>CP139507.1:452631357-452772035 GCA_021014915.2 Artemisia tridentata subsp. tridentata
GAAGAACAAAAAGGATGAAGAAATTGTGGAAAACTAGAAGGGGGTTGAAGAACATTCGGGAGGCGATGGCAGACAATGCATGGATTGAAGCGATGCAGGAAGAACTTCTCCAATACCAATTACATGACACATGGGAATTAGTTCAAATTCGTTGTAGTATAGTGGTAAGTATTCCCGCCTGTCACGCGGGTGACCCGGGTTTGATCCCCGGCAGCGGCGTCAAAAATTGATTTGAAAATTTATAATCCCAAAAGGAAATTACACACTAGGAAGTATGTAAAAACCCCGGTTCGTTGTCCCGATGAAGGATGAATGGAATATGTGATTTCGGGATCATGAAACGTGTAGTGAATGGGGATAAAAGTGAGATATGGGTTTTTAAACTAAATATGAAATATTAACTAAAAACAATTAATAAGGCAAGGGAAATACTAATCTAAGGCAATCGTAACTAAAAATGAAAAGGAGATCCAAAAACGCGCACGCTCGGGCTAATCCCGAGCTTTAAAAGTGAAATCTATAAAATACAAATCCTAGGGATGCCAAATTAATTTTCCTAAGTCCTAATTAACAAAAGAAAATTTTATAAAAAAGAATTATATTTTTTTGACTTTTATTTATTTAATTATGAATTAAAAACTAAATTAAAGAAATTAAATGATTAAAAATAGTAAATTAAAAGGGAAAAATCTAAAAATTTGCAAAAAATTACTTTAAAGTGAACTGAAGCTAGGAAAATTTATAAAACTGAATCAGCTTATTGGAATAAGCTGTTAATAAGCAAAACAGTTTGATTAAGCAAAGAAAGAAAAAGAGGATTAAAAGAAATAAGGATGAGAAGTATGACAGAGAAATCCCAAGGGTGCTACTGGTTAGAGTGTTGTGTGTTGAGGCTTTGGGTGTGGAGAGACCAGGGTTCGAACCCCAGCCTTGGCTTTTTAAAAAAAAATTATTATTATTATTATTATTATTATTATTATTATTATTATTATTATTATTATTATTATTATTATTATTATTATTATTATTATTATTATTATTATTATTATTAATTTTTTTCTTTTAAAAACTTGAAAAGTACTAGACAATAAGCAGTTGCTATAACTACAACTAAATCAGAAAACTTACATTAAGCTGAGAATAAGCAAATGGGGAAGGAGAGCAGTTTAAGAAATTTGGGAAATAAGCTAAGTACTAAATTATAGGACTGATAAGCTAAAACAAGATAAGTGGAAGAAGTAATAAGCTAAATTAAGCTAAACCTAATCTAAATGAACCATTATCCTCAGAATAAGCTACAAGTATTAGCAAATAAGCACTAAGTCTAAACTAAAATTCACTAAATGGGAACTGAGGGAGCAGGGCAGAAAGAGGCCATATTAAGCTACCAAAAAGCTATTCTAATAAAATCAGAAAAATATCTATCAACTAGCAAAGCAACAAAATATTATTAGTGCAAAACTTCAGCTTATTTCAACTTATAATTAACAAATGAAAATTCATAAGAAAACTGCTGATTGAGCAAAAATGAAAAAAAAATAAAAAATAAATAAAAATTGCAGACCCCAAAAGGCTGCTGAGGTGGATTTGCAGGCCTAATAAGCCAGCAATAAGCTGAGCTAGAAAAATCCTAAAAATGGGGAATAACAATAAGAGCAACTAAGGTTTAATTTTACCAAATTTCATATTATTATGTTTAATAATGAGTAAATTAAAATTAGCAAATATAGGCTAATGGGGCACTATAGTGAACTGATGCAGTCTGCAAGTTCAGGTTAGGCAAAAATGGTCAAAACAAAGCAAATCCTAATGAAATGATTCTAACTCATGTAATCCTATCTTTTAAGGTAAAATGAACTAAGAAACACCAATTTCAAGTATCAAATCATCTTACTCTTAAACTGAGCATGTAGGATCAGTCCCTATGTGAAAATTATACCAACAAGCTTAAAACTATGAATTCCTTCAAATCAAACAAAATTATCCTAATAACTGCTAATCTGATCTTCTATAAGCAAAATCAAATGTTACCAAAGTGCAAGTGAACAGTAAACCTTAATTTGACCTGCTTTAAACCATGACCCAAACACTACTTATTACTAGACTGTTTTGTTTTTTTTAAGTAGTAAAAGCAAAATTTAAACTATAAAAATGAAAGACAGATTAATCTTAAGCTATAACAAGTCTAAATAAATAAAATGCAAGTAAAAGTAGGCACCTAAATAAGCTAGACTAGTTATGCTAATTTTTGGCTTTTTAAGGCTTTTTTAAGACAATTCAAATTTAAACTAACTCAGACTAGCAAACAGTATTAAAAGGCAATTTTAAAGACAAATAAGCTGAGAAAAGAAAAATAAGCATAATTAGAAGTAGAAATAAGCAGTTTGACTAATTTGACTTTTATTAAAAACTGAAATAGAGTTCAATATTTGAAAGCTGTAAAGAAAATTACAATAAGCTAGGACATTAAGCTACAATAAGCTGAATAATAACTACTCTACAATTACACTACTCTTATTCTAACCCTAAAATCCTAACACTCTCTAACCGTGAGTGAGAGTCTCTATTTATAGCCAGCTGGGGGTGAGTTTTAGGGTTTCCAGATGCTACTGATGCTCCAATCACAGCCCTTGATTCATGTCTTGATCACCAATCTATCAATAGCAACCCTTGGATCATTACATGATGTGTGTCAGCCAATGATAGAGCTCTATTTGGCTACGTCCTCATTCCCATGTGTCAGCACATGTCAGGGCTTCTAGAAACTCTTAATGAGGTGGGGTAATTTTGTGAAGCAGGGTAAAGGGAATGAAGGAGATGCACAGTAATAGGAGGGAAATTTTATTTTTATTGTTTAATGATTGACTGGGTGGGTTTTTGATCGGGTTTGGATGGGATAATAGGATACGGGTTATGGGGGAAATGGTAAGTGGGCTTAAGGGTTGGGTTGGATAGGTTAGTTTTTTTTTTTTTTTTTTTTTTTTTTTTTTTTTTTTTATTTTTATTTTTTATTTTTTGGGTTTATTATTTTTAGTGATAAGGATTATTTTGGAAATGGGATTTAAACTTTAGGGACTGATTTTGCCAACATGTAAAAGTTATCCAGGGACTTTTTTTTGAAATTATGCAATGATCCAAGGGCTTTTCTTCAAATATCTTTTCCTTTTATGATTTCGTTCCCGACATCGGCTTTAAATATCTCTTTCCAAATCTCGTGCTCGTCTTTGCCGGTTTTTGCTAGATTTTGTCCATTTCCTTGATATTTTTACCTGCATATAAACAAACACAAAAACACAAATATCTTTGGCATTTTGGTTAGTTTTTGGTCGTTTTGGTCTTAATTTGGTCAAGAAAAGGTATGTGTAAGCACATACCACAATGCATGGATTGAAGCGATGCAGGAAGAACTTCTCCAATACCAATTACATGACACATGGGAATTAGTTCAAAGACCAATTGACAAACTTGTCATTGATCTAAAGTGGTTATGGAAGAACAAAAAGGATGAAGAAATTGTGGAAAACTAGAAGGGGGGTTGAATAGTTTTACCATTTAAAATTAATTCAGTTTGTTACTTATCGTGATTTCAAAGTCAAGTAAACGATTAAGTAGACAAACAAGTAATGTATGTAAATAGGTAAAGAGAGGAAAGATCAAACCACATAACACGGATGTTTATAGTGGTTCGGCTACAAGGACTCTTATCCTTGCCCTACTCCACTCCTCGAGCCTCTAACTCGAGAGTTATTCTTCACTAAGAAACAAACTCCCTTCTCGGCGGAGAAAACCTTAATACACCTTGCTTACACCTTTTTTCGGTACAAAGCTAAATACTGGGTTCTTGTTAAAGGAAGAACCAACCTGACGTCGCCTAAATGATTACCGACACTAAGCTAGATGTCGAGTTCTTTACAAGGGTACAACCACTCCTGTTTGGTTCTTTACAAGGGTACAACCACTCCCAACACTCTATGTGTTTTGAGGACTAAAACACTAACCGGTTTCTACTGAATAAAAGATGCAACTTTGATAAGTGAACTGATGCAAGATCACACAGACTCTATACTACAGGATGACAACAGTATGTTGATCCTTATATGTTGAGATCTTCTTTGCTACAAAAGGAAAGATCTATGAAATGTTAGTATGCTAAGGGTTAGTAATAAGTAAATGAAAGGATATCTAATTTAGGCTATGTAAGTGATGAAATGGCCAAATGATCAGCTTGCTATTTATAGGCAAAGTTGATCAACAGGCGCCGGATCCGGCGGATCTCTAAATATGGATCTGTCCATGTATCCAATTGGATCCGTCGTGTCAGGCCAGCTAAGAGATCTTCAAATCTTTCCAAATCTTTCCATATCTTTCCATATCTTCAAATGTCAACTCTTTGGCTTGAAGATCTAAACAAAATATCACAAAATCTTACCAAGATTGTGTACATGATGCATGCCATGATGTCATCCTAATATTTAACTAATAAAGTTTCCATTTTAAGAAATAAACATGTAAACTTGTATATGTTATTCCTAGTGAACTTTGTAATGTAAAATGTGTTTGTAAAATGCTTATCACTATAAATGTAAAAGACTTAATCTTATTTATGCTTTGCTTAAAGATAAACTTTGTAATTGTCATTAACAAAACTAAGCAAAGATCGTAAAATATAAATAACGTTTTTAGGACGATATTTGTATTAACAATATCCCCCTTTTTGTTGATGACAAAACATAAAGTGTATTTTTAAGTAGAGAGCTTAAATAAGGGATGAGTCTTTTAAAAATATAGATTAAGTTAGTTTATGCAAGTTTTAAAATTTATTTTAAGCTAAAATGTATGTACTGTGATTTTTCACAGTTGATGCAAACTTAATCCTATCTCCCCCTTTTTGTCGAAACAAAAAGAAGATATGCGTAGCGGAATGCTATTTTGAGAAATTTAAAGCTCCCCCTTGATTTATACTCCCCCTAAATGGAGTAACAAGGATATGATGTATGATCCTACAAAATAAATGGTTAGAATATGCTATGCTCCTCTTTGATGTATACTCCCCATTGCTAGAGTACCAACGTATACATTTCAAGAGTATGATATGATGTATGATCCTACAAAACAAATGGTTAGGCTATGATATGCTCCCCCTTGATGTATACTCCTCATTGCTAGAGTACCAACGTATACGTTTCAAGGATGAGAAATGCTAAAAATGATGAGTTAGTATATGATATACTCCCCCTCGATCTATACTCCCCGTTGCTAGGGTAACAATGTATATGAATCAAGGTTGAGAAAAGCTACAAAAGAAAAGTTAGTTATGAGATACTTCAATCAAGAAGCAATATGCATATGCAATAGTCAACCAAGAAAGGTCAACTCATTTGACTCTTAAAAAGTCAAAATGAAGTGTCTGATCAAATTTTAGTACCTAGTGTACATTTGATCAATGCAATATGTGAAGGTAAGACAACCATACTATGATGTTATTATCCTAAAATGAGATAATATGCTTGATATTGATCACTTACAAGCATAAACATATAACATCCATTCATTGAAAATTTGTTTATGACATAAGTCATTAAACATGATGTTACAAGAAGAAAATAAATCATACAAAGAAAATACTAGGATGAATCCTAAGAACACCTATTGAGAAGGATTGGGTGGGTTTGATGAAGATGTGATGGAAGCAAGCCAAATGGATTCTAAGTTCTTGGTATCATGTAGTTTTGAATCAAGTTCCTCATTGCCTTGAATGTTTGGTTTATTGAGCCACATTGACTCATCAATGTTTTGGAGTGTGGTAAGTAAATCATGGGGTTGCAAGTTGGTTAATTGTGAAGATGATGTGGGTATTGGTGAGGAAGCTAATGGTGGTGATGGTGATCTTGGTTGAGATGGAGTTGGTGATGGTGTATTACTTATTGGAGTTATGGTAGGTGATGGTGACTTTGATGTAGGTGATGGTGTGGTACTTAGTGGAATTATGATAGGTGAAGGTGATTTTGATGGTTGAGTTGAAACGGGTGATGCTATGTTAATCACAGGAGTGATGATGGGTGTTGAAATAGCAGTGGATATGGTAGGAAAGTTCACATTAGAGATTGGATTTACAATCCAGTATGGTCTAACACTAATTCTGGCAGTCCTTCTGTGTGATCTGGACATGTGTGAGTTGTTGGTTTTGTGCATTGTGAAGTTGTGCAGGTATGATTCTGAGAATGTGAGTTGAAATCATCCTAAGGCTTCTAATTTATACTACTCTAAGGTGCATGGAAATTGGTGTTTGGATTGATGTTTGAAGAGGTGTTGGAACAAGATAAAGTGGTTTGTCCTATTTGTGAAGGTCAATCCATAGAAATGGAGTTGATATGAAGAAATGCAGTGGATGACTCAAAAGGATGAAATGTGATTGATTCACGGATTCCAAGGAACCTAGCTAAGGAATCCTGATGTATTAGAGAAGGATAACCTCGACAAAAATTTGAATATTCAAATTTTGGTGGGAAAGTTGATTCTATTATTTTCTAATTGTTCTAATAGTTCCTAATCATCCTAATTATCAGTAGAACGCTCCTAAAATGAAGAATCTAAGAGTTGATTAATCGGGAAAGTTTTGAAAATTTTGCTGTTTGTACCCACGGATCTAATCGACAACAAAGGCGGAGCCAAAGTTTGGGAGCCGTGGAATCCGTGGGTTCTGCACTGGCGGAACCGAGTGATATACTAGGTGGATCCAAATTTTGGGATCCGCCAGATCCGCCAAATGGATTTTCAGTTTCTTAACAGAATGAAAGTCAAATTTCGCGTTTCTTGGTCAAAACCCGAAAAATCTTCTAAAACCTATGTAATAGCTAATATGTGACACAAATATGCTAAACATATAGATTCTAACACACGTATACACATAGATTAATCCGATTATAACATCTTACCATAAAAAGGAGTTAAGCCAAACAAGGTCTTAATCTCGGAAAATTGATAACAATATGTGTTATCGACCTGCAACTACAAGTTAGTTCACGTAGGAGATAAGTGCAAACATAATATCTCAAGAACCACACAAGTTCAATATCTCATTGTCAATGTAAGTCTAAAAAAAAATCTAAAACCAAACGCTCATTGGATGTCACTTGTTGCTTAAAATCTTGATTATTTTCTTCTGACCCTTCTGAAGTTTCATGATCCATCGACCTAGATTCTTTATCATTCCCTTTGTTTGTCGAAGCTCTTCGGATTCATTGTTAATGGAAGGAAGTTGATTCAAGTATTCAGGTGGAGGAATCTTAGAGTTTGGCAAACCGTCTTCGTCACTAGCTGATGATGATGAAGATGAGGATGAAGAATGAGCACATTTTCCTCTTGCTACGGCTACTCTAAAATCACTAAGAGGAACAAAGGTGTGTGGGATTTCGGTGTAAAGAGGAAGGAAACCGCTCTCATTTCGAGGAATAGGTATAGAAGCTCTAAACAGACGGGTAAGAAGCATCCCGTATGGCATGGCGGTTGAGCCTAAGACTAGTATATCGGCCATCCTTTTGGCGATATAGTAGGCTAAGTTGAATTGTTGGTGGGTAGATACACAGTAGAGCATGTAGCATAAGCTTGCGTTCATGTGATCCCTATTACCAACAGTGCTAATGACATTGGCTCTAAGAATCTCCTCTAGTTTCTTAAATTCGGGTTTGAGTTCATTAAGCTCCATGGCAAATGGATCTCGATTTATTTGTTTACCTCGGATTTTCTTAGTTAGGTTGGTTCTAGGATTGAAAAGATGGTCTCAAATGATTTCTTTGGAAGTGAGAGGTGTATCGTATGGATGTAAACGACCAAGGTTGCATTCTAGAATGGACAAAGACCACTTGTCTGAATAAAAACAAGTTCCTTGATTTGGAATACCTAAAACTTCTCCGAATTGATTTTAAGGAAAGCTGAATTGACCTTGGTTTACTTTGAAATGGATGCTTAAAGCTCCAAAGTCGTCAGATCTAAGTATTACGGAGGCATAGAATTCAAGAATAAACCTAGGAATGATAGGTTCATCTATGTCGAGGAGACAGTCAAGTTGGATGGATGCTAATTGTTCACGGATATTGGTTTCTTCTAAAAATCATGACTCTACGGTTCTACCTTTGTGAACATACCGTTTTTCTAAGGTTTTGAAGACATTAACTTGAGGTTCGGTGAGACCTTTGGTTTTGTGGTGTTGAGGTAGGTATTTTTTGGTGTGTTTGTGATCGTAATAGGTTGCGGGAGGCATAGTTATCCTAGACATGAAAAATATATAGTTTAGTTGAAATTATCAAGCATACGTATATATATGTCTAGTGTGTGCCTACATGGGGACAATGTGGAGGTGCGGTTATCTCGACTCCTTTTGATGCATGAAAATTATGTTTATGCAAGTTTTATGATAAAACGAGAGATAACCCAAACGCTCATACTTCAATGTAGCTACAATTGAATGTACCCGAAAATACATATTAATTATGTATTCCCTTTAGCATTCAAGAGACATTATGCAAGTGATGCTCAAAACATAATGTTTTTGTATTTGTATGATCAATGATTGAAAATTTGTTTTTCCTAATAGTGAGAAGATTTTAGCAAAAATTTCTCATGGGGTTTTTAGTGAATAATGACAATGTACTATAAGATGCAATTCCTAACTATGATATCTAATTCCTAATTACAAAGAATATGATTTGTTATGCTGTTTTAGCATGCCTCATGATTTTACAAGAAAAATGAATAAACCCCAAGTTTTGATTTTGTGCAATAAATAGGAATCCTAGACTCAGATTAGAGATTAGATAGGATTAGGATACTTACAGTGATGAATTAAGCACAAATTGGTTGTTGAGAATGACCTAATTTTTGAGTTTGGTGAGTTATGGGTCGTGTTTAGTGAGATGCGTGTTTTGGGGAATATGGTGTACAGTAAAGGATGTTTGTTTTAAAAAGTTAAAAAATTATCTCAGTAACCCACGGATCCCAAACAAGGGTTCCGCCCTTGTTGTCGTTTGGATCCGCATGATCAGAACACAGGTTGGGTTTTGCCGAGTTTGGTTAATCTAAGGTTTGAGCTAACGTTTATTCTACTCACTAGGTTCCATTAATCCTAAACTAATTCTAAGATAGTTGAATGATTTTCTTTTGAGAGGCTTTGTGAGGGTATTGACAATGTTGTCCTTTAAGGAAACTTTAAGAGGTTTCTCTTCTGAACATTGTCACGAAGGAAGTGATGATGTAATTCTATGTGTTTGACTGGGTTTTTGCTAAGATTGATAGCTCCTTTATTGTCACAAAGAGTGGGAATGTCGTTGAGTACAATTCCATAGTCGTTGAGAGCCTGCTTCATCCATACTTCACACTTTGAAGTTGCGAAGGCTGTTTGTTTCTTAGTAAATCATGAAGTGTAACAGTGTCTTACACTGCTTGTACTTCCCTTATCAACATAATTACTAGGATGGTCTAAATTTGTATACACTATGGTTTCTACACCTGTCCCTTTGGGATACCCTAATCCTAAATGTGTAGTGCCTTTTATGTACCTAAATATCCGTTTAACGGCTTCAAGATGAGATGTTTTGGGATCTTCTTGAAAGCGTGCACATAGGCGAACACTAAACATGATGTCCGGTCTACTAGCCGTTAGGTAGAGTAAACTACCAATCATCCCTCTGTATTTAGTGCTATCTACGGATTCACTTTCGTCATCCTTGGTTAGTTTGGTTTTGGAAGACATTAGTGTTTTCA
This sequence comes from Artemisia tridentata subsp. tridentata, assembly GCA_021014915.2. NCBI lineage: Eukaryota > Viridiplantae > Streptophyta > Magnoliopsida > Asterales > Asteraceae > Artemisia > Artemisia tridentata. The sequence continues at coordinate 452,641,117 of CP139507.1, forward strand.
TGGGTTTTGAATCTTCAAGACCAAACTTCTTAAGTATATCCTTGATATACTTAGATTGGTTGAAGAATATCTCATCTTCTAATTGTTTTATTTGGAGACCTAAGAAAAAGTTTAGTTCCCCCATCATACTCATTTCAAATTCGTCATGCATGATTTTTGAGAAATCAGTGCATAGTTCTTGACAAGTTGAACCGAACATAATGTCATTCACATATATCTGGACTATGATAACATGTGATCCCTTTTTCTTGGTGTAGAGAATATCGTCTACTAAGAAAGTCTTAAGACAATTAACCAATCTTTTGGTGCTTGCTTATAATTCTTGAGTAAACATGATTTGGTTTTTCAAAATTAGCAAAGGCCGGGAACAGAACCTAAGGCATTTCTAGGAATGGGTTTGAGGGATTTATAGAGACGGGTCAAAAGCATCCCGTAGGGTCTGAACGAGTTCCTTAGATGATAAGGATAGAATTAATCTCATAAAGACATGACCTAGGCGTTGATGCCATAGATTTGAGATATCGTCCAAAGAAGTGAGACAACGTTTGTATTTGGGTGTTTTATCTAATTTGATAACATAAACGTTATTCAAAACACCTTTTCCTAAGGTTATGCCATCCTTAAGTATTTTTCTTCCATTTTCACAAAAGGACGTTATACTTTTTGCGGCATAATTGACTAATCCTAAGCAAGTTAAATCCTAAGATATCTACATGAGTAACATCATCAATAGTGAGGGAGTCATGTGAAATTATACATTTTTCGATGATTTAACAATCAAGCTTTCTACCGAATGTGATAATACCTTCATCGTATACTTGGTAGGTTGAGAAAAAGGCTTTTGTTCCTCATCATGTATCTTGAACACTTACTATCTTTAATCTACTTATCTGATTCTAACTTGACTTTTGAGCATACCTTAGTTCAAGAAAAGCTCAAACATTTGGTTCCCAATATCTCATGGGTCCGTTTGGGATAGACACAACATTACCATGGTTCACTAACATCTAGCATATAATCAAAGGGAATTGCCACAAATTGTTTCCTAAGCATGGTTCCTTCATCTACAGTTGTTTTGATTCTACACTTACTTTGATCTTTTTCTAAAGAGACTGATGGTTTTTGTTTGTTAATAGTTGTACTAGTGCTAGGTTTTCTAGTGACATTAACTAGATTTGTATGATCTAATTTTCTACCCTTCTGTTTATCTTCTGTTCTCGCGGATCCTTTGGATACAACCGGCGGAACCAAAATTTTGGATCCGCCAGATCCGTGGTTATCAGAAGTAGTTGGAACAATCTCTTTTTCTTTTACTGTTTGCTCCTGAAAATCACTTAAGTTTCTATTTTTCATAAAATCTGGTTTGAAACTACCATGAGGTATTCTTTGCATTTTCATTATATCATCAGTACTACTTAAGTGTTTATCAAACCTTTTGAATTTGGAGTTTTGTCTGAAAAGAACCTCCTGTGTGGATTTTAATGTATCTATTTCAAGTTTTAGTCTTTGACATAAAACACATGTTTCTCTACCTCTTTCTAACCTTATAGCCTTCTCTTTTAACTGATGAATTTTGTTTTCTAAAAATTCCTTTTTGGTTTTTAAGAACTTATTTTTACTTATGATTTTTAGAGTGATTTCACATAGTTTGTTATATTCTATATCTAATGTGTCATCATAAATAAAAGAGTATGACGAGTCAGAATGTACCTCTTCTGTGTCATGAGTCATTAGAGCAACTTCGTCGTTCTTAGGCTCGTCGTCATCTCCTTCACTATCACTCCAAGCTCCACTGACAAAGGCTCTTTGAGACTTGTTCTTTGGAGGCTTTGGACATTCTCCTATAAAGTGATTAGAATCTCCACATCTAAAACACTTTCTATCTACCTTTCCTTTCCTATCATCATGGTCTTTCCGGAAGGATTTCTTCTCTTTATGAGGAGGTCTACCGAACTTTCCTCGTTTTCTAAAGAATTTCTTGAAATTTCTTACGGCCATGGCATATTCTTCATCTTCACTACTAGAACAAGAATCTTCATCACTTGACTCTACTTTAGCTTTCAAGGCAATGGACTTCATTTTCTCCTTCTTGCCTTTAACTATTTCTGAGTCTTTTTCCATCACCATTTCGTGAACTTTGAGGTTTCCTATGAGCTCATCCAGTGTCATACTTGAAAGATCCTTAGATTCTTCAATAGCTGTCACCTTTGCTCTCCACTTCGGGTGGAGTGCTCTTAGAAATTTCCTGACAAAATTCTTACTAGAAAAAGATTCATCAAGTGCTTTAAGAGATGTAATGATAGTATTAAACCTAGAAAAAGCACTATCAATGGTCTCATCTTCAGAGATAACAAATTGTTCATATTGTTGAACAAGAAGATCAATTTTGTTATATTTGACTTGTGAGTTCCCTTGATGAGTGATGATTAGTGATTGCCAAATATCTTTAGCCGTTTTACACATAAAAACTCTTTCATATTCCTTTTTAGGTAAGGCATTGTAAAACATCATTTTGGCTTCATTATTTTTGGCAATCAACCTCTTTTGTTCATCACTATGACGAATGAAAGAGTTACCTATATCCCGACCACCTGAGATGTCACTACTTATGGGTTTGTAATCACCCTCTACAATAATATACCACAGATCTATGTCTTTTGACTTCATATTTGTCTCAAAGTGATTTTTCCAATATATGAAACAATTTGGTTCAAATGGTGGTGGTCTTTGCATAGATTGCCCTTCTTTAAAGTTTTCAAAATCCATTGATCGTTTCAAGTTTTTAAAATACAATATATTTTGAAAATCTTGAGTAACACTGCTCTGGTACCAATTGTGGAAAACTAGAAGAGGGGTTGAATAGTTTTACCGTTTAAAATTAATTTAGTTTGTTACTTATCGTGATTTCAAAGTCAAGTAAACGATTAAGTACACAAACTAGTAATGTAAGTAAATAGGTAAAGAGAGGAAAGATCAAACCACATAACACGGATGTTTATAGTGGTTCGACTACAAGGACTCTTATCCTGGCCCTACTCCACTCCTCGAGCCTCTAACTCGAGAGTTATTCTTCACTAAGAAACAAACTCCCTTCTCGGCGGAGAAAACCTTAATACACGTTGCTTACACCTTTTTTCGGTACAAAGCTAAATACCGGGTTCTTGTTAAAGGAAGAACCAACCTGACGTCGCCTAAATGATTACCGACACTAAGCTAGATGTCGAGTTCTTTACAAGGGTACAACCACTCCCAACACTCTATGTGTTTTGAGGACTAAAACACTAACCGGTTTCTACTGAATAAAAGATGCAACTATGATAAGTGAACTGATGCAAGATCACACAGACTCTATACTACAGGATGACAACAGTATGTTGATCCTTATATGTTGAGATCTTCTTTGCTACAAAAGGAAAGATCTATGAAATGTTAGTATGCTAAGGGTTAGTAATAAGTAAATGAAAGGATATCTAATTTAGGCTATGTAAGTGATGAAATGGCCAAATGATCAGCTTGCTATTTATAGGCAAAGCTGATCAACAGGCGGCGGATCCGGCGGATCCCTAAATATGGATCCGTCCGTGTATCCAATTGGATCCGTCGTGTCAGGCCAGCTAAGAGATCTTCAAATCTTTCTAAATCTTGTCATATCTTTCCATATCTTCAAATGTCAACTCTTTAGCTTGAAGATCTAAAAAAAATATCACAAAATCTTACCAAGATTGTGTACATGATGCATGCCATGATGTCATCCTAATATTTAACTAATAAAGTTTTCATTTTAAGAAATAAACATGTAAACTTGTATATGTTATTCCTAGTGAACTTTGTAATGTAAAATGTGTTTGTAAAATGCTTATCACTATAAATGTAAAAGACTTAATCTTATTTATGCTTTGCTTAAAGATAAACTTTGTAATTGTCATTAACAAAACTAAGCAAAGATCGTAAAATATAAATAACGTTTTTAGGACGATATGTGTATTAACAGAAATGATTGTAATTCGCAACAAAGCTCGTCTCATGGCCAAAGGATTCAGACATGAAGAGGGGATAGATTTCGAAGAGTCATTCGCACCAGTAGCAAGACTTGAGGCAGTCAGGATATTCTTAGCCTATGCAGCTCACAAAAACATCACAATCTATCAGATGTACATCAAGACGGCTTTCTTGAATGGAACTTTAAAAGAAGAAGTGTATGTGAGTCACCAAGACGGATTCGTTGACAAAGATCATCCAGACTATGTCTACAAGCTAAAGAAAGCCATTTATGGTTTAAAACAAGCTCCAAGGGCGTGGTATGTTGAACTATCATCTTTCCTGATAAAAAAACAATTTCACCAAAGGAACAATTGATTCAACCTTTTTTACAAGAAAATACAAAGATGACATTTTGATTGTTCGGATTGACGTGGATGACATTATCTTTGGGTCCACTAATCTGAAACATTCAAAGCATTTTGAAAATCTCATGAAAAGCAAATTTGAAATGTCCACGATGGGGTAACTAAAATTCTTTCTTGGTTTACAAATAGACCAATCCCCTTGTGGTATTTTTATTAATCAAGCTAAATACACAATTGGGATTTTAAAAAAACATGGTATGGAGAATTGTGACTCGGTTGGTACTCCAATGGTCACTTCACCAAAAATAGGTGCTGATTTATTTGGGAAACCCATGGATCCGAAGAAATATCGGAGCATGATTGGTTCTCTCATGTATCTTACTGCTAGTCGACCGGATATTCATTTTGCTGTTTGCTTATTAGCACGGTTTCAGGCAAGGCCTACCGAACTTCACCTCCTAGAGGTCAAACGGATCTTTCGGTACCTACGAAGAACCATTAACATGGGACTTTGGTATCCGAAGGATTCCGAGTTTAAACTAACAACATTTTCAGATGCGGACCATGCAGGTTGCCAAATTTCAGCAAAAAGTACATCAGGTGGAGCATAATTTTTGGGTGAAAAGCTAGTAGGCTGGTCATCAAGGAAACAAGACTGTACTGCATTATCAACTGCAGAAGCCGAGTATGTGTCTCTATCTGCGAGTTGTGCCCAAGTTCTATGGATGAGGACACAACTCACAGATTATGGCTTTACTTTCGACAGAATACCTTTTTATTGTGATTCGAAAAGTGCCATAGCCATCTCGTGCAATCCAGTACAACACTCAAAGACCAAGTATATTAGAGTCCGCTATCACTTCATCAAAGAACACGTAGAAGAGGGTACTGTTGAATTATTTTTTGTGAAGACTGAATACCAACTCGCCGATCTATTTACTAAAGCCCTTCCTAAAGAGACGTTTGATAATTTAGTTCGACGAATTGGCATGCGAAGCCTAACTCCTGAGGAACTAGAAAGTCTTCTCGAATCTTCTTGAAAATTATCTCAAAAAGCTTCGCTGTAAATATTTTTCAAAAACAAAATACACAATTTGAAAAACCAACAAAAACAAAATATAAAAATAGAAAACTTTCAAAAATACAAAAACAATATAAAATAAAAAAAACCAAAAATATTATTCACACGACATGTCTCTCGTATAATCAATATTATGTACGTATCTAGAAATGTCATTCAACAATGATACGAACATGTACAGATGCTTGAGCGAGAGTTCACTTAAATGTTTTCTAAAACATGTCGTTTCTCAAAAATTTCTTCACAATGGCTTTCGTATACTTCAGTACGAAACCCGAGCCTAAATGATGACTTCTGATTATTTCAGATCAGGACTCGTAATTTCAACGTCAAAACAAAGAATTCTTGAGCACATGATCAAGATTTTTCAAAAAGATTTTTCAAAATCTTTCTCAAAATTCTGTGCTCAAGACAACTCCCTCCAAACCCATAAAAACATGCTTTATTTAAGGGGGAGTATAAAAAATTAAAAACAAAATGTTCCAAATTCATGCTACAACAAATCCGTCTATCTCTCCAAAAAGCTTTATTTTAATCAATAGATATAAAAAATATCACACAATGCTATTTTTGAGGGGGAGAAGATGTGATTAAAATAAGATCAAAATATTTAAAAATCGTGGATTGAATCTCAAAAGAGCTAGACTCAGATCTGAACCCTCGAATTGACGAAATCTAAAATGTCAGTAATCGAAAAGACTTTTCCGGGACGGGTAATAATTTCAAGCTGGTCTATCCAGTGATGTAAACGTGTCTCGCAAAGGACTTGTCTGAGTAAAATGTACAAATTCGAGAGATTCTCTTTGAATATGACCGGGATGAGTAATAATTTCAAGCTAGTCTAACTAGTGATGTAAACGTGTCTCGCAATGGTCATGTTCACTGAAAAATTGATCATTTCAAATGTGTGAACTCTACCCACCATGTGTATACTTATCTTAAAAAATTGCATAAGCACATGTGTAGGGGGAGTATTTCAGAAAATGCAAAACTCTCGAAGTGTTAACCAAAATGTGTTTTATTCATAAACACTTTGAGAGATTTTCACAAAAGGTTTTATGGCAAGTGATCAATAAATCTAGGATAATCATGGAAGTAATAAGGTGATTATGGTTAGGTTTATGTCCTATGATCCGTCAGAGCCGGAGGGATCTACCCAAGGACAATTCCAATAGATCAGAATTAGAAGTCCTTAGGTAAGATTGAAAAAAGGAGTAAATGAGAAAGGGAAAGATGGGGTTGAAGAATGAAGAAGAAAAGTTTATGAAAGGGTGAAAAGAAATAGCCCTCCATGAAAACTTAGGGCAAAAACCGGGTCAATACATCTGCTATCGGTTATCACAAAGTTGATACTGATATTGAAGACAAGACGTCATGTGTAACACCCCCTAATTTGTTTTGTGGCAGCGAAAAGGTAATTAGGGTGTTACGGTGAGGATCGAAGTTAAAATTTCAGAAAAACGGCCCGGAAGAGGCGTTTTGAAAGTTATATGTCATTCAAAATCATACATTTGTTATAAAGGTGAATTATCTGATTTGAAATCCCCGTTAAAAAGGTGTGATAATTTGGGAGGAATGACATATTTGATTTTACACCATTTAACTTATCAGAGTATATAATGCCCGCTCCATGTCTTGTCCTGCTACGTTAATTACCTGAGATAAACATGCTTAAAACGTCAACACAATGGTTGGTGAGTTCGTGGAGTTTAATGGAAATCAACTTATTTCAATAAATTCAAGTGGTGTACAGTGGTAGTTTAAATAAATACTAGTACTTCTTGAAGCAAATAGCAAGTTGCGAGTGGGTAAGAATCCACGAGTAAATCATTTATGAACTCAGATGGTCATAAGTTTCAAGTTTTAAATGAAAATGAGCTACGTTGATATATGATGAACTCAAATAAGTACATTTTATTATCATCACTAATCCTATTTATTTGACTTGTTTTATTATATTATATATGAGAATTGATACGTTAATGTTTACTTTTGTAATTCTCAGGTAAAAACAAGTATTATGTGAAACTTGGCGATTTTGGACTAATTATGGAGCAAAACAAGCATGATGTTAAGAGTCTACTAAAATGTACATGATCAAGACCATTCTGCTCCAGATATGCCGCAACATACTTCTTACATACGGCGTATCACTATCAAGATTTCACAAGTTAAAATCCAAGACAGCAAAGGACATGCGCCGCATAGAGAAATGGAGTTACGCCGCATCTTAAGGCGGTGTACGAATATTCCTGAATATATTAATCTTGGACCCCACGCGAAGTTAAGTCAATGCGCCGCATCTACTTATCCTATGCGCCGCATCTAACCCTCAGACAGAAACTATAAATACCCCAAGGCCAGACGAATATCGGGAGACTAGACTTTAGAGACCGAAGACAGAAGAACCCTAGGAGACGAATTCAGACGTATTAGCAGCACAAGACACATCCTGAACGAAGATACAAGAGCTGTAAGAAGGTCCTGCATGTATTCAATTCATTAAGTAGTTTTGTTTTATTGTATTAGTACACTTTAATTCATCAGGATTGATGGGCTGATGTCATGTGACTACGGAATATCATGTCCACTGATGAGGCGAAAAGTGTACCGCTTTTAAGGGGTCATTTAAGCCCGAAATCGTATTTATTTGATCAAATATTGCCCTAAATCGTTCCTTTTGTCATTTTAGGTACTCTTGAGGAGAAATCTGGAAAAGGAGGCATTTTGGACGTTTTTGGAGCATTAAAGTGAAGAATACGACAAAGTCTCAAAATCGGCTGAAATTTACCTTTGACGGCGTCAGAATCATCTCTTGACGGCGTCATGCCTTGGCAAGAAAAGTGGGATGTGAAATTTACTCATGACGGGCCAGTGAGTTAGCATGTGAATTCTGACGGCGTCACGCTTTAACTAAATCAAGGGCGTCACGGCTTAAATCATAAGGGGACGGCGTCACGTTCATGATCCGACGGCGTCAAGCCTTGATAGGCCAGAATGGATTTTTGAAGAGCTAAAGAGGGACGGCGTCAAGAAGGTCACCCGGGAACCCTAAAAGCGGCGAGGTGACGGCGTCACAATGCATAAGGTGACGCCGTCAGAACCAAAAATCTATATGTAGTTTTCTAATCTTTTGTCATTAAGGGAGAGCTTAGTGTGTGGAATTTTGGGATAAAACCCTAAGACGATTTTAGCTACTTTTTCAGGGCTTCTTGCCTTGAGATCTTCCATGTTTCATTGAAAGATAAGTTATCAATTAATCATTCAATATGTCTATGTGTTGTTTGATTCTATCTTATGCTTGTCTTTTGTTTAACATGTTAGGCTAATTTTATCTTGTGTTTGCTTAGATCTAATGAAACTTAGCTATTGATTATTGGTTGTTAGTGTGTTGTTAGTTGTATTGGATGATTGTTTATCTATGTTAGGCTTAAGAAAACTGGCTAACTTCCTATTCGGTAACTTGCTTGAACGTCTTAAGAAACATGAACCAAATGCGTACTAAAGGTTTTTATGGTTGTATTTAATGCACAAGCGAATTCTAGTGATCCCATGTTAGGAGCTTCCTAGCCGGCTCGACATAGGAGTGAAGTAGGAGCTTGTAGAGTTGGGGAAGTAAGTACGCCACCCCACGAATGGTATTAAGGAATACACCCGTCATCCACGCAACTAATACACACTAATTAACCGGTAAAAGATAGTTAGGGAGTAAGGAAATCTAAGTAAACACATTTCTCTACACATAAGTTTCTCACCACTTTTCATTTTTGTTATTTTATTTTATTTGCATTCGTAGTCATTTGGGTTAGTTGACTAGCAACTAATTCCGCCCACTCCTTCAAACCCGAGATTTTACTTGCTTTCATAAAATTATAAAAACATAAAAAGAATCTTCCTCAACCCTTAGACCTAATTAGAGTAGCCTTTCATACCTAACGAACACTATTCCCTGTGGAGAACGATCAATCCCCCGTACTTACCACTACACTATACTACATCGGTCAGGTACACTGCCTGGTGGGGTTGTAAGCCTCTTGAGATCCCTCGAGAGGTAAAACCTGTTGTAAGGTTACAAAACCACGCAATCAAGTTTTTGGCGCCGTTGCCGGGGAATAGTTATTGTTTAGGTTGAATTTTTATTTCTATTAGGTCTACTCACTAGATTCCCTTCTAGTGAGATTTTTATTTTATTTTTCTAGGTTTTCTTTAGTCTATCTATTTTCTTTGTGCTTTTGTTCGTAACAGATTTTCATTAACTATTCAGTTTGCCATTATGGAAAACGCGAATCCACCCCTTACACCTGGCGAAGTGGCTTTGTTGCGTAGCCAACTTGAGAATGAGATTAGTGAGCTCAGGGAGCTCAGTAGAATGATTGATATAGAGCTTGATTATGCCTTGAACAACTTAGGGACCGCCATATACTCAGATAATTACTTAGAACGTAATAATCTTACGGTTGATAAGTTGATTGAGAAAATTGAGGAAGTAAAGGTAGATCCTAGGTTGGATGATTGTTTCAATGAATACCCCACTAAGAAGGAGATTGCTTACTATAACAACCTAGTTGATAACCCTCGACCACCTTTTGTTAGAATTGACCCAAAGATTAAGAGAGGTGATCCCGGGAATGTGAAGATACCATGTATGATTGGGTACCAATACGTTGAGCATGCTTACATTGACTGTGAATCCCCAATCAACGATATGTCCTCAGGCCTCTATAGCCAAATCATAAACACACCACTTGAGCCTAGGATGGACCCCAAGTGTCCAGGCGGAGTTTGTAACTTCGTTGGAAGAATTAAGGATATACATATCCTTGTTGGGAGCTTTACCTTTGTCACCAACTTCATGATTTTAGAAGATATGGCAAGTGTTGTTGACTGCCGCCTATCTCGCGTTGTGTTAGGTAAGCCATTTATCGAGGCATCCAATTTAAGGTATGACCGTTTGAAAGGCACGGTTCAGTTTTCTAATCACTTAGATAGGATCACATATAGGATGCCTTATCGGGTTAATGAGTTTCGTTTTGTGCCTCGATTTGACATGGACAACATTGGTGCGATTGAGGACATCAATGAAGAGGATAAAGAAAAAGGCATGGACCATGTTTGGAATAGGAGAAGCCTTTATTATAAAGATTGCTTAAACCTTGGACCTAAATACAAAATTAATATGGAGGTTGTTAGGATGATTAGAGGGGCAATTGAGAAGCAAAACGGAAAAACGTAGACCCCGTGACTTTGAGTCTAGCTACAAGACTCGTTAATAAAGAAAAGCGCTTCTTGGGAGGCAACCCAAGCTTTAATTGCTTTATTTGCTTTGTGTGTTTATTTATTTGTTTGTTTGATTTTATTTTCCGTATGTGTGTTTAATTTTTATTTTTATTGATTCATGTTCAAAACTAAATTGTGAAAATGCTTTATGTTGTTTTTAACTTCGTCTTAACTACATATAAAGGTATTTTGCAAAAGATAAGTGTAAGGGAAATCTAAATCGGTTTATTAGAACACAAATGAACATGAATCGTAATAATAATAAATTAACATACATATTCGTATTTGTTTGAGTCAAATGCTTGTATCGAGTCATAGTGATGTTTTGCAGGATTTCCAGGAAGTAAGGTAAAGGTTTTTCCAGAAATTTTCCGGAAACTTAAAATGAAAATTTTTGTCAGGTCATTTCTGACGGCGTCAGGGGTTATAACCTGACGGCGTCAGATTTAATTTCCAGAAATTTTTGAAAGTTTTGTTTTCATAAAAAGTTTTTATTAAATCTCCAACTTATAATCTCCAGGAATCTGCAAAATTATCATTCCACAAGCATTATATCCTTATATATAGATTTTATCCCGCCGATGTTATGCAGGTTCTCGTGTCTGTTTTCTCAGGTTTAACAGGTTATTTTGGACAAGGAAATGTTTTGAATCAAGCTTGTGGCGATGCATTAGTCATGGAGCTTCAACATTACTTTGGAGGAAGATCTAACCGTGTAATTTCATTATCCACCGAGCGAATCAGGGGAGTATTTGATTTCATTCTTTTACTTTATGCTTTTACATCTTGTTATTTGAACATTGGGGACAATGTTCATCTTAAGTGTAAGGGGAGGGTAAAAGTACGATTTTAGAATACAATTGCGCTTGATTTTTGTTTGTTTAATAGTAGATGTGTAATAAAACTGAGAGAAATACTTGATTAGGGTAATTTTAGTGCCAAATTTAAAATTTTTTACAACATATAGGAGTGAAACTTTGATCTTAATGAGCGTCTCATGGATAGGAGTTATATGACTAGCACAAAAACCGTACCACTAAAAAATTTTCCACCCCAAATATGTGAGGTTCGCCCCTAGAATTGGTAGGAAAAGCATTTATGCTATGATGTGTGTACCGGTAGCACTTAGATTCTAGAACTTGCGTTAGGACCATTCCAAGGCCACAAGTGAGACTACATTCGTGTAGTTAGATTTACTACATGATAAGAGGCATTAGGATTAACCCATTGTTTTACACCTGTGTTTTTGTTATAATTACATTGGCTACATTGGTCAAGTAATTCTCCCACACCCTTTGCGTTGTACTCATTTTTAGTACACGATACCCCTAGTACACCCCTCAGAGCCTATCTTTTCGTTTCGACCTTTAAGCATTTTACTTAAAGGAAGAATTTGTTACACCCCACTAAAATGTACACCCAAATCGCCTTAGCCTACCTTGTATGCACTCATCTTTAGTGCATTATTGTTACAACATTTGTTTAAACCCAAGTTAATGATCTAGTTGATTACATGGTTGCTAAGTCGAGTCATATCCTTGTACATATTGTTTTGGGACGATTGGGACTCATGGGTAAAGTACTAGTGTAATGAAGTAATGGGGAAGAACATCATTTATTACCCCCATATGTGCTAAATGTTTTAAAAGTACTCCAAGTTTTTTTGATTATCTTAATTCGAGTCATTAGATTAGTATTTGTAAAGTTATGTAAAAATTCAAGTGTAAGGGGAATGCAACGCCCCTATGATATATTATTTTGGATGGTAGGGTAAAAGTGTATGCAAAAAAAAAAAAAAAAAAAAAAAAAAAAAAAAAAAAAAAATCAAGAAAAATACAAAAAAATGAGAAAATGAAAAATAGAAAAAACATACGGACTACCATCCCGTTTCATTTTATGTTTATCTTTATGTTTTTGTTATTTTGTTATTTCGTTTTTAGCTTAAGATCGAGTCGAGTCTTGGCTTAGCAACATTGTATAGTACATGTAATTGATCAAGATCTTTAACTCGCCACCAGTAAAATATCCCGTATCCAACAAAACCGTGTTTTCCTTTTCCCTACACCTAACATTATAACCCATTTAAAAGCCCTCTTTGATAGTTTATCTTAGGTGCTTACGCCTAGTGGAGGAGGTTTTCGATCCTTTCCCAAGCCTATGGTAATCTATTTGCTATGACAGGTAGTGAGAGATATTATCCGTTTTCATTTATGAGATTTATTTTGATGACACTTGAGAGATGTGAGTATCTAAACACTACTTGTGAGGTGCTAGTTTATAATCTCCGTGCTTATTATGATTGAAGTGGAACGATTATTTGTTGTAATTACTTTTATGTTAGCATTAAATGACCCCTAACTTGTATTTTGATTAGAATAAAAGCGCATTTGCTTGAGGACAAGCAAATCTCAAGTGTAAGGGTATTTGATGAGGCGAAAAGTGTACCGCTTTTAAGGGGTCATTTAAGCCCGAAATCGTATTTATTTGATCAAATATTGCCCTAAATCGTTCCTTTTGTCATTTTAGGTACTTTTGAGGAGAAATCTGGAAAAGGAGGCATTTTGGACGTTTTTGGAGCATTAAAGTGAAGAATACGACAAAGTCTCAAAATCGGCTGAAATTTACCTTTGACGGCGTCAGAATCATCTCTTGACGGCGTCATGCCTTGGCAAGAAAAGTGGGATGTGAAATTTACTCATGACGGGCCAGTGAGTTAGCATGTGAATTCTGACGGCGTCACGCTTTAACTAAATCAAGGGCGTCACGGCTTAAATCATAAGGGGACGGCGTCACGTTCATGATCCGACGGCGTCAAGCCTTGATAGGCCAGAATGGATTTTTGAAGAGCTAAAGAGGGACGGCGTCAAGAAGGTCACCCGGGAACCCTAAAAGCGGCGAGGTGACGGCGTCACAATGCATAAGGTGACGCCGTCAGAACCAAAAATCTATATGTAGTTTTCTAATCTTTTGTCATTAAGGGAGAGCTTAGTGTGTGGAATTTTGGGATAAAACCCTAAGACGATTTTAGCTACTTTTTCAGGGCTTCTTGCCTTGAGATCTTCCATGTTTCATTGAAAGATAAGTTATCAATTAATCATTCAATATGTCTATGTGTTGTTTGATTCTATCTTATGCTTGTCTTTTGTTTAACATGTTAGGCTAATTTTATCTTGTGTTTGCTTAGATCTAATGAAACTTAGCTATTGATTATTGGTTGTTAGTGTGTTGTTAGTTGTATTGGATGATTGTTTATCTATGTTAGGCTTAAGAAAACTGGCTAACTTCCTATTCGGTAACTTGCTTGAACGTCTTAAGAAACATGAACCAAATGCGTACTAAAGGTTTTTATGGTTGTATTTAATGCACAAGCGAATTCTAGTGATCCCATGTTAGGAGCTTCCTAGCCGGCTCGACATAGGAGTGAAGTAGGAGCTTGTAGAGTTGGGGAAGTAAGTACGCCACCCCACGAATGGTATTAAGGAATACACCCGTCATCCACGCAACTAATACACACTAATTAACCGGTAAAAGATAGTTAGGGAGTAAGGAAATCTAAGTAAACACATTTCTCTACACATAAGTTTCTCACCACTTTTCATTTTTGTTATTTTATTTTATTTGCATTCGTAGTCATTTGGGTTAGTTGACTAGCAACTAATTCCGCCCACTCCTTCAAACCCGAGATTTTACTTGCTTTCATAAAATTATAAAAACATAAAAAGAATCTTCCTCAACCCTTAGACCTAATTAGAGTAGCCTTTCATACCTAACGAACACTATTCCCTGTGGAGAACGATCAATCCCCCGTACTTACCACTACACTATACTACATCGGTCAGGTACACTGCCTGGTGGGGTTGTAAGCCTCTTGAGATCCCTCGAGAGGTAAAACCTGTTGTAAGGTTACAAAACCACGCAATCATCCACCCCTTAAAATTGCTTTCCCATTAATTAAAGTTTATATGTTGATGTCTTTGGTGACTTTTATTAGTGCATTGATAACCTCTGTGTCTAGCTGAGCATTGCTTGGGTCGCCATGCCCCTTCCTCGCTTATCTATTCTAGCGTATACGAAACGTGGGCATCACAAATGCTCAATATTCTAGGATAGTGGGATAGACATAAGTGATCATTAAAGGTTTACTCGCCGATAAGATTAGAGCCAACGAGAAAGGGTTAATTATATACACTTCATATAAAACTAGCAATAAAACAAGTGACAAGCTACTTAATTATCAGGACAGGTCTTCTTCTTGTCTCAAGTATCTATCTGTGTACGTGTGTGCTAATCGCTGATTCGTGCTCATTAGTTTAGTTTACTATTTAATCATAACAAAACCGTGCCAGTCTCTCAGGCTGAACCCCCCCTTGCGTTAGATTAGGTTGTATAGCTAACTTAAGATATTAAAATACTGATTAGAATAACTAGATAATACGTTCCACTCTTAGTGATCGACACTCTACTTACCATTATATTCATACTGACCGGGTACACTGCTCGTTAAGTGTGTGTGTTATTGATAAGTCGGCTAAGTATAAATTTAAAACTTGAGTAGGCATTAATACTGCTAAACCGCAACGACACATCACGCGCACCAAGTTTTTGGCGCCGCTGCCGGGGATATAAAAGAATTAGAGCAATACACACGCACATCAAGTTTTTGGCGCCGCTGCCGGGGAGTGAATTGTTATTATCTGTTAATTTGATTAGTATTTTAATTAGGTTTTTCTTTTTAATTTTTAGATTCTAACCGCTAACTCTGTTGTATATTAGATAAATTGCATTCATTGTATTATTTGCATATTTCCTGTTTTTGTGTGTTTTTATTTTCTTTAAATTTTGTTTCTTTTTGTTTGATTTTATTTTTGTTTTTCTTTTTTTTTATTTTTTCTGCATTCTGCTATCGTTGTACTGTGCTGATACAAACGATACGGCGCATCTGTTTTCACAGATACGGCGTATTGCGTTTAATTTTTATAAAATACAATGCGTTTAATAAATTCGAGTACGACGCATCTTTCCCCAAGATACGGCGTATTCTGTTTTTAATGAGAAATTTTTCTAAACGATAACGCCATACGACGCATCTGTTTTAACAGATACGACGTATTGTCCATTTAAATTAAAAACAGTTTTCGAATTATTAAATAGATACGACGCATCGATCTCAATTGATACGGCGCATCTTTTAAATAAAAAATCTTGTATTTTGAAACGTAACGAAAATACGACGCATTAGCTTTTGTTAATACGACGCATTTAATTTTAATAAATATAATCGATTTTTGATAATTAAACTGATACGGCGCATTCTAAATTATAAGCGGCGTATCTGTTTTCTGAATAAAAGTCTGATTTAATTTTAACGTAATAAGATACGGCGTATCCAACTTTTTGGATACGGCGCATCGTCTACAGATATCAACAAATTTTATTTTACTTTGATTGTTTCACTCTTCTTTTGCACGAGTAAGTTTTTGTTGGGAATAAAATGATCAAAGTCAAAGAGCCTGCCAATGATGAGAAGAGCCTGCTAGTTGATTTTGTAGTGTACGAAGATGTTCTACCAGTACCTTCTGGGTAGAAGGTACTGCTAGCTAATGAAGAGCCTGCCAAGCTTCTGTTTTGTCGATTAGATATTTTGTAATAGATATTTAGTTGAATTATTAGTCTTTGTACATTGTTATACGTTATGTAGAAGTAGAATAGTCTTCTGTGGTGACAGAAGAATATATCAGAGTGTACATGGGTAGTTGTATTTAATTGTAGGCGCCATAATAGTCAAAGTATAGTATTATATTCATCTACTTGACAACATGTAATAAGATATCCTTATCTTATAAAAGGATATCTTAGTCACTTCTTCATGCATGCATCTTTAAAAACTAATAACCACGAACCAAACTATCTCTCAAGTAACTTAGTTACTTCGAATCACAAATCCTTTTTACAATCTTAGATTCAAGATTACTTTGTAATCCTGGTGATACTTAGATCATCCGTATTATTTCATCAATAATATTGAATCGTTTTGTTCTAACCAAAGTTGTGTTCTTTGTTCATTGCATTCTCTCATTTACTCAAACTCACCATCTTGTGTTCTTTTAAAGTGTGTTGTAGTAGATTCCGCATGCTAAACACATTCAATACATAAATATCTCAATTAAGAACAAACAAAACGTTCCACAAGTGGTATCAGAGCTAGGCTTGATATTTACTAATTTAAAAGAAAAATGGATGTTGAACATATTCAGACAAATGTTGCAGCTAAACTTCCATTACTGAAACAAAATGAGTTTGAAATGTGGCGACTCAGGGTTGAACAATACTTTCAAGTGCAGGATTATGCACTTTGGGAGATTATTGAACAAGGCAATTCATTTAAACCCCAAACCACCACAACAACAGTAAATGATGCTCTTGTAACAACAATACAAACCCAACCATCGAATGCAGATGAAAGAATTCAGAAGAAAAATGATCTCAAGGCAAGGAGTATGCTACTGATGACTATTCCAAATGATCAACTTCTGATTTTTAACAAATACAAAGATGCCAAAACCCTCTTTGAAGCTATTGTGGCTAGGTTTGGTGGTAATGATGCTACCAAGAAAACACAGAAAACCCTTCTCAAACAACAATTTGAGAACTTCACAGCCACAACCAATGAGTCTTTGGACAGTATGTTCAATAGACTTCAGAAGCTTGCAAGTCAGTTAGCCATCCATGAAGTGATGATAACTCAAGAAGACCTAAACTCTAAATTTCTTAGGAGTTTACCTTCAGAATGGTCTATGCATGTCATTGTATGGAAGAACAAGTCAGATATTGACCAGATGAGTCTCAATGATCTCTACAACAATTTCAAGATTGTAGAACATGAAGTTAAGAAGACTACTGGGTCAAGCTCAGGAAATATGGCATTTGTTTCATCCCCAAACATTTCAAAGGTTGATCATGAAGACAAAGGAGGCAGAGAAGAAAGTACTGCTAACACAACCTTTGGTACTGCTAATACTTCTAGTAGCACCAAGTCCATTTTGGATGAAACAATTGGGTGTGCTTTTCTTACATCTCAACACAATGGGTCTGTATTAACATTTGAAGACCTTCAAGAGATTCATCCTGATGATCTTGAAGTAATG
This sequence comes from Artemisia tridentata subsp. tridentata, assembly GCA_021014915.2. Classification (NCBI taxonomy): domain Eukaryota; kingdom Viridiplantae; phylum Streptophyta; class Magnoliopsida; order Asterales; family Asteraceae; genus Artemisia; species Artemisia tridentata. The sequence goes on from CP139507.1 coordinate 452,658,966, forward strand.
GACCTAAAGTGGCAACTTTCACTTTTAAGCATTAGAGCTAAGCAGTTGATGATGAGGACTGGCAAGAAGATACTGATAGATGGAAGTGAGCCTGCTGGCTATGATAAGTCAAAGGTGGAGTGTTACAACTGCCACATGAAAGGTCACTACTCTAGAGAGTGTAGAAGACCTAAGAGGCAGGATGACAGAGGTAGAGGGTTTGACAATAGAAACCAAGGAAGCTTTGAGAAGAAAGGAAGCTTTGAAAGCAAGAGTAAGGTTGTTGAAGTTGCTGAGCCAAAAGCAATGGTTGCTATAGATGGCATGGGTTTTGACTGGAGTTTCATGGGTGAAGATGAGTCAACTTCTGATGAATTGGCTTTGATGGCATTCTCCACCCCTGAGGTACAAATTATCAAATGTCCTAATGATTGTGAATCTTTTAAAGAATTAAAAATCATAAGTAAAGCTTATGATACAGAAGTATTAGAACATAGAAAAACCATTCAAACCTTATTTGACCATAAGTGTGGTATGTCCAAGCTAGAAAAACAAATCACTCACTATAGAGAAAATGAACTTACCTTTACTGATGCTAAAAATGCTCTTCAAAGACAAATATTTTTGAAAGATAGAGAAATAGAAATGGTAAGGACAGAGTGCACTAAAGTGACATTAGCTAGAGACAATATTCAACTGACTGTTACTAAATTGGAAAATGCTTCTGAGTGTACTAAGAGCATAGTTGAGACTCAGTTGAATAAGAGAATAAAATCAGGGATAGGATATAATAATTGTCCTCCACCTTATAGAGGAATTCCTTGTCCACAAGGTAGTGATCTTGCTGCATCAGGTTTACATGAATTTGTTGCAAAACCATTAGCTAAACCTGTAGTGATAGGTGAACCTTCTGAGAGTGCTAAGAATGTCTCACTCTCCAAGGTGCTCACTGAGAAGAGACCAGATGTCCTAATTATTGAGGATTGGGTATCTGATGATGATGAAGATGAGACTATTCCTATTAAAGGAATCAAAGTAGGACCATCCAGTCCTAAGAAAGTAGAAGTTAAAGCTAAAGCCAAAACTGTTTTGAAGACAGTTGAAAGTTGTAAAAAATGTAATAACAAACCTAGGGGAAGCCAAAGAAATTGGAACAACCTTAAATCACAACAATTAGGTGATGACTTTGTTATGTTTAATAAAGCTTGTTATTATTGTGGTAGCTTTAATCATCTTCATGCTTATTGTAATAAATGGGTTTCTGGGAGTAAATCAAAAGCTAAAACAAATGTTACTCAACCCAGAAAAAGTTTTGTTAAGTCTAACACTACAAAAGATAATCATACTGTTAGACAACATAAGCCTGTTATTACAAAATCAACTGAAAAGGGTACAAGAAACACTTTCAAAAGTGTACCAAAAGTTGAGAAGAATCCTATTCAAAAGATAAATGTGGTCAAAACAAAAGTTTGGAGTCCAAAAACCAAAGGTCCTGCTAGACTAAATGGTACTGCCAAAATTGGTACTGATAGACCAAAGACCACACAATGGATTAAAAGGGAAAGTGCTGTTAAGTCCTCAGCATGTTGGATTTGGAAACCAATCCAATCAAAAGGTGCATCAACAATCCTGAAAAGGTTTGACTTCATTGATGCAAGAGGCAAACCCAAGTCTGTCATGGCTTGGGTACCCCAAGGAAACTAATGTGTTTATTCATGTGCAGGAACATTCATCTGATAGTGAAGATCAAGGGTATGTTGATAGTGGGTGTTCCAGGCACATGACAGGCAACATGTCATTCCTCTCAGATTTCAAAACATTTGATGGAGGATATGTTACCTTTGGGGGAGGAATTAAAGGAAAGATTACTGGTAAAGGTACTATTAAAACCAGTAAAATAGATTTTGAAAATGTGTATTTTGTGAAAGAACTTCAGTTTAATCTTCTTAGTGTCTCACAAATGTGTGACAAAAAGAACAATGTTCTATTTACTGACAATGGATGTATGGTTCTTTCTTCTGATTTTAAGATGCCTGATGAAAGTCAGATCCTTCTTAAAATTCCAAAAAGGAACAATATGTATAGTGTCAATTTAAAGAACATTGATCCCAAAGAAGGTTTAACCTGTTTGATAGCAAAGGCCTCATTGGATGAATCTATGCTTTGGCATAGAAGGCTTGGTCATGTAAACTTTAAAACAATCAACACTATTGCAAAATATGATTTAGTAAGAGGTTTACCCAAAAAGATTTTCCAAAACGACCAAACTTGTGTTGACTGTCTAAAAGGCAAACAACATAGAGCTTCTTGTAAGCCCAAGACCCAAAACTCTATTACTCAGGCTTTACATATGCTTCATATGGATCTCTTTGGTCCTACTAATGTGTGCAGCTTGAATGGAAAGAAATATTGTCTGGTTGTTACTGATGACTATAGTAGATTTTCATGGGTTTTCTTCTTAAGATCCAAACATGAAACTAGTGAGACACTTAAAACCTATATCACTGAGGTAGAAAACCAATCTGATAAGAAGGTTAAGGTCATCAGATGTGACAATGGGACAGAGTTCAAGAATAGAGTTATGGATGACTTTTGCAAGGAAAAAGGCATAAAAAGAGAGTTTAGTGTAGCTAGAACACCTCAGCAAAATGGAGTAGCAGAAAGAAAGAATAGAACACTTATAGAGGCTGCTAGAACTATGTTAGTAGACTCTAAGTTGCCTATTTCATTTTGGGCTGAAGCAGTTGGTACTGCTTGTTATGTACAAAACAGGGTTCTTGTGACAAAACCACATAGAAAAACACCTTATGAACTTTTCTTTGGTAGAAAACCATCTTTAAGTTTTATGAGACCTTTTGGTTGTCAGGTTACTATTCTCAATACCAAAGATCATTTAGGCAAATTTGATGGAAAAGCAGATGTTGGCTTTTTGATAGGGTATTCCTTGCAAAGTAAGGCCTATAGAGTGTTTAACACATGCACTAGGCTAGTTGAAGAGAATCTTCACATAGAGTTTCAAGAGAAACTAGCAAATGTGAAAGGAGTTGGACCAGATTGGATGTTTGATGTTGATAGGCTTTCAGAATCTATGAATTATGTGCCTGTTACAGGTACAAATGCTAATGAAAATGCAGGTTCTGAAGAAAATGTTGAAATTCCTAAAAATCAAGATTTCATCTGGATGCCAATTTGGAAAAGTATGGATCTATCTTCAAATGAAGAAGGACCTTCAAACACAACAAAAGAAGGCAATGAAGAAGATCAAGGAACTCAGAATCAAGAGAATCAAGAGAGTGGTGCTAATGACAAAGGTACTGCCAGTTCTTCAGATGGTCCTGCTAGTACAAGTATTGGTACTGCTGAGCCATTGAATGTTCAAATAGATGATTCTTTTCAAGAAGAAGTTGGGATTAGCAATCTTCCAACTACATATGAAGTTCCTAAAACACCAAACACTAGAATTCTCAAAGATCACTCAACTGATGATGTGATTGGAAGCATAACTTCTGGTGTTAGAACAAGATCTCAAGTTGGTTTATCTCAAGTCTTATCCTCAAATGAAGAAGGGTTAATCTCCTCTCTTTATGAAGAAAAGAATAATGATAATTCCAATATATGCCTGTTTTCATGTTTTCTATCTCAGGCTGAACCCAAAAACATAAACAAAGCTTTAGATGATGCAAGTTGGGTGGAAGCTATGCAAGAAGAGCTTCTCCAATTCAAGATTCAGAAGGTTTGGATATTGGTTGATTTACCCAGAGGTCATAGGGCAATTGGAACCAAATGGGTGTTCAGAAACAAGAAGGATGAAAGGGGTATAGTGATCAGGAACAAGGCTAGATTGGTAGCACAAGGATATACTCAAGAGGAAGGGGTAGATTATGAAGAAGTGTTTGCTCCAGTTGCAAGACTTGAAGCAATTAGGCTTTTCTTAGCCTATGCTTCATTCATAGGCTTCACTGTCTATCAAATGGATGTTAAGAGTGCATTTTTGTATGGTGAAATTGAAGAACCAGTATATGTATCTCAACCTCCAGGCTTCATTGATGCTGAGTATCCAGATAAAGTTTACAAAGTTACCAAGGCTTTGTATGGTCTACATCAAGCTCCAAGGGCATGGTATGAAACATTGGCTTGTTTTCTACTAGAAAGTGGATTCCAAAGAGGCAGGATTGATCCAACTTTGTTCATCAAAAGGACAAAGAAAGACATCTTGTTAGTTCAGATTTATGTTGATGACATAATCTTTGGATCAACAAACCAAGGCTTGTGTGTAGAATTTGAAAAACTTATGCACAGTAAGTTTGAGATGAGTTCCATGGGGGAACTTACTTTCTTTTTAGGTCTCCAAGTGAAACAATCAAAAGAAGGCATATTTATCAGCCAAGATAAGTATGTAGCAGAGATCCTAAGAAAATTCAATTTTGCTGATTCTAAGGTTGCAAGTACACCAATGGATCCAGACAAAGGGCTAATCAAAGATGCTGATGGAGAAGATATGGATTTGCACAATTATAGATCAATGATTGGGTCTTTGATGTATCTTACATCATCAAGACCAGATATCATGTTCTCAGTATGTGTATGTGCAAGGTTTCAAATACATCCCAAGATCTCTCATCTCACAGCAGTCAAAAGAATCTTTAGATATCTTAAGGGTCAACCTAGGTTGGGTCTTTGGTATCCAAGGGAATCATCTTTTGAATTGGTGGCTTATTCGGATAGTGACTATGCTGGTGCAACACTAGACAGAAAATCCACAACTGGTGGATGTCAATTTCTTGGTTGCAGACTAATCTCCTGGCAATGCAAGAAACAAACAATGGTGGCCAACTCTACAACTGAAGCAGAATATGTTGCTGGTGCAAGTTGTTGTGGGCAAGTTCTTTGGATCCAAAATCAAATGCTTGACTATGGGTACAATTTTCTTAACACCATTATTTATATTGACAATAGCAGTACTATTTGTATCATTAAAAACCCAGTTCAACACTCAAAAACAAAAACATATTGAAATCAGACACCATTTCATAAGGGATTGCAATGAGAAAAGGTTAATTCAAGTTGTTAAAATTGATTCTGAAAAGAATTATGCAGACCTTCTCACCAAAGCTTTTGATTTAGGTAGATTCAAATATCTTGTAGGAGGTATTGGAATGATAAATCTTTGAAAATCATATGTTTTTGTTCATAATATTAACTGGTATTGGATTTTAAACATGGTACTGCTAGTTAGTCAAAAGGTCCTGTTAGTTCATAATTGGTCCTGCTGATACAAAATTGCTATGTTTTGTTCATTTAAAGGCTTGAATACTTAAAATGTTATAGATCAAGTGTTCTACACTTTGTTCTTTTGGTTTGCAACTAACACATTTCAGGTTGATAACAAAACAAGAGTTCTTTCAAACAAAAGGGGCAACAAAAGTTTTATTCATTTCAGGAGAAATAACAATCTCAGGGGAGGAATTAATAGCCCAGAATGGAAGAAAGACCAATTTATGAAAAGACAAGAGCATACAAGATGATGCAGAGTTGAAAAAGAGATAGTTAGATCACATATCTAGAAGGGATGAAGCATTTCTCAAGGAGAAAGTTCTATCTAGATCAAACTAAGAAATGTTTTCAACTCAAAGGCATGTTATTAGATGATTTCACTTGTTGAGCAAATCATCCAAGATACACAGCATCAATGCCTGATTCAAATTTCCTCCATCCAAGGAAATTGCACCATCTTTTGGGCCATCATGGCTTTTGGTATTCATCTCACCAAGTTTTCACAAACTTAAGAGTTGACTAGTCCTTAAGCAAACGGCTTTTGGTAAAGACAAATCAAATCCGTTAATGGTTGATAGTTTACCAAAAACTATATGGTTGTTAACTGACCATACTTAATTGTAAATAGTTAGCTAGTCCTTAAGCAAACGGCTTTTGGTAAAGACAACTCAAATCCGTTGATAGCTGGTAGTTTGCTAAAAACTATAAGGGATTTTTAAAAACTTTCAAAGGTACTGCTAGTACATAAATGGTACTGCTAGAGTACAAAGGTACTGCTAGATAGCCGTTGAGCCTGTCAGAAAAAGTTTTAGCCTTTAGGCCTGGTAGTTAAAATTAGCCGTTGGGGTAGTTATGTAATTCACTGATGAATATATTATATTATATTTTACATATAAAAGATCTTTTTAACCGCCTTTTCACTTACTTATTTTAATCTTTATTATTGTCGGTTAAAAGTAATTCTCTCATATCTTCTTTCATCAGTCATTATCATAATTCACATACATCTTTCATCTTCTACCAGTACTACCAACAAATCCCACCATCATATTCAAAATTTTCATTATGACTTCCACAATTGATCTAAACTTTGTTCAACGTCACAATCAGTTAGCATTTTTGGAGAAGTCAGAGGATAATGCCTCATTTCATCAAGTAGTGGACTTTTTAAACAACTCCTACATCAGGTTTGCTTTGCTAGTCAATCCCACTATTTATGAAAATCAAATTTTACAATTTTGGGAATCTGCTAAAATTAAAACTTCTGAAAATGGGGAACAAAGAATAAAAGCCAAAGTGGATGGTAAACATTTGACTCTTACTGAGTCATCCATAAGAAGACATCTTCATTTGGATGATTCTGATGGTATTAGTCAGTTACCAGATACTGAAATTTTTGAAAATTTAACAAGAATGGGGTATCATGCTGAGTTCAACAAACTCACTTTTCTGAAAAAGCATCTTACTCCACAATGGAGATTTTTGATTCACACAATCCTTCACTGTTTGAGCCAGAAGAAAACCTCTTGGGAGCAATTTAGTGGCAACATGGCTTCTGCTCTCATTTGCTTAGCTACAAACAGAAAATACAATTTTTCTAAATATATTTTTGAAGGATTGATAAACAATGTGGATATTAAAACAAAATTTTTGATGTATCCAAGATTCATTGGATGCATCATTGGAAAATTACAACATGTGTTACTTCCCACAGACTCAGTTTATGAAACACCAAAACTTTCTCAAAAAGTATTTTCAAATATGAGAATTGGTTTTAGAGGGGAGGAAGTTCCACTTTTTGATGAAATGGTACCACAACATCCAGAAGAACCAACACCATCTGCTGATACACCATCATCCAGTTCTTCACATGGTTTCATTTCACAAACACATCAAAAATCACCAACACCATCTCCAGTACCATCAGCAACACCACCACCATCCCCACATCATACATCACAAACCCAATCACCTCAGACAATGCAAGAGTTGAAAGACAAGGTGAAGTTCTTAGAGAAAGCTCTTAAACGTCAAAATGAAAGGTTTTCTAAGATCAACATCAAATTGGTTAAGAGGGTTAAGAGATTGGAGGGTGAAGTGAAGAAGTTAAAAGGTAAAAAGTCTGCAAAGGTTGTTTTATCTAGTTCTTCACAGTCAGATGCTGATAGGATAGATCACTCTTCCAAAAAGGGGAGGAAGGATATGTCTGAAGATGAGGAAGAAGAGGAGGAACAGGCTCAATTTGAATTCCATGATGGAACTCAAGTTTATGATGAAGAGCCTGTTGGAGCAGGGCAAGAGCCTGCTAGGGCAGAAGAAGAGTCTGCCAGGAGAGAAAGGCTATTGGCTATGGGATATAAAGGGTCTGCTGAGAGAGTGTACAAGAGAAAGAGGGTTTTAATTGCTGATGAGCAATCTTCTGCTCCATCACAAGATTCACCTCCAAAGGATAAGGGCAAAGGTATTCTAATTGAAGATGAGCCAAAGTCCAAGAAGTTGAAAAGAACTCAGCAAATTCAGATGGCTTTAGGAGAAGAAGAGGCCAAAAGAGTTCAAGAAGAAGAGCTAAAAGCTAGAGAAGCTTCAAGAATGCTTGAAGAAATGAAAGAGCAGAAAGAAGCTGAAGAAGCTGCTCAAGCTCTTCTTGATACTCAAATTGCTCAAGAGACCTTTGATGCACAGATGTTATGGATTATTAACAATGATCCAATTGTGAAAGGTCATGCAGCAAATATAGTAAATGATAAGACACTCAATTCTGATGAGAAGACTGAAGCACTTGAATCTTTCATCAACAAGAAATACAAAGAAGCAGCTTTGGCTGACATTTTTGAGAAGATGAAGGAAAGTCAGAAGAGAGGTTTTAAAGTGGGCAAAACTAACAAAGATCAAACAATCTTTATGAAGAAATTTTTGAAGAATCAGGCAAATTGGACTGATTATCAACTTAAGAAGAAATCTGCTGATGAAATCTTCTTTTTATATCTTCAAGCCTACAAGAATCTTTACTATAATGTTCCATCTGATGTACATCCATCTAAGAAGAAGGAAGATGCTCAGAAGAAAGAAGTAGCAAAATTGGATCAAGGGCAAGTAAGTAAAATGTTGATTACTTTACCTACTATCATTCATGCTGATCCAATTAGGTCTAGACACCCTATAATTGATTGGGAAATACACCATGATAGATTTGGTAAGTCATGGAAAATATTAAGGGTTGGGGGACAGTCTGCTATCTTCAAGAATTTTGAAAATTTAGTTAGAGCATCTGATAGAGCAGATTTGGAAGAATTGTGGAATCTAGTGCAGATTAGGTTAGCTACAAATTCTAGTACAGATGCTAAGGAACAAGAGCTTTGGGTGGAATTCAATAGAATGTTTGATCCTGATCCCAAGGATGTTCATTGGAAATTTCCCTATTATGATCCTACAACAACTTGGGAATTTCTAAGTCATAGCCATACTCATCATCTTTTCACACAGAGTGGGATAGAACTTTTTATGTTAGCTGAGAAAGAGTATCCTCTTAGCTATGAAGTGCTTAAAGCTATGATCTCCAAGAGATTAAGGTGTGACAAGGATGAAGAAAACTCAGAGATTGTTCAGAGTTTGCTGAGGAGCATATCTGAGCAATATGAAAGAAAAAGGAAGGATAGAAAGTAAGGTTTTTGGAAGAGTTCTCAAATCCTCAAGGTATGTATTTTATTCATCAGAAACTTGTGTATTTTAATGGAAATAACAAGTTTAGGGGAGGATTGTTGGGAATAAAATGATCAAAGTCAAAGAGCCTGCCAATGATGAGAAGAGCCTGCTAGTTGATTTTGTAGTGTACGAAGATGTTCTACCAGTACCTTCTGGGTAGAAGGTACTGCTAGCTAATGAAGAGCCTGCCAAGCTTCTGTTTTGTCGATTAGATATTTTGTAATAGATATTTAGTTGAATTATTAGTCTTTGTACATTGTTATACGTTATGTAGAAGTAGAATAGTCTTCTGTGGTGACAGAAGAATATATCAGAGTGTACATGGGTAGTTGTATTTAATTGTAGGCGCCATAATAGTCAAAGTATAGTATTATATTCATCTACTTGACAACATGTAATAAGATATCCTTATCTTATAAAAGGATATCTTAGTCACTTCTTCATGCATGCATCTTTAAAAACTAATAACCACGAACCAAACTATCTCTCAAGTAACTTAGTTACTTCGAATCACAAATCCTTTTTACAATCTTAGATTCAAGATTACTTTGTAATCCTGGTGATACTTAGATCATCCGTATTATTTCATCAATAATATTGAATCGTTTTGTTCTAACCAAAGTTGTGTTCTTTGTTCATTGCATTCTCTCATTTACTCAAACTCACCATCTTGTGTTCTTTTAAAGTGTGTTGTAGTAGATTCCGCATGCTAAACACATTCAATACATAAATATCTCAATTAAGAACAAACAAAACGTTCCACAGTTTTATTTCAGGAAGATGGACGATCCGGATATTACAATGGAAGAATATTTCAAGTTTATAGAGGAAAGAGCCTTGAGCAATAATCAGGTGTATGATTGGAAAAGAGCAAGATATGATGCACAAGTCATTGAGACGAAAGAAATCACTATGGAAGAATACTTGATTTTGGCACAAGAAAAGTCATGGAAAGAAAGAAACAAATTGCCATTTCAACACACTTGGTGTATGTCAAATGATGATGAAGAAGATTCATATACCGTGAAACCAATTCCGGCAATTGTTATTGATAGTACTTTTTCTCCGGAAATTGCACAAGATGATGTGTATACGGAACCTTACGTTGAAGAATATTCTGCAATCGTATTACCACCATTAGACAATCCATCAGATGAAGATGAAAAGTATTCTAATTTTGATTTCGAACCATTTGACGCCATAGTTTATGATGACATACCTCAACCAGATTTTGACCCAACGAGGGATTTTGAAGAAATCTGGGATTACTTATTTAAGGATGAAATTCGGGACGATTATGAAATTGCAAGACCACTAGTTGAAGATGGAGATTCACAAGATGAATTGGAGTCACTTACAACACAAAGTGGTACAAATTTATTTAATATTATTAATCCTGTTACTAATAATCTTGCTAGTTTTCCTGAACAGGTTGCAAAACAAAAAAATGATGAGGTGAAATTTATTACACTACCTATTGAAGCACATGAAGCACCTGTGATCAACCCGTTTTTGGTGGAGCTCGAGGAAGAATTTGGTGATGAGCTCTTAAACATTGCTATGATTGATGAAGATGATGATTTCGACCCTATGAAGGATATAGAGGAACTCGAACTTTTACTTGCTAAAGACCCTTTCTCATCTTCTGCGGAAGTCAAGGGACGCCTTACTACCAAAGAGACTAACCAAGAAGAAAGGAGACTCATTTTTCCTCAACATACTACTCTTGCAGATGAAGAGGTCGAGTCATCCAATTTATCAACCAAACCGGGTAAGAATAGGGAAGATGTACATATATTGCCAAGGTATGATCTTTATTTATTTCTTCCATCTTTACTAGCAAATTTACACTCTTTTCGCGTTTATTGCTATTATCACCCGCACTTGATCCCAAGTGGGGGGAACAACACCCTATTACACAGTAAATAAGGGTGGAGTCAGGCTCGTGACTCGAACAAAAACAAGCGCTTCGTGGGAGGCAACCCATGCTTATCTTTTATTTTATTTTCTGATTTTGTATTGAGTCTGTCAGACCTGTAGAAGATACGGCGCATCTCCATCCTAAGATGCGACGCATCACCTGCACTGGTCATATCTTATTTAATTTTCTGCATTTTTATTTTTGACTTTAAAACTTTCTGTCAGTTTATTTTAATGCGGCGCATCCCTGGTTAAGGATGCGACGCATCTTTTATTCTGATTCGTATTTATTCCAGGCTCGATACGGCGTATCTTTTTCCATAAGATACGGCGTATCTACTGACCTGATGATTTTCATTTTAATTTTTTTATGTTTTATTTTTACTAACTACTAATGTATTATACAAGTTTGAACCTTCTTAACTCAGGTGTGTTAAAGTCTGAATGGTATTATAGATTCCTGCATTTCTGTGGATACATCATTTTTGAAGCTTAAACGTTCTAATCCACAAGAAAGTTGATTTTTGCTCTTATACGAATAATGGAGGATCATACCGAGCAAATCTCAGGGGAGTTTTTCTGTTCTAATTCTTTTATTTTCCAGTTTTTAATCTTTGATACAAACAACGAGGACGTTGTTTAACTTAAGTGGGGGGATTGGAGAATTAGAACACTTACTTGTCCTAAACTTTTTCAAAATATGCTTAAAATGCGCTTAATATATCAAAATTTAAAATTTTTCTAGCATGTTTTTGTTTAAAGTCTAAATTACATAGCTGCACACATAACATTATTTCCAAAAATTGTGAACTTATCAAAATTCACAAATCTATGAGTGTGCCGGTGACTTGTAAACTTTAGAACTTGGCTTGTATACTATTCGAGACTACCATAATAAGTATTATCTATATAATTGGAATGACTTGTCTAAATTGGTAAATTTCTAGGATTACACCCAAATAGCCTTTATATGTTATGTGATATTAACTGACTACACTGGTTAGTTAACCCCAGAATAAACCCTTTGTTACTCTCACTTTTAGAGTAAGATACCCCTAGAAAAAACCCTCAGAGCCATTCCTTTCGTTTCTTACACCTTTGTTATAATGTTTCGTTACACCCTTACACCTTAGCCTACCCTGTAGATTAAAATCCGTGGTTAATTGCTTTAGGCAAAGTGTGTTTCCTTACATTACCTGTGTTCGCGTGCGTAATTCATTATCTTTGGTTGAGTCGGGAAATTGCACAATGCAATTGGTATGAAAGTAAATATTGTATAACTTTGAGTTTATTTTTCGTGTGTTTACTACTTTCGCTATTACAGTTAATTTTGAAAGTATGAAGAGTATAAAAAATTATCCGGAAAAATAGTGATAGAAAAGTTGTGAAATTTTACACATATATGTTGATGTCAAAAAAAAAAAAAAAAAAAAAAAAAAAAGAAGGAAAAGTTGGAAGTTTGTTTTAACCAACTTATGTAAAGTTTTGTATTAAGTGGTCGATATCACCACTATTTGTTATATATTATATTTATGGATTGAATGGGAGTTTGCCGTTATGGGAACGCCAACTAAGGTTATTCTTTGATTGAGATTTTGTTGAGCATAATTCGTGTCTACCTAAAGCGTGTGTTTCAAGTGTTAAAGCGTGAGTTATTCAATGATATGAGTCTTATTCATGGGATGGTTGGGAAAGTAATTTACCACACTTAGGATTTTAATTTATCTGTTTTGTTTTATTTTTCATTTTACACCAATTTTTATCCCAAATATTATCCATACCCTACATCATTCTTTATCCAAACCTTTGATTTATTGAGATTAGGGATTTGAGCAATCTTAAGTATCGTAGTCGTGGATTCGGCTATGTATTTATGATTTTGTCGCCCTTTTTGATATAATATTATTGGTAAAGATTACTTGGTCCTATCTTTAGCCTATTCGAGTTAAGGATTTGAGCAATTGCAAGTATCGTGGTCGTGGATTCGATCATGTATTTGTGATTTGTCGCCTTTTCTGGAATGTGAGATCGATAGAGATTAAGAAGAATGATTAACTCTTAACCAACAAACCCTTTTTACCGCTTTAGACTTGTTATTCCTTGGCTTTAGTGGGGGAGATGCGTATACTTGCCAAGCTTATGATAGAATATTCGTCACGACTGGATAGTTAAACGATTAGATTTGCTTTTATCGAAATATTTTATTTTATTTCTAATTCGTTAATTGTTTGGTTGTGCAATTATGACAAAACGAATACATGCTTAAATATAAAAATAAATCCTAATATCTTTTAGGATACATTTTCATAAGATTTATTCTAAGGTTTACTTGGGGACAAGTAAAGTTCAAGTGGGGGGATATTTGATGAACTCAAATAAATACATTTTATTATCATCACTTATCCTATTTATTTGACTTGTTTTATTATATTATATATGAGAATTGATACGTTAATGTTTACTTTTGTAATTCTCAGGTAAAAACAAGTATTATGTGAAACTTGGCGATTTTGGACTAATTATGGAGCAAAACAAGCATGATGTTAAGAGTCTACTGAAATGTACATGATCAAGATCATTCTGCTCCAGATACGCCGCAACATACTTCTTACATACGGCGTATCACTATCAAGATTTCACAAGTTACAATCCAAGACAGCAAAGGACATGCGCCGCATAGAGAAATGGAGTTACGCCGCATCTTAAGGCGGTGTACGAATATTCCTGAATATATTAATCTTGGACCCCACGCGAAGTTAAGTCAATGCGCCGCATCTACTTATCCTATGCGCCGCATCTAACCCTCAGACAGAAACTATAAATACCCCAAGGCCAGACGAATTTCGGGAGACTAGACTTTAGAGACCGAAGACAGAAGAACCCTAGGAGACGAATTCAGACGTATTAGCAGCACAAGACACATCCTGAACGAAGATACAAGAGCTGTAAGAAGGTCCTGCATGTATTCAATTCATTAAGTAGTTTTGTTTTATTGTATTAGTACACTTTAATTCATTAGGATAGATGGGCTGATGTCATGTGACCAATGTTGCAAAAATCGTGAATCGGTAGCCGGGCGGTCGACCACCCTGCAGCGATTAATCGGCCAAGGCGGGATTAATTGGTGATTAATCGGATTGGCATTTTTTGCATGTTTTGGGTATTTCTGGAGACCAAACTAAAGATCGTAACTGATTCCAAGCCTACTATGTTTCCAAACCTTAATAAAAGGCTCCAATTCTGATTATGAGGCTCATTGTGCAATATAAGTGAAATAAATGATCCCCAAATTAAGTAGAATGCCTAAATTTTCATTTTTTAAAACCTGACCGATTTGGCCGATTCGGCCGATTCAGCCGATTTTTGGCCGTATCGGCCGATTCAGCCGATTTTTGGCCGAATCGGCCGATTTTTGGCCGATTTTTTTGCCTGGCCGATTTTTTGGCCTATTTTCACTATTCAACAAGGTATTGGGCCGATTAGCGATTAATCGGCCGATTCAGTCGATTTTTGCAACATTGCATGTGACTACGGAATATCATGTCCACCCCTTAAAATTGCTTTCCCATTAATTAAAGTTTATATGTTGATGTCTTTGGTGACTTTTATTAGTGTATTGATAACCTCTGTGTCTAGCTGAGCATTGCTTAGGTCGCCATGCCCCTTCCTTGCCTATCTATTCTAGCGTATACGAAACGTGGGCATCACAAATGCTCAATATTCTAGGATAGTGGGATAGACATAAGTGATCATTAAGGGTTTACTCGCCGATAAGATTAGAGCCAACGAGAAAGGGTTAATTATATACACTTCATATAAAACTAGCAATAAAACAAGTGACAAGCTACTTAATTATTAGGATAGGTCTTCTTATTATCTCAAGTATCTATCTGTGTACGTGTGTGCTAATCGCTGATTCGTGCTCATTAGTTTAGTTTACTATTTAATCATAACCAAACCGTGCAAGTCTCTCAGGCTGAACCCCCCCTTGCGTTAGATTAGGTTGTATAGCTAACTTAAGATGTTAAAATACTGATTAGAATAACTAGATAATACGTTCCACTCTTAGTGATCGACACTCTACTTACCATTATATTCATACTGAACGGGTACACTGCTCGTTAAGAGTGTGTGTTATTGTTAAGTCGGCTAAATATAAATTTAAAACTTGAGTAGGCATTAATACTGCTAAACCGCAACGACACATCACGCGCATCAATATACGCTCGAAATGAAGTGCTGGGTCAACTTTTAAAAGTAACGATATACCAAGCAATTTGGGCTGTCTTTGTTAGAAGTCACAACTAAGTCACATATGATAACAGTTAAGTTTCAAGTACAGGATCCATAATCCTAACACATAGTGAAAACATTAGTATAGTGTCTGAAATCTATCAGTGTGGAGTGGTGTATAACTAAATACAGCTGTATCCTAATATATATATGAAACATTCATATATTCATAAAGTTATATTGCACTAAGCCTCATGACACGCAAAACGTTAACAATGTACCGTAAAACGGCGGTGTCCACATCAGGTTACTGATGGGTGTTAGCCCTTATGTAATAGGTGATTTTGCCAACTTCCTATTTTTCTCAAATATAGTGGGTCGCGACTAAATACGACTAACCATAAGGCATTCCGTCAAAGTATTTAGTGGGACAGGTCGTCAGCCTCTAACAGGTTCGAAGCTGTTCACTATATTCGCGCTCACCGCAGTGATTAATGGCTCATGATCGAGGGACTTTATGGCAATATAGTAAACTTAGGCAACATAGGTTTCAGTGGTTCATAGAATATGCGTACTTTAGTCTTGGCAATTATTTCCAGTGAAATGTAGAAATATCATAGTAAAGTTAACTGTACATTCAATTGCTACATAAATGTGTATAATGAGTTTCAGTATCATGTTACAACAAGTAGTTTGAAAATGTTATCTTTCAATACAGTGTTTAAGCTAAGCAAGCAATTTGCAAGTAATACGAGCATATATCCCTTCCAAAGGGTAATTCAAAACATGTAAAACATAGTTGATGATTTTGAGTAAATCATGAGAGTTTTCAAAGTATAAAAGTAAACTTAAAACAGTTGAAGCATGTATCTCCCCCAAAAGAGTTATTAAAAACAAGTATTAAAAGTAGGGGCCACGACTCACCTTGAGTGTATCTGACAAGATGGAATTATGAAACCAAGTAAGATTATAGGAACGATCGCGGAAATGTCTTCAATACGAGACCTGAATATGAGGGATGTCTAAGTATTCGACTTACAACTAACAATGAGTGTGAAAGTGAGAAATCGTATAACGATTAGATGATGTGAGTGTGATATGCTTAAAATGCCTCAAGCTAAAAAAAAATATATATAATATTATCTTGATCCTGATGTCAATTGACTCAAAATATTATCTTCTCGAAATATGATGAAATGATATGCAAAGTGAAGTCGCTAAATTTATAATTATAATAAATAACGAAAATTTAAATAATATGTAACTAAAAGTGTGAAAATGCATATGAAGTGATGGGGTGCAAAATAGAAAATGAAATAAGAATGTCAAGTGAAAATAGTTGGTCCTTGTCCATTCCAGATTTTACACTTCTAATCCTAACTGCGTTTGCGTTACACCGTTAGTCCTTCGTTAAGTCCAATGTCCAATAATAGTCCATAACTTGTCCAGAAGTACAAATAAGGCTTGGAGTTCAATGATATGTCAAATTATACCCTATACGTTCTGTTTTCACAGTCTCAGTCCTTGTGTTTCTCGGTTTGGCAGTTTTAGTCCCTTAATGTGAAAACGCGTTACATGTTTAGTCCTTTTTGTATAAAAATAACGGAAAAATATTCTGAGAATTTCTATAACTTTGTTAAGTTCATTATAACTTATTTCAATTGCTTATTCCAGAAAAGAGCTTATTTTTGTGTTAATGGGCCAATTAACGAATCAGCTTAAGGCACGTTAAGAAATCTAGAGGCGAGGGCATGTAAACCGTTTTGGGCCTAGACTTGGGCTGTCTTCATGATTCTGAAAATATATTATATGGGCTTGGTGGGCTGTTCTAACGCCAAAGCTTAATGGGATTTAGTTTAGTCCACTGGGATTATATTTAAATTTTCTGAAAATAAAGTTTAAGGGGCTAGCAATATGCAGTTTGGATTTGACAATTTTGAACTTTAAAATGAGCGTATGGGAGGAAGTCTAAAATACGAAATTTATAGTTTGCTAGGTGGACAATGAGGTTGTGTAATAAAACAGTAGCTCGTTAAGTTGGTTTCGAAAATAAATGGGCAAGTCTTGGTCTGGTCGAGACAGTTCATAACATCAAAAACACTTTGTTTTATTTTCTAAGTTTTTATATACCAGTTGAGTAGCTTAAGAACCATGGCTTTTTAAGAGTTGTTGAGAGCTTATGGTTAAATTCACCAAAGATGAAAGTTAGAGCCCGCTGGGTCGTCAATCATTTTATGCAAAAACATCTATGTGTTACACGTACGAATACGAAGTTGACTGCTTGGTTTATAGGCTATTCGGGACAGTTTACAAGTTTGAAAAACACTTAGAATCCATTTTACACATGTACCCGGTTTGACTAGTGAGTGGTTCTTGGTTCGTTTTGTCTTAACTGGGTTTATACTCGACTTGTTATGAGGTTGTTAATGTTTTTAAACTTGTCATGGCATGTATCAAATATCGAATACGTATATAATAGGTGTAATATACGTACGTTAATAATTAAATGGAACTTCATACGTTCGAGTGGGGTGTGCATGGCCTTTTAAACGTGAGAGTGATATTGTGAAGTGATCTCTAAACCTTTCATGATGGAGTTTCGACACATGATGGTGGGTTATACGAAAAAGAAAGTGCATGTAAAATACTAGAAATATATTATACGTTTGAATGAATTGAATAATGGTGCATGGTGATCAACTAACGTGCGAGATGCAGTGGAGATGAGTTTGGAGCTACTTACTACACCTCTAAGGGTGGGTAGTGGTCACGTAGGGAGGAGCTAGACACCAGGATGATTCACAGTTGCAAGGATTCAATACGTACGTTTCCATATAAATCTTTATACCTTCGAATGAATTAACCATGGAGCATGGGGGTGGTTTCTAGTTACTCGTGGGTTCTTTGTTGATCAAAATGGGTCTAAGAATGGTGGCAGGAAGTTGAGAATGAGAGGGGTGAGAGAGAAGTGGGTTACACACTTTCATGTATACGTATAGGTTTATATAATAGTTTTTAAGATTTTCACACATGTCTCTACTGTGGATGACCAGTGGTTAGAGTACATAGGTGGCATGTTTCTGAACTTATGAGATCTTAGGAAAGATTTTTAGAGGATAAGAAATCTTATTTTGTGTTTTTGGAATACATATATGTACGTTTTCTTTTATCGAGTTCAAAGAATGAATCCAACGAGCCACATTACTCTTCCTGCTGTCCTTACCTTGTTCTAATCGTTAAATATTTTCAAAAATATCATATGTGGGACGTAGGAAAAGTCGGGGTTCGAAATAGTTGAGTTTTGAGATTTTTGTCTATACGTTTTGGGTAGTTTTGGGACAAAGAGATTGGTCTTGAAAACCATAGGAATACTTGATATCTAAATCTGAAAATTGGCACGTATATTGTCTAGTAGGTAGTGATCAAGATTGTGCAAAAATGTTCCTATGTCGTGTTTGCGAATTCAAAGCACAAGGGTTGTTTTGGAGAGGTGTGGAATCGTGTAGTTCATGAAATAATCAAAGGGAGTGTGTGGGCCTTGAGTGGCTGCGAGGTGGTGATGGGCTGGAAAGAAAAGGGCAGCCCATTTGGTTTTAATTTGTGTAAGTTACTTAGTGTAGTTAATTGTAGTTAGTGAAATTAATTAGTGAATATTAAGTAGGTTTAGTGTATGAAGTTTATTTGTACTTATTATAATTGGCGAGATTTAAGTTTAGTGAAAGTAGTGTTTTGTGAATTATTAGGTCTTGTGAAATCGCTATGTCTTGGGGTACGTGTCGGGAACTAATGTCGTTATTTGATATATGTCGTGAAAACGTAACGTGGTAACGATAACAATAAGAGAAAAAATTTAATTTCCCCTAAAAAATGGGATTTATTAGACAGTAATCTGAGGTTATCATTAATCAATGAGGATTATTATAATGAATTTCCGTAGGATCCTACAGTATCCACCCCTCAATTTTGAACTTCGTCCCGAAGTTCAGTCTGTGATAGCTGTTGACAAAATGTTGTGTTCAGGGGTGAGGGGTTATGGAAAATGTTGTCGAGAGGTTTCTATCCGAAAATCGAGGAAACGATATCTAGTTAGATTTATTCATACTAGATGAGATAAATTCGAATGTTGGGTCAATTAATGAACCTAAGGACTGTGAATAATGAAAATAACGGTCAGGAACTGTGGGAATTTAACGGCTAGTGAACAATGTATACCAACGGTCGTGAATAGTGAAATGTAACGACTAGTTTTTGGCTCCAACGGCTAGATTTAGCCTACAAATACTCCACTTAATTTCCAATCTTCCACCAAACACATATCTCTCATTCCACATCTCAAAAATGCCGCACCTCATTACCATGCTAGCGATTGTGTTTGTCATTCTTGTGGTTATTTACTCGATGTACGCTCCGGACGAAGACTTCCAATATTTGGTCGTGATTTTAGCGTTTGTCGTCCCGCTGGTGATCGTAGCCCTTATCGTGGATAAGGCGTGGGGAAAATAGATAGTAAGAGGGTTGAAATAAATAGTTGTAACTTTAGCATTATCGTTGCTAATTTTATCGTTATGTACTAATTTCCGTGATTTCTAATAAAATTTGTGTTATTTGTGTTTTCCATAAATCTTCGTGAATTCTTAGGTTTCTAATGCTTGTACTTTTGTCAGTTGCTTATCATAAGAATGGTGGGTAATATGTGTAGGTATTTATTTGTAGTTGGTCAAAAGTGACGTTTATAAGCAATTTATTTTGTCTCAAGGTTTTGCTTTTGAATGGAAGTTGTTATTAGGAAATCTGAAAGATGACTGTTTCATTCATGACATGATTCTTCCTAAATTAGACATAGTTGATCAGGCTGTGTATAATTTGAGGACCAAATAATGTAATGCTTGGCTCCGTCACTGTGATATTTATGCTTCTTCAAAGAGTTTTATATGGTTCAATTATAATGGTTCCGTCACAAAGTCGGACACCCTCTGATTATTTTCAAAAGAATTATAAAGTTTTTGTTCATATTCCGAGGATAAGTCAGGAATTTCTAAAGTGCTACTAGGATATCTTTGGTATAGACTTAAGTTTTAGGTGAGGATTTCTTACAAGGTGGTAATAATCTACCGTTTGGTCGGAAATGGTGTTAAATCAAATTCCCAAAGTGATATCAGGATATTGTTACATAACGACTATGAATAGGGAGAATAGAATAGAGATTGAAATAGACGTGGATTATGATTATTTCGGAAATGTTACAAGGTAGAGTCTTCATACGGTAGAAAGGTAGTTGATACACTTAGGTTACATCCATTGTACCTAAGGTAAAGTATAAAAGGAATTGCAACTTAGAAAGTCTTAAACTAGGGTTCATTTATTACAATAGGAATTTATTCTTCTGCTTAAACATAGGTGTCATCCTTTGACGTTGTTAAGGTTCTAAAGAGTTTCCATTCTCTTTCACTGGTCTTTTTGTCCTAAGTGATATTCTGGGTTAGGCATTGATTCTTGTAGTGTCTCGTTTAACTTTTGGTCTAGAAATCCTTGGGTAATGGTGATGGTAGGTTCAGTCACTTCTTCTATTTTCTTAAAGTGAGATTACTTCGAGTACTATTGCAGTGATGTTGGTTACTAACTTTTGGATAGCTTCAGGAGTCAAGGTTGTGGTTGGTACTAGTGGAGTATTTGTAATGCTCATGCCGGCCATATTCTATCAATATCCCAAGAAACACGGATTTAAATCCACCTAATGGCCATGTCAGAATAATTCAAGTAACAAGGTATTGGTATGGTAGTGCTAATAATGGGGTCATACTACGAAATCAAAACCAACTGAGGATCATAAATTTACGATGTGTCTGAGTAGTATCGTAGATAAATAATCAACTCTTGGTATGGGATTGCTAAGGAACAAACTGATTTATCTACAAAAGCTGAAGTTCAACAACTTTCTCTTCATTCATCAAGTTTTCTTCCGAAAATTTGTCTTAGAAAATTTCTATGGTTTATAGTCCAGTTGTGGTATGTTTGAGGTATCATAACAATCGTGGGTAATATTATGGTAGGTCTGGGTATAATCACTGTAAACATCATAACTTGATCGATTGCTTTTACAAAATCAATGATACAAGGTCTTTTATTAATGCTTCATGAGGTAAGTTAGGGTATCTCCGTCAACGACGTTCGGGAGTGTATTGATTCGTTTCTCATGACGTTCCAGTCACGTCATGATAGTGGAAGGAGTAGTCTTAACGAGTAGTCGGGTCCAGCCGACGGTGATGGGACGATGATAGTAGCGGTGGTAAGGTATGGTGACGTTATCCTGATCATGTCTAGGGTTGAAATAGGGAAGTAAGGTGGAAATGGTGATATAATTGATACTAAGCGTAGGTGTATCCTCTTAATAGGTCCATTAAAGTGGCTCCGAAATGGTGTCATAAAAGGTTCGGGTTCATAAGGCGCTAAAATCCTGACTTTTCTGCGCCGGGCTACCGGGGCAGGTAGAAGTGGTAGTGTAGGTAAAGGAGAATTTGGCTCAACATCTTTCCAAATCGTTTCTTGGTGTGAATTCTGTCCAACCTCGAATGTTGTCGGACAACCAATCAATTCTTCATCTGAATAAGATTCAGTAGTTCTCCTAAGTTTCTGACGTGGAGGCGAGTGAGTAGGTGATGATGGGAGTGGTTATTGAGTAAGTTCCGTATTAGGCTGGGGTTGTGACATTAATACATAAGGATTTTCAGCATCCGGAGTGATATGATAAGTAGGTGATGTACGAGTAGTACGGAGGGTAAGTTTGGTACTATCAATTGGTTTGGGAGACATGGTACTGTAGTAGCCGAAAATAATAATTATAAGTAATTCGTACGTTAAGGGCGTAATGGTAAGTGTGAAATAATACAGTGTGTAACGTGTGAAAAGTAAACATCAAGCATGTAAAGATTAGTGCAAAATAATCTTAATAGGTAATATATTGAGCACGGCAGTCTGCAGACACGGAGGGCGTAAAGTGGTATGGTGTAAAATCATTTATTTTGAAAGTGTAGTTATAGTTCAATGTTTGAAAACATTTGGTTCTCTATAACCATAGGCTCTGATACCAATCTGTAACACCCCCTAATTTGTTTTGTGGCAGCGGAAAAGTAATTAGGGTGTTACGGTGAGGATCGAAGTTAAAATTTCAGAAAAACGGGCCGGAAGAGGCGTTTTGAAAGTTATATGTCATTCAAAATCATACATTTGTTATAAAGGTGAATTATCTGATTTGAAATCCCCGTTAAAAAGGTGTGATAATTTGGGAGGAATGACATATTTGATTTTACACCATTTAAGTTATCAGAGTATATAATGCCCGCTCCGTGTCTTGTCCTGCTACGTTAATTACCTGAGATAAACATGCTTAAAAAGTCAACACAATGGTTGGTGAGTTCGTGGAGTTTAATGGAAATCAACTTATTTCAATAAATTCAAGTGGTGTACAGTGGTAGTTTAAATAAATACTAGTACTTCTTGAAGTAAATAGCAAGTTACGAGTGGGTAAGAATCCACGAGTAAATCATTTATGAACTCAGATGGTCATAAGTTTCAAGTTTTAAATGAAAATGAGCTACATTGATATACGCTCGAAATGAAGTGCTGGGTTGATGTGCCCGGTTCGGTGTAAGTTTTAAATTTATAAGGGGGTGAATTACCGAATCTAATAACAACACATACGAGCAAGTATACTCGTCCGTTGAAGCAAGATTTTGATGGTAAGTCGGGATCGTTCGCAGGGATTTGTGTAGTGAATCGAATTGTAAGTTAAAAGCAATTATCTCAAACAAGTAGTAATGATATAATGAAAATTCAAATGATTAAAAACTACACTTGCTTAGACTAGTGTACTACAATTGACTAATATGATTGTGATAACTTTGGAAAACATGTTGGTTGTGATAATTAGTTTTGACACTAATCTATTGTTTCTACAAATTAAACCTTCGTCAAGATTTTGATTTATAAAAACAAGCATTAAGTTTAACCAATCAATTCAAGATCAATTCAAGGTTCATGAGTTGGTGTTCCTCAAACACAAAAACAATCTTTTGTCTAATCAAACAAGCTTAGGAAATGGTCAATACAAAAGGTAACCGATTATAGACAAAAGGTCACAATTGAAAGCAAACTATTAATCTCTCGACCTTTAAAGTGGTTTACAATCAATCCGTTTTGATAGACAAAAGCATTTTCATTACAATCACAATTAAGTTCCTTTGTTTAATCAAGAATAGTGGAAGACAACAATCATTCATAGACAAATGATTATAACTAGTGGAATAACAATAGTTCTTTCAACCCTTAAGATTACTAGCACTAGTTAAACTTGATTACCCAAATGTCACTATGAAACTTTATCACAATTGGTTCTTAGAATTGACTTGAAATTGAATTAAAACATGTTATCACAATCATATGCCAATCAATGAATAATACACATCATCTAAGCAAGTGCACAAAGGCACTAGCCACTCATAGCAAACATAAATGTAAACTTAATACTTTGAACATTAGAAACCATGATTGAAAGTCTTACAATGATTTGGAAATAAGATTACAAGTGAAAGACAATGATTCCACAAGAAATGAAAATGGTATATTCGACTTTCTCCCTTCTCCTGGACTTATGGACGAATTTCTTGAGTATTTTCTGTGAATGGTTCTTTCTCTAACACATGTCTAGCACTCTAGATTGATTGGTATATAAATACTCAACAAATGGTTCCATAAATTGCTCTAACCAAGGGTCTAAGTGCATAAATGCTTCTCTTGCTCCCCAAGTAGTATTGAATGGTTAGAATACTGAAAAGAAGGACCTAGAACCGGATTTATAAAGTCACAATCCTTAATAAAGAAGTCTTGGGTCAAACAGCGACTTCCAACCGATCGGATAGAATGGTCTACCGATCGGTTGGTCTTCTCGGTAAATCCAAATTCACTCCATCCGAATCGGTTGCGGTCGGCGACCGATCGGATGGCTATGGCTGATGAACCTATTTCTTGGACTTTTGCGTACGACTTGTTTCTCGGTTGTAGCTCTTGATTCTTTGATCTTTCCCTTCATCCTTAAGCTTATTAACTCGACTACTCGGACTTTAACTCATTGAAGTACCTTACGGAGCAGAACTTGACACAAGATTCACATGCAATCTCAAATACTTCCATTTTCCTCATTTTTGCATCTTTTCCATCCATTTTCCTGTCTTTGGCTACAAATGCTTTGCAAACACACTTTGGTATGATTTAGTAACAAAAGCATATAAATATAACCACAAAACACATATAAAACTACCAATAACGCTATCAAAAACATGTTAGATTTAGGCGTTATCAAATCCCCCACACTTGAACTTTGCTTGCCCTCAAGCAAATCTAGAAATAAAAACAATTATCCACATGGTATACACAAATGATTAGGAAAATGTGATGCAAATCTATCAAGCACTAGTACAAGCTAGATTCATCGTTTTAAGCTTTTATAGTTGAATCATCGAGATGTTTGACAATACCCAAATGATCTTCTTGCATGATACACATTACTAAACACCTCACGAAAGGAAAATGAAATATAATTCACTCAAACACTCATTTGTATGATTGGTGGAGTATATAAGAGGAATGACACTCATTTGCTCAGTCATGATCTAAATATTACCATAGGCTTGTACAAGAAACAAAACTACACCGAAATGGTGTGAGCGCCAAGTATACATATCAAAGAGGGCTTTTATTCGGGTTTAAGGCTTAAAGGGGTATAAAAGACTAACGCGCCACTATCTCATGCAAAACATAATAGCTCCCTAACAACGAATTCTTGCATTACCAAATAACGGATGGTCACTAGATTGTACCTTGGTTCGCTAATGACGTTACTTGCATAACGGATGGTCGCCAAAATATGCCCTAGATCGCTAACAACGTTAGTCAATTCCTCAAGAAATCGGATGGTCACTACATGTCCATACACTTAATAATTTCACAAAGTCAAAAAGGGTAGGATAAGGCATGGGATATGTTTATGCAATTGGTTGAACATAAGAACAAAATTAGTCAAAGTCTACGAACCAAATGTTACTAGCTATTTCAAACCAATATCATGCCATTTTGTGAAAAACTCCATACTTCCTTTATTCATACTTGATTCACTTAGCCCATTGGCTTATTCTTGTCATTTTATAGTTGCAATGACTTTTCTTCTTTTTCTCCTTTTTTTTTTTTTTTTTTTTTTTTTTTTTTTTTTTTTTTTTTTTTTTTTTTTGACTTATCATCTTATAGTTGCGATGACTTTTCTTGGATAACAACTTTTGGAGTTTACGCTTTCTTTGAACTTTCATGATTTCCACTTAACATCCATCTTGCCAAATAGCTAGCAACCAACCAAGACTTGACTATGGATAAGGCTAGGCTAAAAAGGTGTAAAATCTTTTTGAATTTTTCTGGATTGCATCAAAAGAAAAGATAGGCTCGGCGGGTGTAACTAGGGGTATCTAGCATTAAAGACAAATGCTAACAAATGGGTCCATATGAGTGGTTAACTAGCCAATGTAGCTAGCTAATATAGCATTATATGAAAATGGAAGGCCATTTGGGATAAAACCTAAGATTGCCTCTTATCACGCATATACACTTATATCACAAACGAAATGTGATCTCACAACGGTCTCGTAATGATTTACAAGTACAAGTTCTAGAATAAATAAAATCACCGGCACACTCATAGCAAAAGATCTAAGCATAAAAGATGTATGCTGTATATAGAACAGGCTCAAATCCTCACACTTTAGTGGAAAGGGCTATAATCTGTGCTAGCTAATGTTATCGATCCCAGAATGGATTGCAATATTAATCGGGACACATCTCGAATTTTCAAAATTACAGATTTCACCAGTGGATAAATCCAGTTATTCTAGAATATGATCTTTAAAATGACAAAAGACTAGATTACAAGGGCAAACAAAATTTAAAATTCAACTCAAAACTACAATCTATTCTTATTTTCCTATTCACCCCCCCACACTTAAGTTAAGCATTGTCCTCAATGTGATAAACGACAAAGAATGAAATAGGGAAATAAGAGAATAAACCGTATTTTCTTTTCAAGAGGAGTCTTGATCCTAGCGTCCAAGCTTCAAAATCATTATCTGCAGTAATCTAAAAACAAAAGAGACACACATACGAAATATATCTTCGCTTTATTCAAAAGACAGTGATACACCCCCACACTTAAGTTCAACTAAGCAATTTAGAAAAACTTTGGGGTTTAATCACTAGAAAATAAAAATGAAAAATAAACATAGCAAACACACGGGTTGCCTCCCGAGAAGCGCTTGTTTTATTAACGAGTCATTAGCCGGACTCGAACTTCTCTCTCTTCATGTTGGTGCTGACTTCTTCTTTTGAAATTTTGGAATGTACAGAACATTTCCAATCACTATTACTTCTCCAGTTTCATCTATGTATTCCAGCTTAACTTTCTCCCACGGTCTTGGTAGAACATCATAGATATAACCAGAATCTTCGGCCCACGGAGTGTTTTTCTTGAAATCGGCCGGGAAGGGTGACATAAAGGTTATAGCTTCATATTCTGATTCAGGCGGAATCTCTTGAATAGAAACTTCATTCATCTGCTCCTTGTCATAGTATAACTTAATTCGGTGCCCATTAACAATGAAACTTCCACCATGTTTGTCATGCAATTCAACATATCCGGATGGAAATCCATGTTTCACTGTATACGGTCCGAACCATTTCGGTTTCAGCTTGGGAGCTTTGAACTTATACTTCATGTTAAAAAGCATAACTTTGTCTCCAGCTTTGAATTCTTTTCTGATTCTTAGCTTTCTGTCATGATAAGCTTTTGTTCTTTCTTTGTAAAGTTTGGAGTTCTCATAAGCTTGTAGTCTAAGCTCATCGAGTTCATGCAATTGCAAAAATCTCTTTTCTCCAGCTACTTTGAGGTCTGGGTTACAGTTTCTTAATGCCCAGTAAGCGCGATGTTCGATTTCGAACGGCAAATGACAAGTTTTTCCATACAACAATCTGTATGGTGTTGTACCAATTGGTGTTTTGTAAGCTGTGCGAAATGCCCACAGAGCATCATCTAGTTTTCTCGACCAAACCGCGGGTTTGTCTTTAACCGTTTTTTCGAGTATCCTTTTTAAGGCTCTGTTGGTATTTTCGACTTGACCACTGGTCTGTGGGTGATAAGCTGTAGCGAAACGATGATGAACTCCGTATCGCTTCATAATTTTCTCCATTTGTTTATTACAGAAATGGGTTCCACGATCACTTATCAAAGCTTTAGGAATTCCATAACGAGCGAAAAGCTTTTTGAGAAAATTAACAACTACTCGTGCATCATTTGTGGGTAGAGCTTCCGCTTCAGCCCATTTGGAAACATAATCAATAGCAACGAGAATGTATTCGTATTTGTGTGATTTAGGAAACGGTCCCATGAAATCAATTCCCCAAATATCGAATAATTCACAGACTTGAATGCTCTTCTGAGGCATTTCATCTCTTCGAGAAAGACTACCGGATTTTTGGCAAGCATCATAATTCTTAACAAGAGTATGGGCTTCTTTAAAAATAGTCGGCCAATAGAATCCAGCATCAAAGACTTTTTTAGCGGTGGTAGAAGGACCATAATGTCCCCCAGTTGGGCCATGATGACATTCATCGAGAATTCTTCTTGTTTCAGAACCATAAACACATCTTCTAATCATCCCATCGGGACACATTTTGAAAAGATAAGGTTCTTCCCAATAATAATGTTTAAGATCCGAAAAGAATTTACTTCGTTGGGCATGAGTTAATCCTTTCTTTAGAATTCCTCCAACGAGATAATTTGCATAATTGGCAAACCATGGAATTTCTTTCTCATCATCTGTATCAACAGTCATGAGTGTTTCATCCGGAAAATAATCGTCAATCTCATCTTCTTTTAACTTTTCCAGATTTGGATTTTCTAAACGAGATAGATGATCAGCGGCTAGATTTTCTGCTCCTTTCTTATCTTTGATTTCGATATCGAATTCTTGGAGTAGTAAAATCCATCGGATGAGACGCGGTTTGGCATCTTGCTTCTTAAACAGATATTTTAACGCTGAATGATCAGTGAACACGATTGTTTTCGAAAGTACAAGATATGATCTGAATTTATCGAAAGCGAAAACAACGGCTAACAATTCTTTCTCTGTAACTGTGTAATTCTGTTGAGCATTGTTGAGTGTTTTGCTGGCAAAATATATAGGACGAAAATGTTTCTCTTCTCGTTGTCCTAATACAGCTCCAACAGGAAAATCGCTTGCATCGCACATAAGCTCGAATGGTAGTGACCAATCAGGGGAAACCATAATGGGTGCACTAGTCAGTTGTGTTTTCAATGCTTCAAATGCTTTCATACAGTCTGCATTAAAATCGAAAACAACATCTTTTTCAAGAAGTTTCGTCATTGGACGAGATATTTTGGAAAAATCCTTAATGAAACGACGGTAAAAACCTGCATGTCCTAGGAAACTTCTAACGGCTTTAACGTTAGTTGGGGGTGGTAATTTGGTAATAACATCGATCTTTGCTTTGTCAACCTCCATTCCTGCGCTGGAAATTTTGTGTCCTAACACAATTCCTTCAGTTACCATGAAATGACACTTCTCCCAATTGAGAACAAGATGTGCAGCTTTACATCTTTCAAGCATTTTATCGAGGTTAAAAAGGCAAGCTTCGAATGAGCTTCCGAAAACTGAAAAGTCATCCATGAAAACTTCCATAGACGTTTCAAGCATATCTTGGAATATGGCAATCATACATCTTTGAAAAGTCGCGGGAGCATTACATAATCCAAAAGGCATACGCCGATAAGCGTAAGTTCCAAAGGGACATGTGAATGTGGTCTTTTCTTGATCAGCTGGATCAATAGGAATTTGAAAATATCCTGAAAAACCATCGAGAAAACAAAAGTATTTATTTCCTGCTAATCTCTCAAGCATTTGATCCATGAAAGGCAAAGGAAAATGATCTTTTCTGGTGGCTTTATTTAATTTTCTGTAATCAATACATACTCGCCATCCGGTGACAGTTCTAGTTGGGACTAATTTGTTTCGTTCGTTGGTCACAACAGTCATTCCTCCTTTTTTTGGAACACAGTGAACAGGACTCACCCAAGGACTATCCTCGATGGGGTAAATGATACCTGCATCAAGAAGTTTGATGATTTCTTTTTTAACAACTTCTTTCATGTTGGGGTTGAGTCGACGTTGTCTTTCTACAACTGGTTTGGCATCTTCTTCGAAATTGATTTTGTGTTTGCAAAAATCAGGACTGATTCCTGGGATGTCAGAAGTTTTCCACGCAAAAGCTTCTTTATGCTTCTTAAGAACTGAAATCAGACATTCTTTCTCATAATCATTGAGGAACGAAGATATGACTACTGGAAGTAGCGAATTGTCTTCCAAGTAAGCATACTCAAGATTTTCTGGAAGTGGTTTCAACTCAAGATCAATCGGTGGTTCTTGAAGTGATGTTTTGATCCTCATTTGATCATTAAAACTGATTTCCTCAAAATCTTCTTCTATTATCTCTTCTTCTTCTTCTTCTTCTTCTTCATCAATCTTTACTTCCATAAAATCAGCGAATTCTTTATCAAAAGTTGTTTCACTAATCTTCTCTGAAATGGTCATGAATGGATCAGAATCTTCAAGTAATGCATCCAATTCTTCCTCAGTGACTTCATCGATTACATCAATGTTAAAGCAAGTGTCATCACTGGAATGTGGATATTTCATTGCTTTATCGATTAAAAAGGTGATTCTATCCTCTCCAACTCCAAGATTGAGTTCTTTTCCTTTTACTTTGATGATCGCATCAGCGGTGTTTAGAAAAGGTCTTCCTAAAATAAGGGGTACTCTACTATCTTCCTCCATTTCTAAAATCACAAAATCCACGGGAAAAATGAATTTACCTACTTGGACAAGCATATTCTCAGCAATACCAACAGGATATTGGTAAGTATGATTAGCTAATCGGATACTCATCCTTGTGGGTTTCAAGGTATTGATTAAAAGTTTCGTATACAGCGAATAAGGCATCAAATTAATACTCGCACCTAAGTCGGCTAAAGCATCGCATGTGATGTTGTTTCCTAATATGCATGGAATCAGAAAACTTTCGGGATCTCCGAGTTTTTGTGGAATTTTGTTTTGAACAATAGCTGAACATTCTTCATTGAGAAAGGTAGCGGATATTTGCTCCAACTTGTTCTTGTTGTTAAGAAGTTCTTTCAAAAATTTCCCGTAATTGGGCATTCCGGCTAAAACATCAATGAGAGGTACATTGAGTCTGATGAAGCGAAAAGTGTACCGCTTTTAAGGGGTCATTTAAGCCCTAAATCGTATTTATTTGATCAAATATTGCCCTAAATCGTTCCTTTTGTCATTTTAGGTACTTTTGAGGAGAAATCTGGAAAAGGAGGCATTTTGGACGTTTTTGGAGCATAAAAGTGAAGAAAACGACAAAGTCTCAAAAATCGGCTAAAAGTTACCTTTGACGGCGTCAGATTTTACTCTGGACGGCGTCATGGCTTGGCAAGAAAAGGTGGATGTGAAATTTACTCATGATAAGCCAGTGAAAATTGCATGTAAATTCTGACGGCGTCACGCTTTAACCTGATCAAGGGCGTCACGGCTTAATTCAAAGAGGGACGGCGTCACGTTCAAGGTCTGACGGCGTCAAGCTTTGATAAGCCAGAACGGATTTTGGAGAGCTAAAGAGGGACGGCGTCAAGAAGGCCATCCGGGAACCCTAGAAGCGGCGAGGTGACGGCGTCACACTCCATAAGGTGATGCCGTCAGATGTAAAAATCTATATATAGTTTTGCAATTCTTTGTCATTGAGGAGAGAGCTTAGTGTGGAATTTTTGGGAGAAAACCCTAAGACGATTTTAGCATCTTTTTCAAGGCTTTTTGCCTTGAGATCTTCCATGTTACATTGAAAGATAAGTTATCAATTAATCATTCAATATGTCTATGTGTTGTTTGATTCTATCTTGTTCTTGTCTTTTGTTTAACATGTTAGGCTAGATTTATCTTGTGTTTGCTTAGATCTAATGAAACCTAGCTATTGATTATTGGTTATTAGTGTGTTATTAGTTGTATTGGATGATTGTTTATCTATGTTAGGCTTAAGAAAACTGGCTAACTTCCTATTCGGTAACTTGCTTGAACGTCTTAAGAAACATGAACCAAATGCGTACTAAAGGTTTTTATGGTTGTATTTAATGCACAAGCGAATTCTAGTGATCCCATGTTAGGAGCTTCCTAGCCGGCTCGACATAGGAGTGAAGTAGGAGCTTGTAGAGTTGGGGAAGTACGTACGCCACCCCACGATTGGTATTAAGGAATACACCCATCATCCACGCAACTAATACACACTAATCAACCGGTAAAAGATAGTTAGGGAGTAAGGAAATCTAAGTAAACACATTTCTCTACACATAAGTTTCTCACCAACTTTTTATTTTCAGTTATTTATTTTATTTGCATTCGTAGTAATTTGGGTTAGTTGACTAGCAACTAATTCCGCCCACTCTTTCAAACCCGAGATTTTACTTGCTTTCACAAAATTATAAAAAATACAAAAAGAATCTTCTTCAACCCTTAGACCTATTAGAGTAGTCTTTCATACCTAACGAACACTATTCCCTGTGGAGAACGATCAATCCCCCGTACTTACCACTACACTATACTACATCGGTCAGGTACACTGCCTGGTGGGGTTGTAAGCCTCTTGAGATCCCTCGAGAGGTAAAACCTGTTGTAAGGTTGCAAAACCACGCATCAAGTTTTTGGCGCCGCTGCCGGGGAATAGTTATTGTTTAGGTTGAATTTTTATTTTATAGGTCTACTCACTAGATTCCTTTCTAGTGAGATTTTTATTTTATTTTTCTAGGTTTTCTTTAGTCTATCTATTTTCTTCGTGTCTTTGTTCGTAACCATACCATCCGACATCATGGAAGATGGTAATATCCTTAATCCCAACAACCCACCACCACAACAACCACCACCTCCTAGAGCCCGTACTTTAGGAGAGTATTCCCGTCCTAGCCACCATGGCTATCGAAACACCATTGAGCTCACTCAAGGAGCCAATATCACACCCTTGCGATCCGACACCATCCGGTTGGTGCAAAGCGGATGCGCATTCCATGGACTTCGTTCTGAAGATCCTAATCAACATCTCAAGGACTTTCTTAAAATCGTTGATTCTATAGACCTTGATGTTGCCACTCGAGAGACGACCCGATTGCGTCTCTTCCAATTCTCTCTGCGGGATCAAGCTAGTCAATGGCTAGAACGTCAACCCGCAGGATCCATCACCTCTTGGGATGATCTCACTACTCGTTTCCTTGCTCAGTTTTTCCCACCGGGAAGAACTACCAAGCTAAGGAATGATATCTTGATGTTCCAACAACGTCAAGGCGAAACTCTCTACGAGGCATGGACTCGATTCAAGGACTTACTCCGAAAGGTCCCTCACCATGGCATGGATCCTTGGCTACAAATCCAAATCTTCTATGATGGTGTCAATCATCAAACTAGAAGAGCCATAGATTACGCCGCCAATGGGAGATTGAGCAGGCTCAGTGTCGATAAGTGCTGGGAAGTCATTGAGGACTTAGCACAATACGAAGAGGAAGAATGGAATGACTCAACGTTCTCGAAAGAAGGGATTTTAAATTTCATGAGTGCAACCCAAGAACAGCTGTTCGAAAACATAAAAAGGCAGGTTGAGAGCTTAATGAAAGCTGAGACACCTACGGCTGATGAAAATCCCGATGAGTGCGTGAACACAATTGGTAAACATACGTTTCATCAATTCTCACGACAAGATGAGTTTGAAGGGATAATGCTAACTTTCGTGAACAACCAAGAAAGGCGGATCCAGGAATTAGAGACTCACTTGAAAAACACCCAAGATATGTTCATGGAACTAGCAGAAAAGTTTATTGTGAGAATAAAGGAGAAAATTAGGGAAGAAGCCTCACACAAAAAGATCGAGAAGATCTTTGAACTCCCGGTCCCTAATGAACCATACAACGAATGGGATGATGAAACCCCTCTCCCCGAGCCTTCACGTTTAAAACCCTCTATTCTATTTGGACCCTCTCGCGAGAAAAAGAATTCTCAAGATCGTAGCATTTTCGTGGGAAGCATGGTTTTCACGCTCCCTAACTTTCATGAGGCTAGGAAACGATCTTTTGGCTTTAAGCCAGGTGTGAGAAGAACTCAATTAAAGCACATCCTCATTTCGAAAACCCCCTGTAAAAGCTCCTCACACTCCCTGAATACCTGCCGTGACGAAGATTGGAACCTGAATGTGACGTTAACCGGCCCTTTTCAACATTTTACCACATCCCGTGACAGTAACAAAACATTTGACCCAGGAGGAACTTGTTAACGAGACTAGCTATCAGGATTATTGACCCTGACTAGCTGCTCCTTTAAAGTACGAGGGGCTCATTTGTAAACTGGCACAAAGTGGTAAATTACGCTGATCTGACGGCGTCAGGATTTGAACGTGACGCCGTCACCCCGTCTGCACAGCAATAATAACTTTAATTCCATCACTTTCACCACAAACCCCACAAACCATATCCACTCCAACCCCACCTTCGAATTTCCAGGATCAAATTCACCGACTTTCGTCACCAATTTCCACGTGGTAAGTAATTTTTATTCATTCTTTTCGTTTCAATTACTCATAGGATTTGTCAATTTCGAAAGCCCTCTACTCATGATACCCTAGGGTTGATTCATGCTTAGAACTCATAATGTCCTTTAATTAGTATTATTTTAGCAATGATTAAAAGCATGTGATTGTTAGCAATCAAATGGGTCAATTCACTAATCGGGTGGCCACGAATTTGAACCATAACCTGTGATCCAATCACCCATTTTTCTGTAAAAAGTGGTGTGTGGTTATTGAGCCTGAAGTTTGAATATTGATTTTTCCCTCGTAATTATGGATTTGAACTTGGTCGAATCTGACGGCGTCACCTAGCAAAGGGTGACGGCGTCAGACCTGTCTGATGCGCCACCAAATCTTTAATTCACATATTAACACTTTTGTTCCTCCTGCTTTGTTCCAGATAATGAGTAAGCGTCAAAGACCCAGCCGAGGAAGTTCTTCCCGATCTCAACAAGAGAACTTTGGGGATACGGTCCTCAGTTGGGGTGTCTTTGACAACGATGCTGCTACAAGCAAATACGCACAACTGCTACTACACAAGGTCGAAAATGGGGCCGTAGTTGATTGGAACTTTCTGAGGAGAGAAGGTCTTGAGCAGACCTTTCTCCAAAGTTTTCAGACGGATGGGTTTACCGGCCCTCAGTGGGAAAGACTGTTTAAAATTCAGGAGCCGGTATATGAGGAATTGGTACGTGAATTCTTTGCCACCTTTCATTTTGACATGGCTGAGGCAAGGACCGATGTAGGCAGTACCACGATCTATTTCAGGCTGAGGGGTGAGCTAAGGACGTGTTCGGTTACTGAGTTTGGGTGGAGACTTGGGTTATACGATCAGCATGATACCATTCAGGCAGGGTTCATGCATAGGTTGTTGCGTGGGGAGTCGATGAAGAATGATTTTAGATGTTCCATGTTCTGGCAAACTATTGGGGATGGGGTGTATACCTCGACCACTGTGGCATCCCAAATCAGGGATCCTAGGGTTCGGTTGACTCATCGATGCCTCACCTACAGCTTGACGGGGCGTCACAGCTCTCACCACCGTGTCACTGCTTCTGATCTCTTCTACCTGTACACCATCTACTCTAATGATGTTTACTGCAACATCCCGTTTTGGGTTGCTAGCTTTATGCATGGTGGAGTTGGGGAGAGGGAAGGAGACAGGATTTATGGTGGGATGTTTATCACCCGGCTGGCCCAGTCTTATGGAGTCCTCAGGCCCGAGGTCATGAGGTATTTGAGTGGTGATGCATGCAGGACGGTGAAGGAGAGGTCCCTGAAGCAGATGGAGGTGATTATGGAGATGCATGATGGGTCCTTTATGTGGTATCATCCAGCCGGAGATGAGGATGATGATGATGAGGATGATGAGGAGGAGGAGGAGCCCCAGCAGCAGCAACATGAGGGTTATGAGGCCGGTACAGCTGATTACTACCGGCACATGAGCAGGGGGGACTGGCAGGCTCACCAGGGGACCTGGATGGGCCAGGTTGATACTTGGAGGACCAGGGTGGACGAGAGGTTCGACTGGATGTATGATCACACGGTTCGTCAGATGCAGCATCTATCTACACGTGATCAGTTGGACCCACATCTGCAGATTGACCCTTTCCCGGGTCGTGAGCAGAATTACCCACCATATGGGTACTACGGGCACCTCCCTCCAGGCTACGACTATCGCCAAGGTCCCCCACCCCAGTGATGATGTGATTTGATGTTTTGATGTTTGAACAATTTGATATTTGGTTGTATGTGTTGAAACAATATGGTCTGTAATAATTTAGGGAAGGCATCTGTTTTCCTTAAAACATTTGTTACATTGATTTTATTTATCGCATGCTAGCCTCATTTGATTGTTTATTTATTTGCTTTGTGTGTTTATTTGTTTGTTTGTTTGTTTTTATTTGTTTCCGTATGTGTGTTTAATTTTTATTCTTATTGATTCATGTTCAAAAGTAATTTGTGAAAATGCTTTATTTTGTTTTTAACTTCGTCTTAACTACATATAAAGGTATTTTGCAAAAGATAAGTGTAAGGGAAATCTAAATTGGTTTATTAGAACACATATGAACATGAATCGTAATAATATTAAATTAACATACATATTCGTATTTGTTTGAGTCAAATGCTTGTATCGAGTCATAATGATGTTTTGCAGGATTTCCAGAAAGTAAGGTAAAGGTTTTTCCAGAAATTTTTCGGAAACTTAAAATGAAAATTTTTGTCAGGTCATTTCTGACGGCGTCAGGGTTTATAACCTGACGGCGTCAGATTTAATTTTCAGAAATTTTTGAAAGTTTTGTTTTCATAAAAAGTTTTTATTAAATCTCTAACTTATAATCTCCAGGAATCTGCAAAGTTATCATTCCACAAGCATTATATCCTTATATATAGATTTTATCCCGCCGATGTTATGCAGGTTTTCGTGTTTGTTTTATCAGGTTTAACAGGTTATTTTGGACAAGGAAATGTTTTGAATCAAGCTTATGGCGATGCATTAGTCATGGAGCTTCAACATTACTTTGGAAGAAGATTTAACCGTGTTACTTCATTATCCACCGAGCGAATCAGGGGAGTATTTGATTTCATTCTTTTACTTTTTACTTTTACATCTTGTTATTTGAACATTGGGGACAATGTTCATCTTAAGTGTAAGGGGAGGGTAAAAGTACGATTTTAGAGAATACAATTGCGCTTGATTTTTGTTTGTTTAATAGTAGATGTGTAATAAAACTGAGAGAAATACTTGTTAAGGTAATTTTAGTGCCAAATTTAAAATTTTTTACAACATATAGGAGTGAAACTTTGATCTTAATGAGCGTCTCACGGATAGGAGTTATATGACTAGCACAAAAACCGTACCACTAAAAAATTTTCCACCCCCAAATATGTGAGGTTCGCCCCTAGAATTGGTAGGAAAAGCATTTATGCTATGATGTGTGTACCGGTAGCACTTAGATTCTAGAACTTGCGTTAGGACCATTCCGAGGCCACAAGTGAGACTACATTCGTGTAGTTAGATTTACTACATGATAAGAGGCATTAGGATTAACCCATTGTTTTACACCTGTGTTTTTGTTATAATTACATTGGCAACATTGGTCAAGTAATTCTCCCACACCCTTTGCGTTGTACTCATTTTTAGTACACGATACCCCTAGTACACCCCTCAGAGCCTATCTTTTCGTTTCGACCTTTAAGCATTTTACTTAAAGGAAGAATTTGTTACACCCCACTAAAATGTACACCCAAATCGCCTTAGCCTACCTTGTATGCACTCATTTTTAGTGCATTATTGTGACAACATTTGTTTAAACCCAAGTTAATTATCTAGTTGATTACATGGTTGCTAAGTCGAGTCATATCCTTGTACATATTATTTTGGGACGATTGGGACTCATGGGTAAAGTACTAGTGTAATGGAGTAATGGGGAAGAACATCATTTATTACCCCCATATGTGCTAAATATTTTAAAAAGTACTCCAAGTTTTTCAATTATCTTAATTCGAGTCATTAGAATAGTTAATTGTAAAGTTATGTAAAAGTTCAAGTGTAAGGGGAATACAACGCCCCTATGATGTATTATTTTGGATGGTAGGGCAAGAGTGTATGAAAAAAAAAAAAAAAAAAAATTCAAGAAAAATACAAAAAAATGAGAAAAAGAAAAATAGAAAAAACATACGGACTACCATCCCGTTTCATTTTATGTTTATTTTTATGTTTTTGTTACTTTGTTATTTTGTTTCTAGCTTAAGATGGAGTCGAGTCTTGGCTTAGCAACATTGTATAGTACATGTAATTGATCAAGATCTTTAACTCGCCACCAGTAAAATATCCTTTATCCAACAAAACCGTGTTTTCCTTTTCCCTACACCTAATGTTATAACCCATTTAAAAGCCCTCTTTGATAGTTTATCTTAGGTGTTTACGCCTAGTGGAGGAGGTTTTCGATCCTTTCCCAAGCCTATGGTAATCTATTTGCTATGACAGGTAGTGAGAGATATTATCCGTTTTCATTTATGAGATTTATTTTGATGACACTTGAGAGATGTGAGTATCTAAACACTACTTGTGAGGTGCTAGTTTATAATCTCCGTGCTTATTATGATTGAAGTGGAACGATTATTTGTTGTAATTACTTTTATGTTTGCATTAAATGACCCCTAACTTGTATTTTGATTAGAATAAAAGCGCATTTGCTTGAGGACAAGCAAATCTCAAGTGTAAGGGTATTTGATGAAGCGAAAAGTGTACCGCTTTTAAGGGGTCATTTAAGCCCTAAATCGTATTTATTTGATCAAATATTGCCCTAAATCGTTCCTTTTGTCATTTTAGGTACTTTTGAGGAGAAATCTGGAAAAGGAGGCATTTTGGACGTTTTTGGAGCATAAAAGTGAAGAAAACGACAAAGTCTCAAAAATCGGCTAAATGTTACCTTTGACGGCGTCAGATTTTACTCTGGACGGCGTCATGGCTTGGCAAGAAAAGGTGGATGTGAAATTTACTCATGATAAGCCAGTGAAAATTGCATGTAAATTCTGACGGCGTCACGCTTTAACCTGATCAAGGGCGTCACGGCTTAATTCAAAGAGGGACGGCGTCACGTTCAAGGTCTGATGGCGTCAAGCTTTGATAAGCCAGAACGGATTTTGGAGAGCTAAAGAGGGACGGCGTCAAGAAGGCCATCCGGGAACCCTAGAAGCGGCGAGGTGACGGCGTCACACTCCATAAGGTGACGCCGTCAGATGTAAAAATCTATATATAGTTTTGCAATTCTTTGTCATTGAGGAGAGAGCTTAGTGTGGAGTTTTTGGGAGAAAACCCTAAGACGATTTTAGCATCTTTTTCAAGGCTTTTTGCCTTGAGATCTTCCATGTTACATTGAAAGATAAGTTATCAATTAATCATTCAATATGTCTATGTGTTGTTTGATTCTATCTTGTTCTTGTCTTTTGTTTAACATGTTAGGCTAGATTTATCTTGTGTTTGCTTAGATCTAATGAAACCTAGCTATTGATTATTGGTTATTAATGTGTTATTAGTTGTATTGGATGATTGTTTATCTATGTTAGGCTTAAGAAAACTGGCTAACTTCCTATTCGGTAACTTGCTTGAACGTCTTAAGAAACATGAACCAAATGCGTACTAAAGGTTTTTATGGTTGTATTTAATGCACAAGCGAATTCTAGTGATCCCATGTTAGGAGCTTCCTAGCCGGCTCGACATAGGAGTGAAGTAGGAGCTTGTAGAGTTGGGGAAGTACGTACGCCACCCCAAGATTGGTATTAAGGAATACACCCGTCATCCACGCAACTAATACACACTAATCAACCGGTAAAAGATAGTTAGGGAGTAAGGAAATCTAAGTAAACACATTTCTCTACACATAAGTTTCTCACCAACTTTTTATTTTCAGTTATTTATTTTATTTGCATTCGTAGTAATTTGGGTTAGTTGACTAGCAACTAATTCCGCCCACTCTTTCAAACCCGAGATTTTACTTGCTTTCATAAAATTATAAAAAATACAAAAAGAATCTTCTTCAACCCTTAGACCTATTAGAGTAGTCTTTCATACCTAAC
Source organism: Artemisia tridentata subsp. tridentata (assembly GCA_021014915.2). NCBI lineage: Eukaryota > Viridiplantae > Streptophyta > Magnoliopsida > Asterales > Asteraceae > Artemisia > Artemisia tridentata. The sequence goes on from CP139507.1 coordinate 452,698,422, forward strand.
GAACACTATTCCCTGTGGAGAACGATCAATCCCCCGTTCTTACCACTACACTATACTACATCGGTCAGGTACACTGCCTGGTGGGGTTGTAAGCCTCTTGAGATCCCTCGAGAGGTAAAACCTGTTGTAAGGTTGCAAAACCACGCATCAGAGTCTAACTTCTTTGATTATTTCAACAAACTTCTTATAACGCTCCTCCATTCTTTCTTTCTTAAGGCTCTGAGGATATGGAATTTTTGGAGTGTAAGCCTTAACTGGTGGTTTGGGTTTGGTTGGTGTTTTTGGTGTATTTTCCTTCTTGGATTCTTCATCTTCATCCTCACTATCGAAATTGATAGTTGTGGTGTTGTTTGGGTTGGGTGGTGGATCATAAGACATGCCACTTCTTGTGAATACAACATTGATATGCTCATTTCTGGTTTGTGGTGGACGATAAGTCTTATCATTCGATGATGATGATGTTTTGGGTTGGTTTGGGTGTTACTAGGCAACGAACCTGATGGTCAGGAAGAAATTTGATCAGAGAGTCTCCCAAATTTTTTTTCAAGATCTTGGATAGATGCTTGATGATTTTTCTGACCTTGCTCAACTTTGGTCTTGAGATTGAAAAATTGATTCTTGATGAACTCGTTGGTTGATTTTTGAGCAGTGACGAATTCTCTCATCATTTTTTCAAAATCTGTTTCTTCAGGTTTCTTGTCGGAATTTTGTGAGGTTTGGTTCTCTACTTTTGGTTGGGACTCATGGTTGTTATCCCTTTGTCGGCGATCTTGCCAACTAGCAGAGTTTCGTCCGTAATAATTTCCACGATATACTCCTCCTCGGTATCCTCCTTGGATGTAATTAGCTTCTCCTTCTTTTGGTTGGTCCATAGGTTGATCATCGCATTCTGATGATGGGTGGTTACCTCCACAGTTGTTACAACCATCTCGCATTTCTTTCATCTCTCCTCTAAGATCTTTGTATTGCGAATCGATTTTGGAAACCAAGGTTTCCATTTTCTCCATGAGTTTAGATGAATCAGAACTTTCGGCAAAGCAACGGTTTTTCTTAAGGGTTTTGTCTTGGCATCTTTTGACCAGTCGAGTTTGAGAAGAACTCGGTCTTCAAGCAATTGGTATGCCTGGTTAGGAGTCTTATAAAGAAAAATTCCTCCAGCATCAAGAATTCCTTGAGATGTTTCATCAAGTCCATGGTAAAAGATTTGGATAATGGTTCCTCGTCCTAAACCATGTCCATGACAACTTCGAAGTAAATCCTTCATACGAAGCCAGGCTTCGACGAGTGATTCGTTAGGATTTTGTGTGAAAGCACGAATTTCTCCCATGAGTCGATCAAACATTGCAGGTGGAAAGAATCGGCTTACAAAAGCTTGCCTCATCTCCTCCCAAGTAGTGATGATTCCTGGTGTTAATTCGTTATACCACACTTTTGCATCTCCAGCAAGTGATGACGGAAAAAGTTTGAGTTTAATGGCATCTACATTTGTATCACTGTATCAGAACATGCCACAAATTTCAATGAATTCGGCAACGTGTTTGTGAGGATCGGCCCTCGAACGGCCATCGAATTGACGGTCTTTGATCATAGAAAGATGGTGACCTTTCACGGTGAAATTGTCACCTAAGTTGACAGCAACAATAGCAGCTCCAGGAGTGGGTGCTACGGCTCGGTTTGCTTCCCACATGGGTCTATCGTCAGCCATGGGAAAAGGTTGATCAGTGAATGGGTTATAAACGACTTTGGCTTCAAAAAGGTTATCAAAAGTTGGGTTTGGTATTCTTGGTACACGATTGGCTAGTGGAACAAAGGGTGTTCTTCTTCTTCTTCTAGATCTTGTTCGAATCAAACTTTCGGGATTGAAAAGTGGTGGAATTGGTTCTACTCCAGTTGATCGAGTGTTCATACAATTCCCCAACGAATCGAGGCAATGTCTAAACAAACGAGCAAAGAATGAAAACAATTTGAAAAGATCAGAATCGTCCAACCGATCGGATAGAACAGTCTACCGATCGGATAGATCTCTCGGTAAATTTGATTTGAAGGATCCGATCGGATGGAAGTGTCCGCCAATCGGATGGTTCTCTCGGTAAATGAAAATTTTGGAAAACCGATCGGATGGATGAACAACCGATCGGATGGGCAGCTCGGTAAAACTTTTTTTTTTTTTTTTTTTTTTTTACGAAAACTAACTAAATGAGAATTGGACTAAAACTTACAGAAACACAATCAAAATCCCCGGCAGCGGCGCCAAAAACTTGATGTGCCCGGTTCGGTGCAAGTTTTAAATTTATAAGGGGGTGAATTACCGAATCTAATAACAACACATACGAGCAAGTATACTCGTCCGTTGTAGCAAGATTTTGATGGTAAGTCGGGATCGTTCGCAGGGATTTGTGTAGTGAATCGAATTGTAAGTTAAAAGCAACTATCTCAAACAAGTAGTAATGATATAATGAAAATTCAAATGATTAAAAACTACACTTGCTTAGACTAGTGTACTACAATTGACTAATATGATTATGATAACTTTGGAAAACATGTTGGTTGTGATAATTAGTTTTGACACTAATCTATTGTTTCTACAAATTAAACCTTCGTCAAGATTTTGATTTATAAAAACAAGCATTAAGTTTAACCAATCAATTCAAGATCAATTCAAGGTTCATGAGTTGGTGTTCCTCAAACACAAAAATAATCTTTTGTCTAATCAAACAAGCTTAGGAAATGGTCAATACAAAAGGTAACCGATTATAGACAAAAGGTCACAATTGAAAGCAAACTATTAATCTCTCGACCTTTAAAGTGGTTTACAATCAATCCGTTTTGATAGACAAAAGCATTTTCATTACAATCACAATTAAGTTCCTTTGTTTAATCAAGAATAGTGGAAGACAACAATCATTCATAGACAAATGATTATAACTAGTGGAATAACAATAGTTCTTTCAACCCTTAAGATTACTAGCACTAGTTAAACTTGATTACCCAAATGTCACTATGAAACTTTATCACAATTGGTTCTTAGAATTGACTTGAAATTGAATTAAAACATGTTATCACAATCATATGCCAATCAATGAATAATACACATCATCTAAGCAAGTGCACAAAGGCACTAGCCACTCATAGCAAACATAAATGTAAACTCAATACTTTGAACATTAGAAACCATGATTGAAAGTCTTACAATGATTTGGAAATAAGATTACAAGTGAAAGACAATGATTCCACAAGCAATGAAAATGGTATATTCGACTTTCTCCCTTCTCCTGGACTTATGGACGAATTTCTTGAGTATTTTCTGTGAATGGTTCTTTCTCTAACACATGTCTAGCACTCTAGATTGATTGGTATATAAATACTCAACAAATGGTTCCATAAATTGCTCTAACCAAGGGTCTAAGTGCATAAATGCTTCTCTTGCTCCCCAAGTAGTATTGAATGGTTAGAATACTGAAAAGAAGGACCTAGAACCGGATTTATAAAGTCACAATCCTTAATAAAGAAGTCTTGGGTCAAACAGCGACTTCCAACCGATCGGATAGAATGGTCTACCAATCGGTTGGTCTTCTCGGTAAATCCAAATTCACTCCATCCGAATCGGTTGCGGGCGGCGACCGATCGGATGGCTATGGCTGATGAACCTATTTCTTGGACTTTTGCGTACGACTTGTTTCTCGGTTGTAGCTCTTGATTCTTTGATCTTTCCCTTCATCCTTAAGCTTATTAACTCGACTACTCGGACTTTAACTCATTGAAGTACCTTACGGAGCAGAACTTGACACAAGATTCACATGCAATCTCAAATACTTCCTTTTTCCTCATTTTTGCATCTTTTCCATCCATTTTCCTGTCTTTGGCTACAAATGCTTTGCAAACACACTTTGGTATGATTTAGTAACAAAAGCATATAAATATAACCACAAAACACATATAAAACTACCAATAACGCTATAAAAAACATGTTAGATTTAGGCGTTATCATGGGTCAACTTTTAAAAGTAACAATATACCAAGCAATTTGGGCTGTCTTTATTAGAAGTCACAACTAAGTCACATATGATAACAGTTAAGTTTCAAGTACATGATCCATAATCCTAACACATAGTGAAAACAATAGTATAGTGTCTGAAATCTATCAGTGTGGAGTGGTGTTTAACTAAATACAGCTGTATCTTAATATATATATGAAACATTCATATATTCATAAAGTTATATTGCCCTAAGCCTCATGACACGCAAAACGTTAACAATGTACCGTAAAACGGCGGTGTCCACATCAGGTTACTGATGGGTGTTAGCCCTCATGTAATAGGTGATTTTGCCAACTTCCTATTTTTCTCAAATATAGTGGGTCGCGACTAAATACGACTAACCATAAGGCATTCCGTCAAAGTATTTAGTGGGACAGGTCGTCAGCCTCTAACAGGTTCGAAGCTGTTCACTATATTCGCGCTCACCGCAGTGATTAATGGCTCATGATCGAGGGACTTTATGGCAATATAGTAAACTTAGGCAACATAGGTTTCAGTGGTTCATAGAATATGCGTACTTTATCATGGGGCTTTGTGGTCTAGTGGTAGATGCTTAAGCAATTAAGCGTGCTCAAGTGAGAGTAGTACCGGGTTGGGTGACCGACCGGGAAGTCCTCACTTAGGGACCATAAGCTCTAATGATATCAACCAGCTGCCTTAGAAGCCTGGGCCCAGCCATGTGATGTCTTGACCAAACAAAGTACGCGAGTTCGAATCCGATCCGCAGCATGGTTGGGTATTGGGTGGAGGTATTTCACAGGCATCAAACCTTTGCTGGGTAGGGTTGATGGGTACTATTATGGTACACAGGGTTGAGGTGTCCCTGCCAATCTACACTTTTGACCAGAATATGCGTACTTTAGTCTTGGCAATTATTTCCAGTGAAATGTAAAAATATCATAGTAAAGTTAACTGTACATTCAATTGCTACATAAATGTGTATAATGAGTTTCAGTATCATGTTACAACAAGTAGTTTGAAAATGTTATCTTTCAATACAGTGTTTAAGCTAAGCAAACAATTTGCAAGTAATACGAGCATATATCCCTTCCAAAGGGTAATTCAAAACATGTAAAACATAGTTGATGATTTTGAGTAAATCATGAGAGTTTTCAAAGTATAAAAGTAAACTTAAAACAGTTGAAGCATGTATCTCCCCCAAAAGAGTTATTAAAAACAAGTATTAAAAGTAGGGGCCACGACTCACCTTGAGTGTATCTGACAAGATGGAATTATGAAACCAAGTAAGATTATAGGAACGATCGCGGAAATGTCTTCAATACGAGACCTGAATATGAGGGATGTCTAAGTATTCGACTTACAACTAACAATGAGTGTGAAAGTGAGAAATCGTATAACGATTAGATGATGTGAGTGTGATATGCTTAAAATGCCTCAAGCTAAAAAAATATATATATAATATTATCTTGATCCTGATGTCAATTGACTCAAAATATTATCTTCTCGAAATATGATGAAATGATATGCAAAGTGAAGTCGCTAAATTTATAATTATAATAAATAACGAAAATTTAAATAATATGTAACTAAAAGTGTGAAAATGCATATGAAGTGATGGGGTGAAAAATAGAAAATGAAATAAGAATATCAAGTGAAAATAGTTGGTCCTTGTCCTTTCCAGATTTTACACTTCTAATCCTAACTGCGTTTGCGTTACACCGTTAGTCCTTCGTTAAGTCCAATGTCCAATAATAGTCCATAACTTGTCCAGAAGTACAAATAAGGATTGGAGTTCAATGATATGCCAAATTATACCCTATACGTTCTGTTTTCACAGTCTCAGTCCTTGTGTTTCTCGGTTTGGCAGTTTTAGTCCCTTAATGTGAAAACGCGTTACATGTTTAGTCCTTTTTGTATAAAAATAACGAAAAAATATTCTGAGAATTTCTATAACTTTGTTAAGTTCATTATAACTTATTTCAATTGCTTATTCCAGAAAAGAGCTTATTTTTGTGTTAATGGGCCAATTAACGAATCAGCTTAAGGCCCGTTAAGAAATCTAGAGGCGAGGGCATGTAAACCGTTTTGGGCCTGGACTTGGGCTGTCTTCATGATTCTGAAAATATATTATATGGGCTTGGTGGGCTGTTCTAACGCCAAAGCTTAATGGGCTTTAGTTTAGTCCACTTGGATTATATTTAAATTTTCTGAAAATAAAGTTTAAGGGGCTAGCAATATGCAGTTTGGATTTGACAATTTTGAACTTTAAAATGAGCGTATGGGAGGAAGTCTAAAATACGAAATTTATAGTTTGCTAGGTGGACAATGAGGTTGTGTAATAAAACAGTAGCTCGTTAAGTTGGTTTCGAAAATAAATGGGCAAGTCTTGGTCTGGTCGAGACAGTTCATAACATCAAAAACACTTTGTTTTATTTTCTAAGTTTTTATATACCAGTTGAGTAGCTTAAGAACCATGGCTTTTTAAGAGTTGTTGAGAGCTTATGGTTAAAGTCACCAAAGATGAAAGTTACAGCCCGCTGGGTCGTCAATCATTTTATGCAAAAACATCTATGTGTTACATGTACGAATACGAAGTTGACTGCTTGGTTTATAGGCTGTTCGGGACAGTTTATAAGTTTGAAAAACACTTAGAATCCATTTTACACATGTACCCGGTTTGACTAATGAGTGGTTCTTGGTTCGTTTTGTCTTAACTGGGTTTGTACTCGACTTGTTATGAGGTTGTTAATGTTTTTAAACTTGTCATGGCATGTATCAAATATCGAATACGTATATAATAGGTGTAATATACGTACGTTAATAATTAAATGGAACTTCATACGTTCGAGTGGGGTGTGCATGGCCTTTTAAACTTGAGAGTGATATTGTGAAGTGATCTCTAAACCTTTCATGATGGAGTTTCGACACATGATGGTGGGTTATACGAAAAAGAAAGTGCATGTAAAATACTAGAAATATATTATACGTTTGAATGAATTGAATAATGGTGCATGGTGATCAACTAACGTGCGAGATGCAGTGGAGATGAGTTTGGAGCTACTTACTACACCTCTAAGGGTGGGTAGTGGTCACGTAGGGAGGAGCTAGACACCAGGATGATTCACAGTTGCAAGGATTCAATACGTACGTTTCCATATAAATCTTTATACCTTCGAATGAATTAACCATGGAGCATAGGGGTGGTTTCTAGTTACTCGTGGGTTCTTTGTTGATCAAAATGGGTCTAAGAATGGTGGCAGGAAGTTGAGAATGAGAGGGGTGAGAGAGAAGTGGGTTACACACTTTCATGTATACGTATAGGTTTATATAATAGTTTTTAAGATTTTCACACATGTCTCTACTGTGGATGACCAGTGGTTAGAGTACATAGGGGCATGTTTCTGAACTTATGAGATCTTAGGAAAGATTTTTAGAGGATAAGAAATCTTATCTTTTGTTTTTGGAATACATATATGTACGTTTTCTTTTATCGAGTTCAAAGAATGAATCCAACGAGCCACATTACTCTTCCTGCTGTCCTTACCTTGTTCTAATCGTTAAATATTGTCAAAAATATCATATGTGGGACGTAGGAGAAGTCGGGGTTCGAAATGGTTGAGTTTTGAGATTTTTGTCTATACGTTTTGGGTAGTTTTGGGACAAGAGTGGCTGCGAGGTGGTGATGGGCTGGAAAGAAAAGGGCAGCCCGTTTGGTTTTAATTTGTGTAAGTTACTTAGTGTAGTGAATTGTAGTTAGTGAAATTAATTAGTGAATATTAAGTAGGTTTAGTGTATGAAGTTTATTTGTACTTATTATAATTGGCGAGATTTAAGTTTAGTGAAAGTAGTGTTTTGTGAATTATTAGGTCTTGTGAAATCGTTATGTCTCGAGGTACGTGTCGGGAACTAATGTCGTTATTTGATATATGTCGTGAAAACGTAACGTGGTAACGATAACAATAAGAGAAAAATTTTAATTTCCCCGAAAAAAATGGGATTTATTAGACAGTAATCTGAGGTTATCATTAATCAATGAGGATTATTATAATGAATTTCCGTAGGATCCTACATCATGGACCCAGTGACGCGCTGCACAAACCCCTCCTAGCCACTCAGATATTTCTTAAAAGATATTTGTTTCATTGCTCACGGAGAACCCTACATAATCTATCGGCCTCTCACTCCGAGATGTGTTGATATTGAAAAGGTGGCACTCTGCTCCATGCCTTCGACTACTAAAACCAAAACATACATAATTGAGTCTAGAGCCATGAGATTCATCTAAAAATCTCTTAGGACACACTATTAATATAATACACCTGTGTTCGCCTAAAAGGACACAAGGTGTACAAGAGTCTTAATGAGATCTATGGATCTTGCCCCATATCATGATGGTTACATGCTTCAAACGGTCTACAGTCGTGAAGTGATACTCCGGTATACTTCAGCGACTCACCTGAATCGTCATCCGGTTCAGAATGGCCTTAGCAAGGATTAGAGAAAGTTTTCACACTATGCTGTTAACGATCTCAAAGTCCGAACTTGTAAGCGCTGGACGTTTGATTACTAACTGTTTTATGCAGGAACTGAGGAAAGTTCATCAACCATCATCATATAGCACAACATCTACAACTCCTCATACTTATACTTATGAAGATCATCCTCAACAAAGCTCTAAGTAAAAAGTTCAAGACGAAAAGATCAAGTTAAAGACAAAGTGTTACGGAAAAGTCAAGAAGCTAATCAAGATGTCAAGAACAAGCTCATGTACCAAACAAGGAAGACATAAGTATGAAGTTCAAGAAGTATGAGTGTGATGGAAGAGTCGACAATGCAAACGTATAGAAGATGTTGATCAAAGGCAAGAAGGACCGAAAGACGATTGATTTGAAGATCACAAAGCATGAAGGAACAAAGAACAAGTACTATTCTACAGCGACACACAAAGTTCAAGACAAGGATGAGTAAAAGACCTAATCATTGAGAGCATCATTTAAATGACCATCCCTTAGGGGGAGATTGATAGCATTGTTAAAAGTGATGGTCATTTTACGTTATTATAACTTTGTAACGTGTCGTGTAATTTGTGTAGAATAGACGATGGGCTAATGGCTTGGACTAAGCTAATAGATTAAATGTTATGTTATGATAGTCCATCTATGTATGGTTAGAGTCCAATCCATAAGCAAGCCCATAGAAAATCCCATGGCTCTTATCCCTTGTATTATATAAAGCACTCCACACCTCATTTGAGGGTGTTCGAGTGTGTGTGCTTTGTGTGTGTTTATAATAAAGTTTCTCTTCATCTCATTCATCTATACACGGCTCATATACTTGATCCATATTACTTGTGCTTATACGATACATATTAGTGTGATAAAGTTTGTTCTCGTGTCATACAGATACTTCACTTGCTCGTCATAGTGATGAGCAAAAGAAGTTGATTGCTAAAAATAATGAGGCAAAAATGATGCTTTATAATGCTCTACCTAGAAAGGAGTATGATGAGAAATGAAGTTGTTTTTTATTAATAGCCTTAGAATTCATATTAGAAACTAAGGGAGAACATGTTTTACTAGATATTATCCTACAATCACGTGAATGATGAGAGAAAAAGTGTCACTGCAAGACCTCGGAAGTTCCTTATTCTGTTGTTAATGCTTTACAGGTTGCATTTCTCTATTGAACCGCAATGATGATACTATTATAGGTTTGCGATAACTAGCAAGAAGCTAGAGTGATACACTCGTCAATACACTAGCAAAATAGCTTACAAAATGGGTCTATTGATGAGAACATGAGAATACGCGCTTTTTGGATCTGGAATCTATCTTATGTCATTTGGTTTGGTTGTCTATACAGAAGAATGCTAACACTCGTACTTTTTGAACTATTTCATTGCGCAAGATCTTTTTGACATTGAATAATCTGTATTGAGAGCAAACCAGATGATGGCCCATTCAGCAACCCTCAAAACTGCTTCTAAAACCTTTTATGTTATCCTTGGGAGTCTGGAAGCCATGAGAGTCAACTAAAACGAGTCGAGTATCCAGTCTGAAGACATTCCAAAACCTACCAATCAAGTATTTTTCCCAAATAGAGATGGCATTTTGACATTCAAAGAATAGGTGATTCAACTCTTCGTGGTGATAATTACATTATGCACCCTTTGTCAATTAAAGGAGTACCTTCTTGGATGAGATTTGCTTTGGTTGGAATGCGGTTTAAGGAGAGAGGCCAAAAACATGATAATTACATGTTCCTTAGTCTGTGTTGGAATGCGATTTAAGGAGATTTGTTTGGTGGAAATTTGATTCAAATATTTGTTATGTATCAGCTGTGTAGCTATAATTATATTAAGTAAAACCTTTTCATCTAATTAATCTAATTTCCAACTGAGCAAAATTTCTAACCTAATTAACGTGAACCATAGCAATCTATGCAATAGTCATTCAACAACCAAGAGGCGGAGAGAGCATATTTAAGAGGAGAACCATAGAACATTTATTCGCAAATAGAATAGAAAGTTCCTTATTCAATTATTTGTTCTGTAATTATTACATGAAGAAACACTTGGTTAAATAACAAGTATATGAGTAACAAGAAAAAAAGAACAATTTATCTCTTACATATGACGCCTCGTCCATTTAAGCCACTTTGGCACATTAAGCTTGGCAATCCTAAGCTCAAAGAGGAACCGGCTACATGCCTACTACCCTTAAATTTAGCTACGAAACAATCAGTTGCAAATGAATTTGTACTCATGAACTTACTACTTCCACCCATGACAGGCATTAGCACCCCCATTTTCACCTTGCTCACATAGTCATTCCTATACGTCTGTCCCAAAACTCCATCCACTTCGTTACTTAAGGAGAAGAACTTGAACTTGAGATCTAGATGAGCAAAGCAATCCTCTTTGGATATACCATAGTTATGGACTCTTGATTCTTCTTTGGTTATTGGAACCACCTTGGCAGTGATCTTGAAAAGGTTTTTAACTTCAACAACGACATCATTAGTATCTTGAATCCTTGTGATCGACGTTCTGGAAGATTCCCATTTGGCGCCTTCGGTTTCTCGGAGAATAATTATTTTCCCATCATATGTAAGGGAGATACGGTCAATAGTGTCATCCCACGAGGAAGTCTTTTGAGCGATGATTTGTAGTTTATGGTTGTCAAAGAGAACCCCGATAGATTGAACCCAAGTAAAGTCTCTGCCCATGTTTTTATTCCTCTTGCCAATGAAGTGGCCATTGATGTGAAGGTTGTTATCTGTAACAAGGCAAAAATCTTTATCTTTCTTTCCATGGAAGTAGAAAGTGATTCCGTCAGCACCAATAAAACGAGGATCTTGACACACTGCTCCAGGCATATCACATTCTGCAATTTACGACACAAATGTAAAAGTATTTAGTTGATTAATTATGTGTACATAATAGTATATGATGGAACTAAACTTTAGTTACAACTCATATTTTGGAGCACTGTAAGCACTATAGGAATCTTGGATATTGTTTATAACATTAAATGAAGAAACTTGAGTTGCGAGGAACTTACTGCAAACTGGCTTGCAAGAGACGCAATCGACTTCACATTGACCAGGACAAGAAGAAGGACATACATGCTCAGATGTGTAACATTTCGGATAGTTTTTGTTTTTGCACTTCACTTTCTTTGGTTTGGAAGGTGGAGTTGGGTATGATGTAGTAGGAGGAGGGGATTGAGGCGTTGTTGGTGAGGGAGTTGTTGGAGGTGGTGACGATCGTGTTTGTTGTGGAGGTGGGTACACTGTTGGTGGGGACTCAGTTGGTGGTGGTGGAGTAGGTGTGGTGGGGGGAGGTGGGGACTCAGTTGGAGGGGACTCGGTTGGTGGGGACTCGGTTGGTGGTGTTGGAGTAGGAGTAGTGGGAGGAGGTGGGTACTCTGTTGGTGGGGACTCAGTTGGAGGGGATTCAGTTGGTGGTGACTCAGTTGGTGGTGGTAGAGTAGGGGTGGTGGGAGGAGGTGGGTACTCTGTTGGTGGGGGCTCAGTTGGTGGGGACTCGGTTGAAGGGGACTCAGTTGGTGGTGGTGGAGTAGGGGTGGTGGGAGGAGGTGGGTACTCTGTTGGTGGGGACTCGGTTGGAGGGGACTCAGTTGGTGGTGGTGGAGTAGGGGGGGTGGGAGGAGGTGGGTACTCTGTTGGTGGGGACTGAGTTGGTGGTGACTCAGTTGGTGGTGGTGGAGTAGGGGTGGTGGGAGGAGGTGGGTACTCTGTTGGTGGGGACTGAGTTGGTGGTGACTCGGTTGGAGGGGACTCAGTTGGTGGTGGTGGAGTAGGGGTGGTGGGAGGAGTTGGGTACTGTGTTGGTGGGGACTCAGTTGGAGGGGATTCAGTTGGTGGGGACTCAGTTGGTGGTGGTAGAGTAGGGGTGGTGGGAGGAGGTGGGTACTCTGTTGGTGGGGACTGAGTTGGTGGGTACTCGGTTGGAGGGGACTCAGTAGGTGGTGGTGGAGTAGGGGTGGTGGGAGGAGGTGGGTACTCTGTTGGTGGGGACTCAGTTGGAGGGGATTCAGTTGGTGGTGACTCAGTTGGTGGCGGTAGAGTAGGGGTGGTGGGAGGAGGTGGGTACTCTGTTGGTGGGGACTCGGTTGGAGGGGACTCAGTTGGTGGTGGTGGAGTAGGGGTGGTGGGAGGAGGTGGGTACTCTGTTGGTGGAGACTCGGTTGGTGGGGACTCGGTTGGAAGGGACTCAGTTGGTGGTGGTGGAGTAAGGGTGGTGGGAGGAGGTGGGTAATCTGTTGGTGGGGACTTAGTTGGTGGTGACTCAGTTGGTGGTGGTGGAGTAGGGGTGGTGGGAGGAGGTGGGTACTCTGTTGGTGGGGACTGAGTTGGTGGTGACTCAGTTGGAGGGGACTCGGTTGGAGGTAACTCAGTCGGTGGTGGTGGAGTAGGGGTGGTGGGAGTTGGAGGGGACTCGGTTGGTGGTGACTCGGTTGGTGGTGGTGGAGTTGGGGTGGTGGGAGGAGGTGGGTACTCTGTTGGTGGGGACTCAGTTGGTGGTGACTTAGTTGGCGGGAACTGAGTTGGAGGGGACTCGGTTGGTGGTGACCTGGTTGGTGGTGACTTAGTTGGTGGTGATTCCGTTGGTGTTGGTGGAGTAGGGGTGGTGGGAGGAGGTGGGTACTCTGTAGGTGGGGACTTAGTTGGAGGGGACTCCGTTGGTGGTGACTCGGTTGGAGGGGACTTAGTTGGTGGTGATTCTGTTGGAGGGGACTTAGTTGGTGGTGACTCAGTTGGAGGGGACTCAGTTGGTGGTGGTGGAGTAGGGGTGGTAGGAGGAGGTGGGTACTCTGTTGGTGGTGACTCAGTCGGTGGTGGTGGAGTAGGGGTGGTGGGAGGAGGTGGGGACCCAGTTGGAGGTGACTCAGTTGGTGGTGGTGGAGTAGGGGTGGTGGGAGGAGGTGGAGATGGAGTTGGTGTCGGAGTCACGGGTGTTGGTGGAGGAGGAGTTGTTGGAGGCGGAGAGTATGTTGGTGGTGGAGGCGAAGGTGTCCGAGTCGGAGGTGTAGGTGTTGGTGGTGCGGGGGTTGTTGGAGGCGGCGAGTATGTTGGTGGTGGAGGTGAAGGTGAAGGTGTGGGTATCGGATGTGAAGGCGTGGGTGTCGGAGGTGCAGGTGGTGGTGGTGTGGGAGTCGTTGGAGGTGGTGAGTATGTAGGTGGTGGAGTAATAGCGGGAGGTGGCGATGATTGTGGTGGAGGTTCTAATTCTGGCGGTGAAGGTGTAGTGGAGCCGATACAAATAGGTTTGCACGATTGACAATGAACGGTGCAACCATTGGGACAAAACTTAGGACAAACATGAACCAAGTTATGACATTCTTTATATGTCGGGTCTTTACAAGTTGCATGGCTAGGGTTGTTAGCAATTCCCGGTGGAGTTTTCTGGTCACTGAACGTCACCAGGGTTAACATAACTAGTAACATAACATGAAAAACAATTGACTGAGCCATTGCAGCTCAGACTTGAAGAAACTCTTGAAACTTCTGAACTAAATTTGTAAGCCAAGATAAACTTTATTGTTCTCTATGTATTGAAATGATGCTTATTGCCACAAGTAGCCTTCCCTACTTATAGCAGATGGAATTAGTGAATGAACTTATAATCAATCATGTAACAATGAAGTACCTTCACTTTAGGGTATCATTCAAACACCTTTTATTGCTTTTGGAGTAGATTTGGCATCCCTTGATCAGTAAGGTATATGCAGCACTTGCTACAAACGGAGTCCACGCCATGTGTGATACTCTACGACAAGCAACAGTGGTGACACACAGTTTATGATCATAATGAGTAAAAAGGATAACAGTTTTCTGCAAAGTATCATATATTCAAACTAATGGTAGTATATACTAGCCATGGAAATTGGCATCATTACAGAGGTTTAAAGAAAACAATTACATCTATGTCTCAAGAACCTATATCACTTGACGAAGGTCGCACGTACTGTTAGGGACAGGCTAACAAAGGCAGCCCTTGGTTAACACGGATTTTTTTGGTAATCAACAAGTCACTTAATGTATCAATTAAAAAAAATTCAACCATTTTATGTATTGATTTTAAGTAAATTTGGGTCTATTATGATATTTTCAAACAGGTACGATGGATAAACTAGAAATCAGTTAAACGGGAACATGCCATGCAGTCTAAATTTTGGAGAATATGGTACTAAAGTGTTACATCCTCCAACCTGTTTCATTGAATTGAAAGGAACATTGTTCTGATAATATCGAGGATTTATGTAAGAAATGGACAAAAGACTGAAAGAGTAGGCGTGTCAACTTGACACGTTTTGACCCAAACCCGTGATGTTGCTCAACTATTCCAATTTGCCAACTATACCATATATCGAAAAGAAGACATGTCTCTCGGTAAATTTAAACTTAACCATATGCCGCATTGGATTAACGCGTTGAAGTACAGGATAAGTTACAAGACTAAACAACTTATCGTATCAACTGTCCCCAGCAAGAACAAAACAAGTAACATAACATGCCTAACCACCAATCTTATCAATGAAGCCAAATAAAGCTTCTAAAAACTCACATTAATTTGAAGTAATGTGTAATATAAAGGTATGCTAATTCATATAATTGACTTGTATTAGCAGTGTCTCAAAAAACCAATAATGTCATATTATATATGATCATAAAGAAAGTTCAGTATAAGTCATCTTACATTTCACATGCTGATCAAAATCAAAGTGATTCAATCAAACAAACTAAGTTTGACTTTTTTCAAATATTTCTAACTTCGTATGCAGTATTGCTTTTATACATCTGGCATTCCTTCACTAGCAAGGGACATATATAAAACATTTCGTATATTGTTGGCACATAACTTGTGGGATACTCCATGCTCACGGCAACACAGAATATGATCGTAACTAAAATGTAACCATTTCAGCTAGCACGAGTGAATTCCAATCCTGAACCTAAAGAGATGAAACTTATTGTACTTGAAAGCAAATAATCTTGAAGGCTTACTGTTATGTTCATCATTTACAGCCATCCATCAACCTCATTCTAGATTTCATGATGCAAAAGGATTTATGTGGAGGTTAAACTTATTTCACATTCTTGGATACGTCATAGTAATAAGAGAATCAATTCCAATTGGTATGAGTGGATCGATGATCCTATCCTTGCTTGTACAAACTATATGTAATCCTTTTCTATCTTCTTGCTAAGTATTGTGTTAATACACATTTACCGTTCAAAAAAAAAAAAGAGTTAACTTCAAAAATCGTCCCTGTGGTTTACCGGGTCATTTGGAAATGGTCCCTGAAATTTAAAAATTCCAGATTTGGTCCCTGTGGTTTACGACCCATACGGGTTTGGTCCCTTGACCGGGTCAACCGTCAGTTGACCATTAGTGGAGGACTCAAAAGACGAATTTACCCTCATCTTTAATTATATAATATAAAACAAAGAACCTGGACCATATGTGCAGTTGATTCTAAATATAAAAACAAATCAACACTAAAATCCACTATAAAAATCACAAAACTACATTCAACTGGAAAAGATAGATACATCATTCAAGGCTGAGAAACAAGGAGGTGCCCAATTTAAGGTCGATATTCGTTTAGCTTCAGCTGGAGAAAGAAAGATAACCCCGTCAGTAAGAACTAGTTGCATAGCTTTTACCATGTAGAGAAAACTTTGATCACATCTGGCTCCTCAGTGATAAACATACGACTATCGATGAAAAGCTGATGACTCACGTCGCGAGCCCCAAATGAATTCTGGATGTAATTAAGCAACCATAACAGTAACACAAGTTCTTCATAACTGTCATCGTAACCTAAACTTAACCCACCTAGAATGTGACAACCAACCTGGCTATTAAAACACCACTCACCCTGCTCAACTAAACCTGAATGACTACATGCTGACAATAACGAAATGAAAGTTATAGTGTCGGGTTGGACCCCTTCATCAAGCATGTTCCTAAACAGTTGTAAAGACTTCTCTCCATGTCCGTGTATTCCAAGACAGGATATAGTGTCGGGTTGGACCCCTTCATCAGGCATGTTCCAATGAAGACATCTAAAACTAAGCAACACTTACAACTGTCAACAAATCAGGCTTAAAACCATTCATTTGCATTTGACCAAAAAAGCCAACTGCACGATCGGGAATATGATTCTGTTCATAAGCTGCAATAATCAAATTCCATGATACCAAATCGTCCCATATCACATCTACAATTAACAAACCAAATTTCTTTCGGGATATTCCCTATGAGCTCGTTATTCCCAATTCTAATACTCGAAAGACCTCTACAATTCCCTACCAATTCAGGCAAACTACCACTTAACTTATTCTGAGTCAAAACCAAAAATTCCAACTTCCCATTAGCAAAAACACTCTCCTCATCATTGTCAGTCTCCTCATCATCTGACTCCGGCTCATCAACCTCTGAGCTAACCTCATCCTCACTTTCATCCTCGTCTTCCAACGGCTCTTCCGCCTCTTGCTGATCCTCAAACTTCTCTGGCTTTTCCCTACACTCATTAGTCAACTCCTCATACTGCTTGTTATTCTTCTTTAACTTCTGTCTCATGGCATTCAACGCCTTTGCATTACTAGTACTCATCTTTTTCTTTGCCTCCTTATTCGCCATCGTTTCAATCAAATAATCCTCCAACATTACCAACGCCTTCATATAGTTATTAGGCAACTTAACAGATTTTGTAACCCTCATAACCTTCTCACTCACCGTCTCATTCTATAACATTAAAGCAAAAAAACACATTAACATAACCGAACAATCAATCAAAACAATTCAATCTGTATCTATCACCAAACCTAACACATACCTGTGTATAAAAAAACTTCGACATGTTCAAATTCCACAAACACACACACACACAAACCCTAACCCTAACAAAATCCAAAAGTGTGAATTCTTGCTAAACCTTCTTCTCCTCCCACCCCCACCGCCGCCCCCGGAAAAGGCTATCCACCGGATTCCTCCGCCGTCGCTGCCGATCAAATTGGATAAAGGGTTTAGTTGATTTGTGGGATGGGGTTTGGATGGATTTGATATTTGGGTTTGGGAATTGATGGAATTGATGGATTTGTTGATTTGTTGATTTGGGATGGGGTTTGGATGGATTTGATAAAGGGTTTAGGTGGTGTTTGTTTGTTTGACAAACCTAAATCTTCCATGGACTGAAAAGACAGAAGTAGATATTGAAACAAAAAAAGGAATGAACCAGACATGTAGTCACTTGGAATGCCATGGACTGAAAAGACGAATATGCCCTTGAACTTAACGGTCAACTGACGGATCTGTTAGTCAAGGGACCAAACCCGTATGGGTCGTAAACCACAGGGACCAAATCCTGAATTTTTAAAGTTCAGGGACCATTTCCAAATGACCCGGTAAACCACATGGACAATTTTTGAAGTTAACTCAAAAAAAAAAAACATTTACCCATGTAATTAGGGTTTTTTTTTTTTTTTTTTTTTTTTTTTTTTTTTTTTTTTTTTGAAACGGCAAATGTGTATGAAATGAAAAAAACTTACCAAAAATAAATAAATAAATAAAAATACTTACTCATGTGGAGCATATCGAACGGCCATGGGTAAATAAGTTAATGTACCAGTGGTATGATTGTTAGGGAAATTTTCAAAATAAAATAAATTGGGTTAAATTTATGCCTTAAATCTTAAGAAATAAGACAAAGTCCCGGTTTTATTTTGCTACACATTGGTAAAATATACTGAAATGAAAGTGCGTATATAAATATGTGGCGGTTGTTCAAGTATATATAGTACACGAATGGGTATGACCCATATGGTCATGACTGTTCGAATGGGTTCAAACCAAACGACACACCCTTTCGCCTAATACAGAAAATTAACTAACTTTTCTATCTAATTAACTTAACTAACTTTGGCAGTTATTAAGTTTCCTTCAAACACGTTTGGTCCTTCAAGTTTTCAAGAGAAGCAATGTCGAGATTATTGCTCACATTCTCCTCCTTAATCTTGATCGTTGCTTCGTCCTAAGTCTTGAACTCCGAGCATCTGTCGCATAGTCACGAACTTGAGTCTTGGTAAAGCTTTCGTTAAGATGTCTGCTCTTTGTAGTTCTCCTCTAACGTGTTCCACATTGATATGACCATTCTCTACATATTCACGAATGAAATGATAGCGAATGTCGATGTGCTTGCTCCTTCCATGAAAAACTGGGTTCTTTACGAGTGCTATTGCTGATATGTTGTCAATTCTAAGCGTTATCCTTTTTTCTTGCCATCCAGTTAATTCACTAAGTAGTCGTTTTAACCATAAAGCTTGACATGCTGCTCCAGTAGCTGCCATGAATTCTGATTCACATGATGAGAGTGCCACTGTAGGTTGTTTCTGAGTACACCAAGTAATAGGTGACTCTCCAAAGTAAAATATGATTCCAGTAGTTCCTTTTCCTTGATCGGTGTTGATTCCATAACTACTATCGCTGTAACCTGTAATCTTGCAGCCGCCTTCTTTCTTATATATTATTCCATGTTTTTTTGTTCCTTTGATATATCGAATTACTTGTTTTACTGCCTTTAGGTGATGATCCTTTGGTTCTTGCATAAATCTGCTGAGTAATCCGACTGAGTAACTAAGATCCGGTCTTGTATGTAATAAATAACTTGTCCAGAAGTACAAATAAGGCTTGGAGTTCAATGATATGCCAAATTATACCCTATACGTTCTGTTTTCACAGTCTCAGTCCTTGTGTTTCTCGGTTTGGCAGTTTTAGTCCCTTAATGTGAAAACGCGTTACATGTTTAGTCCTTTTTGTATAAAAATAACGAAAAAATATTCTGAGAATTTCTATAACTTTGCTAAGTTCATTATAACTTATTTCAATTGCTTATTCCAGAAAAGAGCTTATTTTTGTGTTAATGGGCCAATTAACGAATCAGCTTAAGGCCCGTTAAGAAATCTAGAGGCGAGGGCATGTAAACCGTTTTGGGCCTGGACTTGGGCTGTCTTCAAGATTCTGAAAATATATTATATGGGCTTGGTGGGCTGTTCTAACGCCAAATCTTAATGGGATTTAGTTTAGTCCACTTGGATTATATTTAAATTTTCTGAAAATAAAGTTTAAGGGGCTAGCAATATGTAGTTTGGATTTGACAATTTTGAACTTTAAAATGAGCGTATGGGAGGAAGTCTAAAATACGAAATTTATAGTTTGCTAGGTGGACAATGAGGTTGTGTAATAAAACAGTAGCTCGTTAAGTTGGTTTCGAAAATAAATGGGCAAGTCTTGGTCTGGTCGAGACAGTTCATAACATCAAAAACACTTGGTTTTATTTTCTAAGTTTTTATATACCAGTTGAGTAGCTTAAGAACCATGGCTTTTTAAGAGTTGTTGAGAGCTTATGGTTAAAGTCACCAAAGATGAAAGTTACAGCCCGCTGGGTCGTCAATCATTTTATGCAAAAACATCTATGTGTTACATGTACGAATATGAAGTTGACTGCTTGGTTTATAGGCTGTTCGGGACAGTTTACAAGTTTGAAAAACACTTAGAATCCATTTTACACATGTACCCGGTTTGACTAATGTGTGGTTCTTGGTTCATTTTGTCTTAACTGGGTTTGTACTCGACTTGTTATGAGGTTGTTAATGTTTTTAAACTTGTCATGGCATGTATCAAATATCGAATACGTATATAATAGGTGTAATATACGCACGTTAATAATTAAATGGAACTTCATACGTTCGAGTGGGGTGTGCATGGCCTTTTAAACTTGTGAGTGATATTGTGAAGTGATCTCTAAACCTTTCATGATGGAGTTTCGACACATGATGGTGGGTTATACGAAAAAGAAAGTGCATGTAAAATACTAGAAATATATTATACGTTTGAATGAATTGAATAATGGTGCATGGTGATCAACTAACGTGCGAGATGCAGTGGAGATGAGTTTGGAGCTACTTACTACACCTCTAAGGGTGGGTAGTGGTCACGTAGGGAGGAGCTAGACACCAGGATGATTCACAGTTGCAAGGATTCAATACGTACGTTTCCATATAAATCTTTATACCTTCGAATGAATTAACCATGGAGCATGGGGGTGGTTTCTAGTTACTCGTGGGTTCTTTGTTGATCAAAATGGGTCTAAGAATGGTGGCAGGAAGTTGAGAATGAGAGGGGTGAGAGAGAAGTGGGTTACACACTTTCATGTATACGTATAGGTTTATATAATAGTTTTTAAGATTTTCACACATGTCTCTACTGTGGATGACCAGTGGTTAGAGTACATAGGTGGCATGTTTCTGAACTTATGAGATCTTAGGAAAGATTTTTAGAGGATAAGAAATCTTATCTTTTGTTTTTGGAATACATATATGTACGTTTTCTTTTATCGAGTTCAAAGAATGAATCCAACGAGCCACATTACTCTTCCTGCTGTCCTTACCTTGTTCTAATCGTTAAATATTGTCAAAAATATCATATGTGGGACGTAGGAGAAGTCGGGGTTCGAAATGGTTGAGTTTTGAGATTTTTGTCTATACGTTTTGGGTAGTTTTGGGACAAGAGTGGCTGCGAGGTGGTGATGGGCTGGAAAGAAAAGGGCAGCCCGTTTGGTTTTAATTTGTGTAAGTTACTTAGTGTAGTGAATTGTAGTTAGTGAAATTAATTAGTGAATATTAAGTAGGTTTAGTGTATGAAGTTTATTTGTACTTATTATAATTGGCGAGATTTAAGTTTAGTGAAAGTAGTGTTTTGTGAATTATTAGGTCTTGTGAAATCGTTATGTCTCGAGGTACGTGTCGGGAACTAATGTCGTTATTTGATATATGTCGTGAAAACGTAACGTGGTAACGATAACAATAAGAGAAAAATTTTAATTTCCCCGAAAAAAATAGGATTTATTAGACAGTAATCTGAGGTTATCATTAATCAATGAGGATTATTATAATGAATTTTCGTAGGATCCTACATCATGGACCCAGTGACGCGCTGCACAAACCCCTCCTAGCCACTCAGATATCTCTTAAAAGATATTTGTTTCATTGCTCACGGAGAACCCTACATAATCTATCGGCCTCTCACTCCGAGATGTGTTGATATTGAAAAGGTGGCACTCTGCTCCATGCCTTCGACTACTAAAACCAAAACGTACATAATTGAGTCTAGAGCCATGAGATTCATCTAAAAATCTCTTAGGACACACTATTAATATAATACACCTGTGTTCGCCTAAAAGGACACAAGGTGTACAAGAGTCTTAATGAGATCTATGGATCTTGCCCCATATCATGATGGTTACATGCTTCAAACGGTCTACAGTCGTGAAGTGATACTCCGGTATACTTCAGCGACTCACCTGAATCGTCATCCGGTTCAGAATGGCCTTAGCAAGGATTAGAGAAAGTTTTCACACTATGCTGTTAACGATCTCAAAGTCCGAACTTGTAAGCGCTGGACGTTTGATTACTAACTGTTTTATGCAGGAACTGAGGAAAGTTCATCAACCATCATCATATAGCACAACATCTACAACTCCTCATACTTATACTTATGAAGATCATCCTCAACAAAGCTCTAAGTAAAAAGTTCAAGACGAAAAGATCAAGTTAAAGACAAAGTGTTACGGAAAAGTCAAGAAGCTAATCAAGATGTCAAGAACAAGCTCATGTACCAAACAAGGAAGACATAAGTATGAAGTTCAAGAAGTATGAGTGTGATGGAAGAGTCGACAATGCAAACGTATAGAAGATGTTGATCAAAGGCAAGAAGGACCGAAAGACGATTGATTTGAAGATCACAAAGCATGAAGGAACAAAGAACAAGTACTATTCTACAGCGACACACAAAGTTCAAGACAAGGATGAGTAAAAGACCTAATCATTGAGAGCATCATTTAAATGACCATCCCTTAGGGGGAGATTGATAGCATTGTTAAAAGTGATGGTCATTTTACGTTATTATAACTTTGTAACGTGTCGTGTAATTTGTGTAGAATAGACGATGGGCTAATGGCTTGGACTAAGCTAATAGATTAAATGTTATGTTATGATAGTCCATCTATGTATGGTTAGAGTCCAATCCATAAGCAAGCCCATAGAAAATCCCATGGCTCTTATCCCTTGTATTATATAAAGCACTCCACACCTCATTTGAGGGTGTTCGAGTGTGTGTGTTTTGTGTGTGTTTATAATAAAGTTTCTCTTCATCTCATTCATCTATACACGGCTCATATACTTGATCCATATTACTTGTGCTTATACGATACATATTAGTGTGATAAAGTTTGTTCTCGTGTCATACAGATACTTCACTTGCTCGTCATAGTGATGAGCAAAAGAAGTTGATTGCTAAAAATAATGAGGCAAAAATGATGCTTTACAATGCTCTACCTAGAAAGGAGTATGATGAGAAATGAAGTTGTTTTTTATTAATAGCCTTAGAATTCATATTAGAAACTAAGGGAGAACATGTTTTACTAGATATTATCCTACAATCACGTGAATGATGAGAGAAAAAGTGTCACTGCAAGACCTCGGAAGTTCCTTATTCTGTTGTTAATGCTTTACAGGTTGCATTTCTCTATTGAACCGCAATGATGATACTATTATAGGTTTGCGATAACTAGCAAGAAGCTAGAGTGATACACTCGTCAATACACTAGCAAAATAGCTTACAAAATGGGTTTATTGATGATAACATGAGAATACGCGCTTTTTGGATCTGGAATCTATCTTATGTCATTTGGTTTGGTTGTCTATACAGAAGAATGCTAACACTCGTACTTTTTGAACTATTTCATTGCGCAAGATCTTTTTGACATTGAATAATCTGTATTGAGAGCAAACCAGATGATGGCCCATTCAGCAACCCTCAAAACTGCTTCTAAAACCTTTTATGTTATCCTTGGGAGTCTGGAAGCCATGAGAGTCAACTAAAACGAGTCGAGTATCCAGTCTGAAGACATTCCAAAACCTACCAATCAAGTATTTTCTCCCAAATAGAGATGGCATTTTGACATTCAAAGAATAGGTGATTCAACTCTTCGTGGTGATAATTACATTATGCACCCTTTGTCAATTAAAGGAGTACCTTCTTGGATGAGATTTGCTTTGGTTGGAATGCGGTTTAAGGAGAGAGGCCAAAAACATGATAATTACATGTTCCTTAGTCTGTGTTGGAATGCGATTTAAGGAGATTTGTTTGGTGGAAATTTGATTCAAATATTTGTTATGTATCAGCTGTGTAGCTATAATTATATTAAGTAAAACCTTTTCATCTAATTAATCTAATTTCCAACTGAGCAAAATTTCTAACCTAATTAACGTGAACCATAGCAATCTATGCAATAGTCATTCAACAACCAAGAGGCGGAGAGAGCATATTTTAGAGGAGAACCATAGAACATTTATTCGCAAATAGAATAGAAAGTTCCTTATTCAATTATTTGTTCTGTAATTATTACATGAAGAAACACTTGGTTAAATAACAAGTATATGAGTAACAAGAAAAAAAGAACAATTTATCTCTTACATATGACGCCTCGTCCATTTAAGCCACTTTGGCACATTAAGCTTGGCAATCCTAAGCTCAAAGAGGAACCGGCTACATGCCTACTACCCTTAAATTTAGCTACGGAACAGTCAGTTGCAAATGAATTTGTACTCATGAACTTACTACTTCCACCCATGACAGGCATTAGCACCCCCATTTTCACCTTGCTCACATAGTCATTCCTATACGTCTGTCCCAAAACTCCATCCACTTCGTTACTTAAGGAGAAGAACTTGAACTTGAGATCTAGATGAGCAAAGCAATCCTCTTTGGATATACCATATTTATGGACTCTTGATTCTTCTTTGGTTATTGGAACCACCTTGGCAGTGATCTTGAAAAGGTTTTTAACTTCAACAACGACATCATTAGTATCTTGAATCCTTGTGATCGACGTTCTGGAAGATTCCCATTTGGCGCCTTCGGTTTCTCGGAGAATAATTATTTTCCCATCATATGTAAGGGAGATACGGTCAATAGTGTCATCCCACGAGGAAGTCTTTTGAGCGATGATTTGTAGTTTATGGTTGTCAAAGAGAACCCCGATAGATTGAACCCAAGTAAAGTCTCTGCCCATGTTTTTATTCCTCTTGCCAATGAAGTGGCCATTGATGTGAAGGTTGTTATCTGTAACAAGGCAAAAATCTTTATCTTTCTTTCCATGGAAGTAGAAAGTGATTCCGTCAGCACCAATAAAACGAGGATCTTGACACACTGCTCCAGGCATATCACATTCTGCAATTTACGACACAAATGTAAAAGTATTTAGTTGATTAATTATGTGTACATAATAGTATATGATGGAACTAAACTTTAGTTACAACTCATATTTTGGAGCACTGTAAGCACTATAGGAATCTTGGATATTGTTTATAACATTAAATGAAGAAACTTGAGTTGCGAGGAACTTACTGCAAACTGGCTTGCAAGAGACGCAATCGACTTCACATTGACCAGGACAAGAAGAAGGACATACATGCTCAGATGTGTAACATTTCGGATAGTTCTTGTTTTTGCACTTCACTTTCTTTGGTTTGGAAGGTGGAGTTGGGTATGATGTAGTAGGAGGAGGGGATTGAGGCGTTGTTGGTGAGGGAGTTGTTGGAGGTGGTGACGATCGTGTTTGTTGTGGAGGTGGGTACACTGTTGGTGGGGACTCAGTTGGTGGTGGTGGAGTAGGTGTGGTGGGGGGAGGTGGGGACTCAGTTGGAGGGGACTCGGTTGGTGGGGACTCGGTTGGTGGTGTTGGAGTAGGAGTAGTGGGAGGAGGTGGGTACTCTGTTGGTGGGGACTCAGTTGGAGGGGATTCAGTTGGTGGTGACTCAGTTGGTGGTGGTAGAGTAGGGGTGGTGGGAGGAGGTGGGTACTCTGTTGGTGGGGGCTCAGTTGGTGGGGACTCGGTTGAAGGGGACTCAGTTGGTGGTGGTGGAGTAGGGGTGGTGGGAGGAGGTGGGTACTCTGTTGGTGGGGACTCGGTTGGAGGGGACTCAGTTGGTGGTGGTGGAGTAGGGGGGTGGGAGGAGGTGGGTACTCTGTTGGTGGGGACTGAGTTGGTGGTGACTCAGTTGGTGGTGGTGGAGTAGGGGTGGTGGGAGGAGGTGGGTACTCTGTTGGTGGGGACTGAGTTGGTGGTGACTCGGTTGGAGGGGACTCAGTTGGTGGTGGTGGAGTAGGGTTGGTGGGAGGAGTTGGGTACTGTGTTGGTGGGGACTCAGTTGGAGGGGATTCAGTTGGTGGGGACTCAGTTGGTGGTGGTAGAGTAGGGGTGGTGGGAGGAGGTAGGTACTCTGTTGGTGGGGACTGAGTTGGTGGGTACTCGGTTGGAGGGGACTCAGTAGGTGGTGGTGGAGTAGGGGTGGTGGGAGGAGGTGGGTACTCTGTTGGTGGGGACTCAGTTGGAGGGGATTCAGTTGGTGGTGACTCAGTTGGTGGCGGTAGAGTAGGGGTGGTGGGAGGAGGTGGGTACTCTGTTGGTGGGGACTCGGTTGGAGGGGACTCAGTTGGTGGTGGTGGAGTAGGGGTGGTGGGAGGAGGTGGGTACTCTGTTGGTGGAGACTCGGTTGGTGGGGACTCGGTTGGAAGGGACTCAGTTGGTGGTGGTGGAGTAAGGGTGGTGGGAGGAGGTGGGTAATCTGTTGGTGGGGACTTAGTTGGTGGTGACTCAGTTGGTGGTGGTGGAGTAGGGGTGGTGGGAGGAGGTGGGTACTCTGTTGGTGGGGACTGAGTTGGTGGTGACTCAGTTGGAGGGGACTCGGTTGGAGGTAACTCAGTCGGTGGTGGTGGAGTAGGGGTGGTGGGAGTTGGAGGGGACTCGGTTGGTGGTGACTCGGTTGGTGGTGGTGGAGTTGGGGTGGTGGGAGGAGGTGGGTACTCTGTTGGTGGGGACTCAGTTGGTGGTGACTTAGTTGGCGGGAACTGAGTTGGAGGGGACTCGGTTGGTGGTGACCTGGTTGGTGGTGACTTAGTTGGTGGTGATTCCGTTGGTGTTGGTGGAGTAGGGGTGGTGGGAGGAGGTGGGTACTCTGTAGGTGGGGACTTAGTTGGAGGGGACTCCGTTGGTGGTGACTCGGTTGGAGGGGACTTAGTTGGTGGTGATTCTGTTGGAGGGGACTTAGTTGGTGGTGACTCAGTTGGAGGGGACTCAGTTGGTGGTGGTGGAGTAGGGGTGGTAGGAGGAGGTGGGTACTCTGTTGGTGGTGACTCAGTCGGTGGTGGTGGAGTAGGGGTGGTGGGAGGAGGTGGGGACCCAGTTGGAGGTGACTCAGTTGGTGGTGGTGGAGTAGGGGTGGTGGGAGGAGGTGGAGATGGAGTTGGTGTCGGAGTCACGGGTGTTGGTGGAGGAGGAGTTGTTGGAGGCGGAGAGTATGTTGGTGGTGGAGGCGAAGGTGTCCGAGTCGGAGGTGTAGGTGTTGGTGGTGCGGGGGTTGTTGGAGGCGGCGAGTATGTTGGTGGTGGAGGTGAAGGTGAAGGTGTGGGTATCGGATGTGAAGGCGTGGGTGGCGGAGGTGCAGGTGGTGGTGGTGTGGGAGTCGTTGGAGGTGGTGAGTATGTAGGTGGTGGAGTAATAGCGGGAGGTGGCGATGATTGTGGTGGAGGTTCTAATTCTGGCGGTGAAGGTGTAGTGGAGCCGATACAAATAGGTTTGCACGATTGACAATGAACGGTGCAACCATTGGGACAAAACTTAGGACAAACATGAACCAAGTTATGACATTCTTTATATGTCGGGTCTTTACAAGTTGCATGGCTAGGGTTGTTAGCAATTCCCGGTGGAGTTTTCTGGTCACTGAACGTCACCAGGGTTAACATAACTAGTAACATAACATGAAAAACAATTGACTGAGCCATTGCAGCTCAGACTTGAAGAAACTCTTGAAACTTCTGAACTAAATTTGTAAGCCAAGATAAACTTTATTGTTCTCTATGTATTGAAATGATGCTTATTGCCACAAGTAGCCTTCCCTACTTATAGCAGATGGAATTAGTGAATGAACTTATAATCAATCATGTAACAATGAAGTACCTTCACTTTAGGGTATCATTCAAACACCTTTTATTGCTTTTGGAGTAGATTTGGCATCCCTTGATCAGTAAGGTATATGCAGCACTTGCTACAAACGGAGTCCACGCCATGTGTGATACTCTACGACAAGCAACAGTGGTGACACACAGTTTATGATCATAATGAGTAAAAAGGATAACAGTTTTCTGCAAAGTATCATATATTCAAACTAATGGTAGTATATACTAGCCATGGAAATTGGCATCATTACAGAGGTTTAAAGAAAACAATTACATCTATGTCTCAAGAACCTATATCACTTGACGAAGGTCGCACGTACTGTTAGGGACAGGCTAACAAAGGCAGCCCTTGGTTAACACGGATTTTTTTGGTAATCAACAAGTCACTTAATGTATCAATTAAAAAAAATTCAACCATTTTATGTATTGATTTTAAGTAAATTTGGGTCTATTATGATATTTTCAAACAGGTACGATGGATAAACTAGAAATCAGTTAAACGGGAACATGCCATGCAGTCTAAATTTTGGAGAATATGGTACTAAAGTGTTACATCCTCCAACCTGTTTCATTGAATTGAAAGGAACATTGTTCTGATAATATCGAGGATTTATGTAAGAAATGGACAAAAGACTGAAAGAGTAGGCGTGTCAACTTGACACGTTTTGACCCAAACCCGTGATGTTGCTCAACTATTCCAATTTGCCAACTATACCATATATCGAAAAGAAGACATGTCTCTCGGTAAATTTAAACTTAACCATATGCCGCATTGGATTAACGCGTTGAAGTACAGGATAAGTTACAAGACTAAACAACTTATCGTATCAACTGTCCCCAGCAAGAACAAAACAAGTAACATAACATGCCTAACCACCAATCTTATCAATGAAGCCAAATAAAGCTTCTAAAAACTCACATTAATTTGAAGTAATGTGTAATATAAAGGTATGCTAATTCATAAATTGACTTGTATTAGCAGTGTCTCAAAAAACCAATAATGTCATATTATATATGATCATAAAGAAAGTTCAGTATAAGTCATCTTACATTTCACATGCTGATCAAAATCAAAGTGATTCAATCAAACAAACTAAGTTTGACTTTTTTCAAATATTTCTAACTTCGTATGCAGTATTGCTTTTATACATCTGGCATTCCTTCACTAGCAAGGGACATATATAAAACATTTCGTATATTGTTGGCACATAACTTGTGGGATACTCCATGCTCACGGCAACACAGAATATGATCGTAACTAAAATGTAACCATTTCAGCTAGCACGAGTGAATTCCAATCCTGAACCTAAAGAGATGAAACTTATTGTACTTGAAACCAAATAATCTTGAAGGCTTACTGTTATGTTCATCATTTACAGCCATCCATCAACCTCATTCTAGATTTCATGATGCAAAAGGATTTATGTGGAGGTTAAACTTATTTCACATTCTTGGATACGTCATAGTAATAAGAGAATCAATTCCAATTGGTATGAGTGGATCGATGATCCTATCCTTGCTTGTACAAACTATATGTAATCCTTTTCTATCTTCTTGCTAAGTATTGTGTTAATACACATTTACCGTTCAAAAAAAAAAAGAGTTAACTTCAAAAATCGTCCCTGTGGTTTACCGGGTCATTTGGAAATGGTCCCTGAAATTTAAAAATTCCGGATTTGGTCCCTGTGGTTTACGACCCATACGGGTTTGGTCCCTTGACCGGGTCAACCGTCAGTTGACCATTAGTGGAGGACTCAAAAGACGAATTTACCCTCATCTTTAATTATATAATAT
This sequence comes from Artemisia tridentata subsp. tridentata, assembly GCA_021014915.2. Lineage (NCBI taxonomy): Eukaryota > Viridiplantae > Streptophyta > Magnoliopsida > Asterales > Asteraceae > Artemisia > Artemisia tridentata. The sequence continues at coordinate 452,727,822 of CP139507.1, forward strand.
AAAACAAAGAACCTGGACCATATGTGCAGTTGATTCTAAATATAAAACAAATCAACACTAAAATCCACTATAAAAATCACAAAACTACATTCAACTGGAAAAGATAGATACATCATTCAAGGCTGAGAAACAAGGAGGTGCCCAATTTAAGGTCGATATTCGTTTAGCTTCAGCTGGAGAAAGAAAGATAACCCCGTCAGTAAGAACTAGTTTCATAGCTTTTACCATGTAGAGAAAACTTTGATCACATCTGGCTCCTCAGTGATAAACATACGACTATCGATGAAAAGCTGATGACTCACGTCGCGAGCCCCAAATGAATTCTGGATGTAATTAAGCAACCATAACAGTAACACAAGTTCTTCATAACTGTCATCGTAACCTAAACTTAACCCACCTAGAATGTGACAACCAACCTGGCTATTAAAACACCACTCACCCTGCTCAACTAAACCTGAATGACTACATGCTGACAATAACGAAATGAAAGTTATAGTGTCGGGTTGGACCCCTTCATCAAGCATGTTCCTAAACAGTTGTAAAGACTTCTCTCCATGTCCGTGTATTCCAAGACAGGATATAGTGTCGGGTTGGACCCCTTCATCAGGCATGTTCCAATGAAGACATCTAAAACTAAGCAACACTTACAACTGTCAACAAATCAGGCTTAAAACCATTCATTTGCATTTGACCAAAAAAGCCAACTGCACGATCGGGAATATGATTCTGTTCATAAGCTGCAATAATCAAATTCCATGATACCAAATCGTCCCATATCACATCTACAATTAACAAACCAAATTTCTTTCGGGATATTCCCTATGAGCTCGTTATTCCCAATTCTAATACTCGAAAGACCTCTACAATTCCCTACCAATTCAGGCAAACTACCACTTAACTTATTCTGAGTCAAAACCAAAAATTCCAACTTCCCATTAGCAAAAACACTCTCCTCATCATTGTCAGTCTCCTCATCATCTGACTCCGGCTCATCAACCTCTGAGCTAACCTCATCCTCACTTTCATCCTCGTCTTCCAACGGCTCTTCCGCCTCTTGCTGATCCTCAAACTTCTCTGGCTTTTCCCTACACTCATTAGTCAACTCCTCATACTGCTTGTTATTCTTCTTTAACTTCTGTCTCATGGCATTCAACGCCTTTGCATTACTAGTACTCATCTTTTTCTTTGCCTCCTTATTCGCCATCGTTTCAATCAAATAATCCTCCAACATTACCAACGCCTTCATATAGTTATTAGGCAACTTAACAGATTTCGTAACCCTCATAACCTTCTCACTCACCGTCTCATTCTATAACATTAAAGCAAAAAAACACATTAACATAACCGAACAATCAATCAAAACAATTCAATCTGTATCTATCACCAAACCTAACACATACCTGTGTATAAAAAAACTTCGACATGTTCAAATTCCACAAACACACACACACAAACCCTAACCCTAACAAAATCCAAAAGTGTGAATTCTTGCTAAACCTTCTTCTCCTCCCACCCCCACCGCCGCCCCCGGAAAAGGCTATCCACCGGATTCCTCCGCCGTCGCTGCCGATCAAATTGGATAAAGGGTTTAGTTGATTTGTGGGATGGGGTTTGGATGGATTTGATATTTGGGTTTGGGAATTGATGGAATTGATGGATTTGTTGATTTGTTGATTTGGGATGGGGTTTGGATGGATTTGATAAAGGGTTTAGGTGGTGTTTGTTTGTTTGAGAAACCTAAATCTTCCATGGACTGAAAAGACAGAAGTAGATATTGAAACAAAAAAAGGAATGAACCAGACATGTAGTCACTTGGAATGCCATGGACTGAAAAGACGAATATGCCCTTGAACTTAACGGTCAACTGACGGATCTGTTAGTCAAGGGACCAAACCCGTATGGGTCGTAAACCACAGGGACCAAATCCTGAATTTTTAAAGTTCAGGGACCATTTCCAAATGACCCGGTAAACCACATGGACAATTTTTGAAGTTAACTCAAAAAAAAAAAACATTTACCCATGTAATTAGGGTTTTTTTTTTTTTTTTTTTTTTTTTTGAAACGGCAAATGTGTATGAAATGAAAAAAACTTACCAAAAATAAATAAATAAATAAAAATACTTACTCATGTGGAGCATATCGAACGGCCATGGGTAAATAAGTTAATGTACCAGTGGTATGATTGTTAGGGAAATTTTCAAAATAAAATAAATTGGGTTAAATTTATGCCTTAAATCTTAAGAAATAAGACAAAGTCCCGGTTTTATTTTGCTACACATTGGTAAAATATACTGAAATGAAAGTGCGTATATAAATATGTGGCGGTTGTTCAAGTATATATAGTACACGAATGGGTATGACCCATATGGTCATGACTGTTCGAATGGGTTCAAACCAAACGACACACCCTTTCGCCTAATACAGAAAATTAACTAACTTTTCTATCTAATTAACTTAACTAACTTTGGCAGTTATTAAGTTTCCTTCAAACACGTTTGGTCCTTCAAGTTTTCAAGAGAAGCAATGTCGAGATTATTGCTCACATTCTCCTCCTTAATCTTGATCGTTGCTTCGTCCTAAGTCTTGAACTCCGAGCATCTGTCGCATAGTCACGAACTTGAGTCTTGGTAAAGCTTTCGTTAAGATGTCTGCTCTTTGTAGTTCTCCTCTAACGTGTTCCACATTGATATGACCATTCTCTACATATTCACGAATGAAATGATAGCGAATGTCGATGTGCTTGCTCCTTCCATGAAAAACTGGGTTCTTTACGAGTGCTATTGCTGATATGTTGTCAATTCTAAGCGTTATCCTTTTTTCTTGCCATCCAGTTAATTCACTAAGTAGTCGTTTTAACCATAAAGCTTGACATGCTGCTCCAGTAGCTGCCATGAATTCTGATTCACATGATGAGAGTGCCACTGTAGGTTGTTTCTGAGTACACCAAGTAATAGGTGACTCTCCAAAGTAAAATATGATTCCAGTAGTTCCTTTTCCTTGATCGGTGTTGATTCCATAACTACTATCGCTGTAACCTGTAATCTTGCAGCCGCCTTTTTCTTATATATTATTCCATGTTTTTTTGTTCCTTTGATATATCGAATTACTTGTTTTACTGCCTTTAGGTGATGATCCTTTGGTTCTTGCATAAATCTGCTGAGTAATCCGACTGAGTAACTAAGATCCGGTCTTGTATGTAATAAATATCTGAGACTTCCTATTAAACTTCGGTAGTAAGTTGCGTCAACTGGGTTTCCATCTTCCGCCTTGACCAACTTAGTGCCGGGATCCAATGGTATTTTTGTATCATTGCTTTCTGTCATACTAGTCTCTTTCAAGATCTTGTTAATATATCCTGTTTGCTTGATTGTAATCTCTCCTCCTGTCTGTGTAACTTCTATCCCAAGGTAATATGCTAGCAAACCCAAATCGCTCATTTCAAATTTTTCTTCCATCTGGGATTTGAATAAGTCTAATTCCTTCTTTGGAGTGCCCGTGATTATCAAATCATCTACATAAACTCCAACTATAAGTGTAGAAGTCTTGCTTCTCTTCGTGTAGACTGCTTGTTCGAGATTACATTTCTTAAAGTCTAGTGACTTCAAGGTTCTATCAAGTTTCACATTCCAAGCTCTTGGTGCTTGCCTTAAGCCATACAAAGCTTTAGTCACCTTGTACACTTTTTCGGATTTTCCTTGTTGAACAAATCCTTCAGGTTGTGTAACGTAGACTTCTTCCTTCAAGTCTCCATGTAAAAATGCTGATTTTACATCTAAGTGGTGTACTTGCCATCCGTGATAAGCTGCTAATGCTAAGATCAAACGAACTGTCTCTATCCTAGCAACCGGTGCAAATACTTCATCGAAGTCTATCCCTTGTTCTTGTACATAACCTTTTGCTACTAATCTTGCCTTATATCTGATGATCTTTCCTTGTGCATCTCTTTTGGTCTTAAAGACCCATTTGAGTCCTATTGCCTTCTGATTTTCAGGCAAATCTGTAAGGGTCCATGTATTGTTCTTGTTGATTGAATCTAGTTCAATCTCCATGGCCTCAATCCATTTCTTATCTACTGATGCTTCCTTATAATTACGCGGTTCTTCTTCAGTAAATAATAAACTGGTAGTTTCAGCTCCAGGTGCATCCCTATATAATCCTGATATATTTCTATAACCTCGTATTGGTGTATGATCAATTCTATTGTCTGAGCTTCCATCTGAATTGAAAGTAGCTTCTTCTTCATCTTCAGAGTTAGGGTTGTAATTGTATGTTGGTGGTGTGATTGGTGAATCTGGATCTGGTATTTGATCCGGTTCCTGATGTGTATTGTCCATATTTTCTGTGTTGACTGGTATAGGTTTTTTATTGTCAACTCCTTCTTCCACAAAGATTCCCCAAAATGAGTCTTGTGTACCTTCATTCTTCTCCCAATCCCACGGTTTTGTTTCCATAAACTTTACATCCCTACTAACATGTTTCTTCTTTCTTATAGGATCATATAACCTACATGCTTTTGATCCTTCCTCTACTCCTAAGTAAATCATTGGTATGCTTCTGTCATCCAGCTTTTTCAAGTGAGGTATTGTTATCTTAGCATAAGCTGTGCATCCGAATATTCTTAGGTTTTCCAGATTCGGTTTTCTGTTGTAGAGTGCTTCATATGGTGTTTTGTCTTCCAGGGCTCTTGTAGGTACCCTGTTGAGTATGTAAATAGCATGCTTGACTGCTTCTGCCCAAAAAGTTAAGGGTAACTTCATTGCTTTCATCATACTCCTAGTAGTTGATAACACCGTTCTATTCTTTCTTTCAACTACTCCATTTTGTTGAGGTGAGTATGGTGCTGTTAACTGTCTTGCTATTCCATTATCCTTACAGTATTTAGTGAATTCATTTGATGTAAATTCACCTCCTCTATCCGTTCTTAGCATTCTTAACTTCAATCTTAACTCCATTTCAATCTTCTGTGTAAATTCCTTAAATGTGTTGAATGCTTGATCTTTCGATGTCAGAAAGTAGGCCCACATAAAACGTGTACAGTCATCTACTAATAAGAAGATGAGTTTCTTTCCAGAATGCGTGGCTGGACTTATGGGACCACAGAGATCTCCATATGCTAAGTCCAATGGGTTCTTTGATATGAATTTAGCTTGATTTGGAAATGGGGTTCTACTGTGTTTTCCTAATAAACATGCATCACAGATTTGTCCTGCATGATTTATCCTTGGTATTCCTTCCACTAGACCCTTTTTTGTCATTTTGTTGATGTCATCAAAGTTCAAATGACCTAATCTAGCGTGCCATAACCATGCTTGGTTATCTATATTTGCTAAGAGACATATAGGCGCTTCTATTTGTAATCTAATACTGTAAAGTCGATTCTTAGATCTTTCCACCTTCATTAACAACTTCTTATTCTTATCATACAAAGTCAGTTTGTTTCCATCCATGATGATCTTACAACCTATCTCCGTAAGTTGTCCTAGACTAAGTATGTTACTCTTGAGGTTTGGAATGTAGTAAACATCTGAAATTATCTTTTGTTCCTTGTTTCTACATACGAATAGTATAGAACCTCTACCCTTTATCTCTACGTATGATCCATCTCCAAAGCGAACGCGTCCTGTGATGCTTTCGTTAATATCCTTAAAATGACTCTTAGTTCCCGTCATATGGTTACTTGCACCATTATCTAAATACCATATGCTATCATCTGTTGTAGCATATTTCTGGGGTTGTACTTGTCCTTCATTCAACAAAACTTCTTCGGGTGTTGTTTCATGTGTTGTCATTAATAGTGATGGCTCATTGTCTTCCAAGATAAGGTTTGATTGCTCCTGAGTTGTTGATGGTTTTCTACAATCTTTCCTAATGTGTCCAAGTTTCCCACACTTGAAACACTTTATCTTCCTTTTATTCCACTCACGTTTGTTCTTATTTGACTTTTCATTGTGAGTTGAACTTCCTTCATTCGAGTTATCTCTATTTCTATTGTTTTGCCAGTTTCCTCACGAGTTGTTTGATTTACCTTTATATTTGGTAAATCGATTTCCATTTCTTGAGTGTTCACCTAGTGCGAACAATAAATTATCCTGGCCTTCTACTTGTTCTCCCTTTCTTAATTTTATCCTCTCCTCGAATGCCTTAAGTTTTCCAACGATCTCATCTAATGTAATATCATCGAGATCATTTGTCTGTTCTATGGATGCTACTATTTGAATGAACCTATCTGGTGTGGAGTCTAGTAGTTTTCGTACTAAAAGTGATTCATCCAACGTTTTCCCTAATTCTTTAGCCTTCGTGGCGTAGCCGTTTAGTTTGGCTGTAAACGCATCCACCGTGTCATCCTCCTTCATCTGAAGTGTCTGAAATCCAATCATCAATGATTGTAACCGTGCTTGTTGCACCCTTTCTTCTCCAACGTGTCTCTTCTTCAATGATTCCGTAATTCCTTTGACGTTTTACAACTTGCTACTTGTAAAATCACATCTTCGGTCAACGCTTGATATAGGAAGGCCGTTGTTGCCTTATCCTTTTTATCGTCTACTTGCGTGTTTTCCTTAGGTTCTATCGTTTCCCATAAACCGTGTGCTTCTAATATAACCTTCATTTGTATAGCCCAAACAGTGTAGTTTGTGGTTTTTAATTTTGGACATTGATATTGTGCGATAGTGCGATAGGTGTTATGGGTTTTGATGTGTTAGTTGTATCTTCACCTTAAAATTGTATGGGAAATCTAACTAGTGTGGTATCACTTACTACTACGGGAACAGAAATAATCTTCCGGGAATCCTAGTAATACGGGATCAATATACAGTTTTTCGGGATTTCCTAATAGTATAATAAATATCTAATCTATATAAATGAGTTGAAATCCAAAGTATGAAATTTGTGACCTCGTTGTTGTGTAAGGACACAACCGCATTCCCTTTTTTTGTATCGGTACTTTGAATATATACCAACTATGCCCTTTCTTTCCCTCATTCACCAAACCAATTCAACGTACACCCTTTTGATGATGTCGAACTGCTTTCAATAACCACACTTCGTACCACGTTGTTCTTTCTCCTTTCTTTGTGTCGACTTGAAACCTTTAACGTGCCCTAGACCCTTATTTGTCTCGGCTTCCTTTTTCTAAAAACACCCAACGTGTTTTTCTGCCACAACCAACCTTTTGATTGTTGTTATTTTTCCAAAGTTCGTCACAAATTTGTACAAAATACCTCTCGGTATTTTACAAAGCAATTTGTTTTTGCTTTCCTTTTTTCACTAACTAATACCCCACGGTATTACCTTCCACGACCAAACAAATGATAGTTTTGCTAGTCGTTCCTGATGTTGCTTGTCCCTTTCAAACGTTATGCCACAATACTACTTGTTTTCCTCTTAATTCCACACCGTATCTCCAACAACTTCTCCAAATACTCTTCGGTATTCTTTACCCAAAACAAGTGATCAGCCTGCCTTTGTTATTGTTGTTGTCCTCGTACTGCTAAACGTTTCCAAAAACAATCCTTGATTGTTTTCTGCTTCTTCTCTCTCGGTATACCTTTCTTCAAACCAAGCAACTTCCTTCTTCCAACGTGTTGCGTTATAGCAACAGTGGGTATCTATCTTTCTTTGACGTCTTCTTTTCCAAGTTGTTGTGTTAGAATACAACAACGAGTTTCCTGGTTTTGTTGTCGTGTGATGTTAATCACAACACAGAAATATTTTGCAACTTTTGTACCCTTTTCTTTTGTTCTTGCTGCGTACAATAGTCACACCAACACAAACCAAATAAGTTACCACTTCGTTTGGTGCCTTTTCGTTTGCAATTTCCCACAAGTACGGTCGTGCACTACTTTCCTTGCGTCCTAGTTATCCAGGCAACGTTTCTGTTTTGAACGATGCGTATCCTTCTCCTGAAACAAAGTTCCAGCGTCTGTCTTTCTTTTGGTTTCCTTCTTGGTCTCGTTAGGGTTTTTCTGGTTTTGATATGTGTAACGAGCGTGGCTCTTGATGCCAAATGTTGGTCCCAATATTATTGTTAGATCGAATGAAATTGCAATAAGTATAAAGCTGAATAACTAAATTTCTAACCATTGTAACATTACATATGTTCAAGTATATATAGTACACGAATGGGTATGACCCATATGGTCATGACTGTTCGAATGGGTTCAAACCAAACGACACACCCTTTCGCCTAATACAGAAAATTAACTAACTTTTCTATCTAATTAACTTAACTAACTTTGGCAGTTATTAAGTTTCCTTCAAACACGTTTGGTCCTTCAAGTTTTCAAGAGAAGCAATGTCGAGATTATTGCTCACAGCTGCAATTCAAGAGTTACCACCCTTGACTGTTTGCTATAGTGACAGAATTCAGTACATCGTCACATTGTTCAAAAGGCAGTTACTATTCACAGTAACAGAAAGAACTATCAATAATGCGTTGCACGGTTCAAAGAGTGTCCGAGTTAATAACAGTTTACAGGCCTCGCTAGTCGTGCCTGTTCCAATGAGTCACCTAGCCACGGTTATAATAATTGTCACAGAAACTGTTGCTTGCACTTTTTCAAAGGGTTATGGTGGATGTTATGATCGAACATCCACTTTTTAACCTATAAATACGGCGATATTTTTATCACATTGGTTGCTCGAGAAACACAATTGGTAGTGTCTCGAAAACCAAAAAACTCAGTAAATTAAATAGGCCTATCACCATGATGCAGTGTTGATAAGGGATGCTACATACATTGTTTCATTGTATCTTGGGAAGCTAGAGATTCACTAACATCCCTACGCACAACCGTTCTGATCAGTATGGTGGGTGAATTTGCTATAAAGATAGAGAGCAATCATCTTGAAGCAATAAATAGTAGTTTATGATAATTCTTTTGTACTTATATAACTATTCTAGAACTCCAAATGTTGGAATATGTGAACTATAAATAAATCATAAACACATAACATCATAAAAGCACGCAGCGGAATAGATCTACAAGAACATGTAATTAATTAAATTAAACAAGATACGTACCTTAATGATTCCTAGCAAGAACAAGGAATCTCTTGAACAAGAACAAAATTATAAACCCTAATAGGATTTATGTATGGATCGATCACACCAAAATCACAAGCTAAAGGAAGCTTGTCACTCGTTCTTGTACACACGTAATTATAGCGTTTCAATGAGAAAAGCTAGTTTCTTGATCACCAACAAACCAAACACTTTATATGCTACACTTGAATCGCCAAGTTCTAGTGAACTTAAAAATAGGGTCGATCAAGGTAAGCAAGAGAGGAAGAAGAAGAGAAGTTTGGCCTAGAGTTAGGGATTCAAGACTAGAGAAAAACTAAAACACAATGGGATGTATTTATAGTGTTTTCTTTTCTTGTTGCCCACTCTAGTCGATCGGCACCTCCCTCCCCTAAGGGTTTCCAGCCGACTTTATCCCTTTAAGGGAATTCTAGATCCTTCTTTTCCCATCTTGCATAATTAGTCCTTTAACGGTCGTTAGTTAAAACCCCCGTTAAGTACTAACCGTCGTTAAGTGTTTTAATCGGTGAAATGAATAAATAAATAAATACATGAAATATATAATTATTTAATTATTCATCATTGAAACTCTCACGCTAATGTGTGCAATCCCGAGCCTCGGGTTCGAAACCGGACATGCATATATTAATATTTATACACAAAAACTAACAGCTCCCACTTGGATAAACATTAATATAACAATGACATGGGTCAGCCTAGCTTAACCTTCCCAATGCCCCCAGCTCGATCCGAGTTGTGGTTCTCCTGGTAAAAACCACATGTGATGAAATTAATCATCATACTTATCCTTTTGTTACTAATACCGCGTTAATTTTGATATGGATCTTTGTCATTCCATAATTAACTTAGTTTCTCGTTTATATATAATTGAACAAGATTACCAAAACATCTGAACGTCTTCCAGATAGACTTTGGGCGTGCGCACGCAAACATCTTGTCAACCATACGAGTGGCCAAGCAGTATTAAACTTCAACACAAAGTTGAAGGAAAAAATCCCTTATTGACTGCGAGCATAACCCTTGAACTTCGCATCATTTCTGAAAATAGCCCTTATAACTACCTTTTACGGTTAGCGTTAGACCACCTTACAGAAAATAAGCTACATCCTCGGCAATTATCTGTCATCTCAAGTCTGAGGATAAATATTCATGATATACTTAATGACTATGATCCATAAAGTATAATCATGTATTTGGGATAAGTCCTATATTCAATTTATCCAATATTGAATATCATGTGACATTGGTGTCTCAACCTTACAGTTCATTCTACCAATCCTCACATTTGTCTTAGTTTAATAATATTCCCATATTATAAATTGACAACGGACTATTTAGAATAAATAAATTATTCACGGATTTAAACATGCAAATATAGGACACAAATATTAATAATGAGAATAAACGTTATCCGCACTTTATTTCATTAAAATAATAATTGTTTACACGTCCCTATCGAAATACTAATCCAACAGATTTACATGAAACTATCTGCTAAACGAAGACCAATACCCTGAGCATGCCGATTAAACGTATCTTTAGGTAATGCCTTCGTGAAAGGATCAGCCAGATTGTCATCTGTGTGAACTTTGAGTACTTTGATTTCACCCAGTTCGACTTATTCACGAACATAGTGCATCTTTCTTTTAAAGTGTCTGGCGCCTTTCATAACTCCAGGTTCATTGGCGAATGTGATTGCAGCAGAGTTGTCACAATACACATTTATAGGTAATTCAATAGACGGCATCACTCCAAGATCCGTAATGAAATTCCTTATCCAAACAGCTTCTTGTGCAGCATCCGATGCAGCATTGTACTCAGCTTCTGTAGCAGACATGGCCGTTGTGCTCTGCTTTTTACTCTTCCAGTCTACTGCTCCTCCATTTATGACAAAGACATAACCCGTTTGCGACTTCGTATCATCTTTATCAGTTTGCCAGGACGCATCGCAGAAACCTGTAACATTCAGTTCTGCGTCTGGATTTCCCCCGAAAACTAAAAACATATCTTTGGTATTCCTTAAATACTTAAGAATGTTTTTAACAGCATGCCAGTGATCTCTCCCTGGATTTTGCTGATATCGACTCGTCAAATTTTGAGCGAATGCCACATCAGGCCTTGTGCATCTAACAGCATACATGATAGATCCTACAGCCGAAGCATATGGAACTTTCTGCATGTATGCCACCTCTTCAGGTGTAGAAGCACACATTTCGCTACTTAAGCCATGATCAACTTGCATGGGCAAATATCCCTTCTTGGAATTTTGCATATTGAATCTCTTCAATATTTTATCCATGTAAGCACTTTGGCTTAATCCGATTAACCGTTTAGATCTGTCTCGATAGATCTTGATTCCAAGGATATACGCTGCTTCTCCTAAATCCTTCATGGCAAAGCAATTACCAAGATATTTCTTAACTTCATTAAGACTTGGTATGTGATTTCCCATGATTAATATGTCATCGACATATAGGACAAGAAAAGTAGTGTTACTCCCACTAACTTTGTGGTATACACATGGCTCATTGAAATTTTGAGTAAATCCAAACTTCTTGATTTCCTCATCAAATTTCTTATTCCATTGCCTGGATGCTTGCTTCAATCCATAAATGGATCTTTGAAGTTTGCATACACGCTCAGGAAATTCTGGATTTACAAAACCTTCAGGTTGCGCCATATAGATGTCTTCATCTAGGCGACCATTCAGAAACGCGGTTTTGACATCCATTTGCCAAATCTCATAGTCATAGTAGGCAGCTATGGCTATAAGAATCCTAATAGCTCTAATATCGGCTACAGGAGAAAAAGTCTCCTCATAGTCAACACCATATGTTTGAGTGAAGCCCTTGGCCACCAAACGAGCTTTATAGGTGTGTACTTTGCCATCCATATCAGTCTTTTTCTTGAAGAGCCACTTACACCCAACTACCTTAGCATTGGGTGGAAGATCCACTTCAATCCAGACTTTATTGTCTTTCATGGATTGCATTTCCCCATCCATGGCTGCTTGCCATTTGTCCTTTTCAGGATTATTAACGGCAGCCTTATAACTAGTTGGTTCATCAATGTGATCCAATAGAAAAGTTTCCTCATCGTCTATGCTTAAACATAGGCGTTCAGGAGCTTTTATAGATCTTGAAGATCTACGGATGGGTACCACTTCAACTTCAGGTGGAGGACCTAAACTTTCAGGTTCCACATGAAGTGTGTTAGTGTTCTCAGAAGGTGACACATCTTCTTGATCATTTTCAAGATCATATACTCTCCCACTGAATTCTTGAGTCAAGAAACTCTCCTCAAGAAATTCACCATATCTAGCCACAATGACTTTATTTTCTGGTGGGAAGTAAAAGTAGTAACCCCTTGTTTCCTTAGGGTATCCTACGAAGATGCACTTAACAGATCTTTGTTGGAGCTTATCAGGTGAGTCACGTTTAACAAACGCCTCACAACCCCAGATCTTTAAGTAAGACAAGTTGGGAGCTTTTCCAGTCCATAATTCATATGGAGTCTTATCAACCTTCTTAGTTGGAACCATATTTAATATGCGAACAGCACTTTCAAGAGCATAGTCCCAAAAGGATAAAGGAAGAGTTGTAAGATTAAACATAGATCGTACCATATCAAGCAAAGTATGATTTCTCCTTTCAGATACACCATTTTGTTGTGGAGTATAAGGAGAAGTGAGTTGTTGGACAATGCCACACTCAGCTAGATAATCTTTGAACTCTTGGCTCAAATACTCACCACCACGATCGGATCGAAGGGCCTTAATCTTCTTTCCGAGTTGTAATTCTACTTCATTTTTAAAGACCTTGAATGTCTCAAAGACTTCATGTTTGTGTTTAAGTAAATAAACACAACCATAACGACTATAGTCATCCGTAAAGGTTAGGAAGTAGGTAGCACCGCGTTTTGACACATGTCTAAGTGGACCACACACATCCGTGTGTATCAATCCAAGTAGATCCGAAGCCTTCTCCATATTGCTATGGAAAGGTTTCTTTGTCATCTTTCCAGATATGCAAGATTCGCATTTATCAACTGAATCATCATTGATATTAGGTAAAAGCCCATCACTTAGCAGCTTTTCCATGCGTTTCTTGCCTATGTGGGCAAGGCGACAATGCCATAAATAAGATGAGTCCAAGTTAGACTTGACTCTCTTATTCCCGATGCTATACATAGAATTATTTTTATTGGATACATGGTTTTCCATGTCAATTTCAAACACACCATTTAATGGAATAACATTAAAATAGAAAACAGAATTTAAAGAAACAGAAATTCCATTATCATTGAAAGTATACTTAAAACCCAAATCCAATAACAAAGAAACTGAAACGACACCTCTAACAATAGAAGGTGCGTAATGACAATTGTTCAAAACTAATATTAAACCAGAAGGTAAAACTAGCTCAAAAGTCCCTATGGCTTCTACTGCTGCACGTATTCCATTTCCCACGTACAAGTAGCATTCCCCATAGTTCAGCTTCTTTGCTCCTCTAAGCCCCTGCGATGTATTACAAATGTGAGTACCACATCCTGTATCATATATCCAGGCATTTTGCTTACGAGGAAAAGAAAATAATTCAACCATAAAAATACCTGAAGTGCTGGCGCCCTGCCCAGCCTTGGCATTCTTATTCTTGCGACACTCCTCTAGCAACAATGGACAGTCACGCTTCCAGTGTCCAGGAGTATGGCAGTGGTGACAAGCAGCCGCATCCTTTTTGGGATAATCCTTCTTGGGAGGAGGATTCTGCTTCTTCGGCTTTTGCTGATAGGTCACAATCTGCTTGCCCTTGTCAGCTTTGCCCTTTCCTTTCTTGTTCACATGTTTCGGTTTACCGGGCTTAGCTACCCTACCACCTTTTATTGCCATGACAGCAGGTGTAGGAGCTTTCTTAGTGAGGGCCTTCTCATGCTCAATAAGCATTGCATGCAATTCAGAAAATGTCTTCTCCTTGCAATGCATGTTAAAGTTGTGCACAAAATCACCATATAATTCCTCATTGAGGGATTTGTTGATGAGGCCAACTTTAACGTCTTCCACAAACCCGCAATTAAGTGCATCTAGTTGGTCAAGATAACCTTTCACTTTAAGTGCATGATCACTTACGGGTGTTGTCACATCCTGCTTGCACTTGCCCAAGTTGTCAAGTACATCATACAATTCAGCCATTGGTGATTTCTGAAACATACGTGTCAGTTCATCAATCATGTTTTTCGGGCTATATTTCTCAAACTGTTTGACCAGTTGATCATCCATCCCCGATAGCATGAGACAAGCCGCATCATTGTGCTTGTCATAGGTTTCATTGTACTGCCTAAGTATTTCATTAGACGAGTTTGCAGGAGGAGCTTCTGGAAGAGCCTCAGTAAGACATTCAGAACGTTTGGCAATTCTAAGAACAAGCCTTAGATTTCGATGCCAAGCATTGAAGTTCTTAGTCCCGGTCAATTTTTCCTTTTCAAGCATCATCTTGAAACAGGAAGTTAAGTTTGACGAGTTTCCGGGTTGGGCCATTTCTACAGAAAAAAGTTCAAAAGTTAGTACTTTCGATAATTTTAAACATTTCATGAAAATTAAACACCCATTGGTTAAAAACCATTTAATTTTCATTGAAATCTAGGATCCTAATTGACGTCGTTTCATTACATCAGCTGAGGCTGCTAGCAATGAAAGTACTCAAGAAGGTACGGGATCACCCAATTGCCAATGTCAAATTGCAATTCCTAGAAATCTTGGGACTTACAATATATATATATTGCCAACATCAGTTGCAAAATTGTAAGCATGTTTCATCCCCAATTCTTTTATGCCTTGACGCCGTTTTATTACATCAGCTGAGGCTGCTAGTAATAAAAGTGCTCAATTAAGTTAACCAGTTTAGAAACTTGTAAATTGACGCCGTTCCATCACATCAGCTGAGGCTGCTAGTAATGGAAGTGCTCAATTTACCCCTATTGACTTCATTCTTTGAATCATCACATCAGCTGAGGCTGCTAGTAATGATAGAATGTCATCTTAGGTGTTTCCTTGTAAATTGGTCGGCATATAACTTAAATTTTTTTTAGGGTAATAAAATTTTGATGTGTTAAATCAAAATATGTACAAAGATGTCATGCATTCATCTTTGTATCATATATGTTTTCAAAACCATAACTATTTACTCATTCGTAGCTCAAATCATCAAATCTTTTAATTGAGGCGTTGAACAAATTACAACTTTGCCTTAAGATGCTTCGTATTTATCGTGGTGTACTTGGTAAGTCTAAAATTGACGCACAGGCGGGCGTAGGGACGACAGCCGCCGAAGCTGGTTAAAACCGTGCCCCTCTAAGGTCACAATTTAATGCGTACCAACTAGAACCCACTTTTTAGTTTGTCAATTTTAGGTCCGCCGCTTCGACCACTTAATACAGTCGCAATCAATCAACTAAAAGAATATAATTTTCTTGCTAAAACAATTAATGTAGTAAATTTATTATTGCTAGTCTCGCCTGGGAGCAAATTACCGTGCGAAGCGAACCACTGTCGGCACATAAGACTTGGCAATAATTGAAATTACTACAAAGGTTTCATAGTTATTAGTCTTATTTATTTTTATTATGAAAAATTACCCTCTTTTGTAGTTTACAATCCATCATAATATTAAACACAAAAGATCAAGTAATCCACAAAAATAAATAAACACTTAATAACAAATACATGATCATCCACGATATCATATAGCCACATGCAAACCTTTTTCAATAAATCCTATTATTAATTCTATGTGTAATTTTAAATGTATGTAACTAACAAAACTCCCATTGGTTTTCGAGCTCATTGTACCCAATGGACCACAGCACCAAATAAATTTGGCCGCGTAAGTTTTAGTTAGTTAGATACCACATTGCACATAACCTTTTAATTAATATTTATTGAGGTCTTCCCCAATTTAAGATTTATTTAAAACATGTAGCAAACAATTCAAAACAAACATACAAATCACTCCATGACAAATATGCAAGATTTGTCAAGGATATCATATTGATCACATAATCATGCAACACATATTATTATGTCAATATTAATTGTACGTATCTAATTAATTAGTAACATCACATACGGTAGTTACTAATTAATCCCTAAAAATTTTCATGCAATCCTAGGGTTTCTCAAGTTTTAATAAAACAATTAAAACCCTAATTTTTAATTAATGTGGATCGTCCCATATTAGGGTTAAAAAAACAAACCCTAATTATTAATTAATGCATGTAATCTCTACAAGATTCAATTTTTAGGTTTAAGTAATTAATTACAAGTTCTAAACGAGGCTCATGATGCCACTGTTGTAATATGTGAACTATAAATAAATCATAAACACATAACATCATAAATGCACTGATGTGCCCGGTTCGGTGCAAGTTTTAAATTTATAAAGGGTGAATTACCGAATCTAATAACAACACATACGAGCAAGTATACTCGTCCGTTGTAGCAAGATTTTGATGGTAAGTCGGGATCGTTCGCAGGGATTTGTGTAGTGAATCGAATTGCAAGTTAAAAGCAACAATCTCAAATAAGCAGTAATGATATAATGAAAATTCAAATGATTAAAAACTACACTTGCTTAGACTAGTGTACTCCAATTGACTAATATGATTGTGATAACTTTGGAAAACATGTTGGTTGTGATAATTAGTTTTTACACTAATCTATTGTTCCTACAAATTAAACCTTCGTCAAGATTTTGGTTTATAAAAACAAGCATTACGATTAACCAATCAATTCAAGATCAATTCAAGGTTCATGAGTTGGTGTTCCTCAAACACAAAAACAGTCTTTTGTCTAATCAAACAAGCTTAGGAAATGGTCAATACAAAAGGTAACCAATTATAGACAAAAGGTCACAATTGAAAGCAAACTATTAATCTTTCGACCTTTAAAGTGGTTAACAATCAATCCGTTTTGATAGACAAAAGCTTTTTCATTACAATCACAATTAAGTTCCTTTGGTTAATCAAGAATAGTGGTAGACAACAATCATTCATAGACAAATGATTATAACTAGTGGAATAACAATAGTTCTTTCAACCCTTAAGATTACTAGCACTAGTTAAACTTGATTTCCCAAATGTCACTATGAAACTTTATCACAATTAGTTCTTAGAATTGACTTGAAATTAAATTAAAACATGTTATCACAATCATATGCAAATCAATGAATAATACACATCATCTAAGCAAGTGCACAAAGGCACTAGCCACTCATAGCAAACATAAATGTAAACTCAATAATTTGAACATTAGAAACCATGATTGAAAGTCTTACAATGATTTGGAAATAAGATTACAAGTGAAAGACAATGATTCCACAAGCAATGAAAATGGTAAATTCGACTTTCTCCCTTCTCCTGGACTTATGGACGAATTTCTTAAGTTTCTTCTGTGAATGGTTCTCTCCTAGCACTTGTTTAGCATGTATGTATCTCTCTAGATTGATTGGTATATAAATACTCAACTAATGGTTCCATAAATTGCTCCAACCAAGGGTCTAAGTGCATAAATGCTTTTCTTTGCTCTCCAAGTAGTATTGAATGGTTAGAATAATGACAAGAAGGGCCTAGAACCGGAGTTATAAAGTCACAATCCTTAATAAAGAAGTCTTGGGTAAAACAGCGACTTCCAACCGATCGGATGGAATGGTCTACCGATCGGTTGGTCTTCTCGGTAAATCCACTTTCACTCCATCCGAATCGGTTGCGGGCGGCGACCGATCGGATGGTGATGGCTGCTGAACCTATTTCTTGGTCTTTTGCGTATGACTTGTTTCTCGGACGTAGCTCTTGATTCTTCGGTCTTTCTCTTTATCCTAAAGCTTATGAACTTGACTACTTGAACTTTAACTCCTTGAAGTACCTTACGAAGCGGAACTTGACACAAGATTCACATGAAATCTCAAATACTTCCTTTTTCTTCATTTTTGCATCTTTTCCATCCATTTTCCTGTCTTTGGCTACAAATGCTTTGCAAACACACTTTGGTACGATTTAGTAACAAAAGCATATAAATATAACCACAAAACATATATAAAACTACCAATAACGCTATCAAAAACATGTTAGATTTAGGCGTTATCAAATCCCCCACACTTGAACTTTGCTTGCCCTCAAGCAAATCTAGAATTAAAAACAATTATCCACATGGTATGCACCAATGATTAGGAAAATGTGATGCAAATCTATCAAGCACTAGTACAAGCTAGATTCATCATTTTAAGCTTTTATGGTTGAATCATCGAGATGTTTGACAATACCCATATGATTTTCTTGCATGATACACATTACTAAACACCTCACGAAAGGGAAATGAAATATAATTCACTCAAACACTCATTTGTATGATTGGTAGAGTATATAAGCGGAATGACACTCATTTGCTCAGTCATGATCTAAATATTACCATAAGCTTGTACAAGAAACAAAACTACACCGAAATGGTGTGAGCTCCAAGTATACATATGAAAGAGGGCTTTTATTCGGGTTTAAGGCTTAAAGGGATATAAAAGACTAATGCGCCACTATCTCATGCAAAACATAATAGCTTCCTAACAACGAATTCTTGCATCACCAAATAACGGATGGTCACTAGATTGTACCTTGGTTCGCTAACGACGTTACTTGCATAACGGATGGTCGCCAAAATACTCCCTAGATCGCTAACAACGTTAGTTAATTCCTCAAGAAATTGGATGGTTACTACATGTCCATACACTTAATAATTACACAAAGTCAAAAAGGGTAGGATAAGGCATGGGATATATTTATGAAATTGGTTGAAAATAAAAATAGAATAGTCAAAGTCTACTAACCAAATGTTACTAGCTATTACAAACCAATATCATGCCATTTTGTGAAAAAACTCCATACTTCCTTTATTCATACTTGATTCACTTAGCCCATTGGCTTATTCTTGTCACCTTATAGTTGCAATGACTTTTCCTCTTTTTTCTCTTTTCCTTTTTTTTTTTTTTTTTTTTTTTTTTTTTTTTTAACTTGTCATCTTATAGTTGCAATGACTTTTCTCGTATAACAACCTTCGGAGTTTACGCTTCCTTAGAACTTTCATGATTTCCACATAACATCCATCTTTCCAAATAGCTAGCAACCAACCAAGATTTGACTAAAAATAAGGCTAGGCTTAAAAAGGTGTAAAATCTTTTTGAATTTTTCTGGATTGTATCAAAAGAAAAGATAGGCTCGGCGGGTGTAACTAGGGGTATCTAGCATTAAAGATAAATGCTAACAAATGGGTCCATATGAGTGGTTAACTAGCCAATGTAGCTAGCTAATATAGCATTATATGAAAATGGAAGGCCATTTGGGATAAAACCTAAGATTGCCTCTTATCACGCATATACACTTATATCACAAACGAAATGTGATCTCACAACGGTCTCGTAATGATTTACAAGCACAAGTTCTAGAATAAATAAAATCACCGGCACACTCATAGCAAAAGATCTAAGCATAAAAGATGTATGCTGTATATAGAACAAGCTCAAATTCTCACACTTTAGTGGAAAGGGCTATAATCTGTGCTAGCTAATGTTATCGATCCCAGAATGGATTGCAATATTAATCGGGACACATCTCGAATTTTCAAAATTACAGATTTCACCAGTGGATAAATCCAGTTATTCTAGAATATGATCATTAAAATGACAAAAGACTAGATTACAAGGGCAAACAAAATTTTAAAATTCAGCTCAAAACTACAATCTATCCTTATTTTCCTATTCACCCCCCCACACTTAAGTTAAGCATTGTCCTCAATGTGATAAACGACAAAGAATGAAATAGGGAAATAAGAGAATAAACCGTATTTTCTTCTCATGAGGAGTCTTGATCCTAGCGTCCAAGCTTCGAAATCATTATCTGCAGTAATCTAAAAACAAAAGAAACACACATACGAAATATTTCTTCGCTTATTCAAAAGGCAGTGATACACCCCCACACTTAAGTTCAACTAAGCAATTTAGAAAAAACTTTGGGGTTTAATCACTAGAAAATAAAAATGAAAAATAAACATAGCAAACACACGGGTTGCCTCCCGAGAAGCGCTTGTTTTATTAACGAGTCATCAGCCGGACTCGAACTTCTCTTTCTTCATGTTGGTGTTGACTTCTTCATTAGAAATTTTGGAACGTACAGCACATTTCCAATCACTATTCCCTCTCCAGTTTCATCTATGTATTCCAACTTAACTTTCTCCCACGGTCTTGGTAGAACATCATAGATATAACCAGAATCTTCGGCCCACGGAGTGTTTTTCTTGAAATCGGCCGGAAAGGGTGACATAAAGGTTATAGCTTCATATTCTGATTCAGGCGGAATCTCTTGAATAGAAACTTCATTCATTTGCTCCTTGTCATAGTATAACTTAATTCGGTGCCCATTAACAATGAAACTTCCTCCATGTTTGTCATGCAATTCAACATATCCGGATGGAAATCCATGCTTCACTGTATACGGTCCGAACCATTTCGGTTTCAGCTTGGGAGCTTTGAACTTATACTTCATGTTAAAAAGCAGAACTTTGTCTCCAGCTTTGAATTCTTTTCTGATTCTTAGCTTTCTGTCATGATAAGCTTTTGTTCTTGCTTTGTAAAGTTTGGAGTTCTCATAAGCTTGTAGTCTAAGCTCATCGAGTTCATGCAATTGCAAAAATCTCTTTTCTCCAGCTACTTTGAGGTCTGGGTTACAATTTCTCAATGCCCAGTAAGCGCGGTGTTCGATTTCAAACGGCAAATGACAAGTTTTTCCATACAACAATCTGTATGGTGTTGTACCAATTGGTGTTTTATAAGCCGTGCGAAATGCCCACAGAGCATCATCCAGTTTTCTCGACCAAACGGCGGGATTGTCTTTAACCGTTTTTTCAAGTATCCTTTTTAAGGCTCTGTTGGTATTTTCGACTTGACCACTTGTCTGTGGGTGATAAGCTGTAGCGAAACGATGATGAACTCCATATCGCTTCATAATTTTCTCCATTTTTTTATTACAGAAATGGGTTCCACGATCACTTATCAAAGCTTTAGGAATTCCATAACGAGCGAAAAGCTTTTTGAGAAAATTAACAACTACTCGTGCATAATTTGTGGGTAGAGCTTCTGCTTCAGCCCATTTGGAAACGTAATCAATAGCAACGAGAATGTATTCGTATTTGTGTGATTTAGGAAACGGTCCCATGAAATCAATTCCCCAAATATCGAATAATTCGCAGACCTGAATGCTCTTCTGAGGCATTTCATCTCTTCGAGAAAGACTACCGGATTTTTGGCAAGCATCACAATTTTTAACAAGAGTATGGGCTTCTTTAAAAATAGCCGGCCAATAGAATCCAGCATCAAAGACTTTTTTAGCGGTGGTGGAAGGACCATAATGTCCCCCAGTTGGGCCATGATGACATTCATCGAGAATTCTTCATGTTTCAGAACCATAAACACATCTTCTAATCATCCCATCGGGACACATTTTGAAAAGATAAGGCTCTTCCCAATAATAATGTTTAAGATCCGAAAAGAATTTACTTCGTTGGGCATGAGTTAATCCTTTCTTTAGAATTCCTCCAACGAGATAATTTGCATAATTGGCAAACCATGGAATTTCGTTCTCATCATCTGTATCAACAGTCATGAGTGTTTCATCTGGGAAATAATCGTCAATCTCATCTTCTTTTAATTCTTCCAGATTTGGATTTTCTAAACGAGATAGATGATCAGCGGCTAGATTTTCTGCTCCTTTCTTATCTTTGATTTCGATATCGAATTCCTGGAGTAGTAAAATCCATCGGATGAGACGCGGTTTAGCATCTTGCTTCTTAAACAGATATTTTAACGCTGAATGATCGGTGAACACGATTGTTTTCGAAAGGACAAGGTACGATCTGAATTTATCAAAAGCGAAAACAACGGCTAACAATTCTTTCTCTGTAACTGTGTAATTCTGCTGAGCATTGTTGAGTGTTTTGCTGGCAAAATATATAGGACGAAAATGTTTCTCTTCTCGTTGTCCTAATACGGCTCCAACAGCAAAATCGCTTGCATCGCACATAAGCTCGAATGGTAGTGACCAATCGGGTGAAACCATAATGGGTGCACTAGTCAGTTGTGTTTTCAATGCTTCGAATGCTTTCATACAATCTGCATTAAAATCGAAAACAACATCTTTTTCAAGAAGTTTCGTCATTGGACGAGATGTTTTGGAAAAATCCTTAATGAAACGACGGTAAAATCCTGCATGTCCTAGGAAACTTCTAACGGCTTTGACGTTAGTTGGGGGTGGCAATTTGGTAATGACATCGATCTTTGCTTTGTCAACCTCCATTCCTGCACTAGAAATTTTGTGTCCTAACACAATTCCTTCAGTTACCATGAAATGACACTTCTCCCAATTGAGAACAAGATGTGCAGCTTTACATCTTTCAAGCATTTTATCGAGGTTAGAAAGGCAAGCTTCGAATGAGCTTCCGAAAACTGAAAAGTCATCCATGAAAACTTCCATAGACGTTTCAAGCATATCTTGGAATATGGCAATCATACATCTTTGAAAAGTCGCGGGGGCATTACATAATCCAAAAGGCATACGCCGATAAGCGTAAGTTCCAAAGGGACATGTGAATGTGGTCTTTTCTTGATCAGCTGGATCAATAGGAATTTGGAAATATCCTGAAAAACCATCAAGAAAACAAAAGTATTTGTTTCCTGCTAATCTCTCAAGCATTTGATCCATGAAAGGCAAAGGAAAATGATCTTTTCTGGTGGCTTTATTTAATTTTCTGTAATCAATACATACTCGCCATCCGGTGACAGTTCTAGTAGGAACTAGTTCATTCCGTTCGTTGGTCACAACAGTCATTCCTCCTTTTTTCGGAACACAGTGAACAGGACTCACCCAAGGACTATCCTCGATGGGGTAAATGATACCTGCATCAAGCAGTTTGATGATTTCTTTTTTAACAACATCTTTCATGTTGGGGTTGAGTCGACGTTGTCTTTCTACAACTGGTTTGGCATCTTCTTCGAAATTGATTTTGTGTTTGCAAAAATCAGGACTGATTCCTGGGATGTCAGAAGTTTTCCACGCAAAAGCTTCTTTATGCTTCTTAAGAACTGAAATCAGACATTCTTTCTCAAAATCATTTAGCAACGAAGATATGACTACTGGAAGTAGCGAATTGTCTTCCAAGTAAGCATACTCAAGATTTTCTGGCAGTGGTTTCAACTCAAGATCAGTCGGTGGTTCTTGAAGATATGTTTTGATCCTCATCTGATCATTAAGACTGATTTCCTCAAAATCTTCTTCTATTATCTCTCCTTCTTCTTCTTCTTCTTCGTCTTCTTCAATCTTAACTTCCATAAAATCAGCGAATTCTTTATCAAAAGTTGTTTCACTAATCTTCTCTGAAATAGTCATGAATGGATCAGAATCTTCAAGTAATGCATCCAATTCTTCTTCAGTGACTTCATCGATTACATCAATGTTAAAACAAGTGTCATCACTGGAATGTGGATATTTCATTGCTTTATCGATTAAGAACGTGATTCTATCCTCTCCAACTCCAAGATTGAGTTCTCTTCCTTTTACTTTGATGATCGCATCAGCGGTGTTTAGAAAAGGTCTTCCTAAAATAAGTGGTACTCTACTATCTTCCTCCATTTCTAGAATTACAAAATCCACGGGAAAAATGAATTTACCTACTTGGACAAGCATATTCTCAGCAATACCAACAGGATATTGGTAAGTATGATTAGCTAATCGGATACTCATCCTTGTGGGTTTCAAGGTATTGATTAAAAGTTTCGTATACAGCGAATAAGGCATCAAATTGATACTCGCACCTAAGTCGGCTAAAGCATCGCATGTGATGTTGTTTCCTAATATGCATGGAATCAGAAAACTTCCGGGATCTCCGAGTTTTTGTGGAATTTTGTTTTGAACAATAGCTGAACATTCTTCATTGAGAAGGGTAGCGGATATTTGCTCCAACTTGTTTTTGTTGTTAAGAAGTTCTTTAAAAAATTTCCCGTAATTGGGCATTCCAGCTAAAACATCAATGAGAGGTACATTGAGTCTAACTTCTTTGATTATTTCAACAAACTTCTTATAACGCTCCTCCATTCTTTCTTTCTTAAGGCTCTGTGGATATGGAATTTTTGGAGTGTAAGCCTTAACTGGTGGTTTGGGTTTGGGTTTGGGTGATGTTTTTGGTGTATTTTCCTTCTTGGATTCTTCATCTTCATCCTCACTATCGAAATCGATAGTTGTGGTGTTGTTTGGGTTGGGTGGTGGATCATAAGACAGGCCACTTCTTGTGAATACAGCATTGATATGCTCATTTCTGGTTTGTGGTGGACGATAAGTCTTATCATTCGATGATGATGATGGTTTTGGGTTGGTTTGGGTGTTACTAGGCAACGAACCTGATGGTCGTGAAGAAATTTGATCAGAGAGTCTCCCAAATTTGTTTTCAAGATCTTGGATAGATGCTTGATGATTTTTCTGACCTTGCTCAACTTTGGTTTTGAGATTGAAAAATTGATTCTTGACGAACTCGTTGGTTGATTTTTGGGCAGTGACAAATTCTCTCATCATTTTTTCAAAATCTGTTTCTTCAGGTTTCTTGTCGGAACTTTGTGAGGTTTGGTTCTCTACTTTTGGTTGGGACTCATGGTTGTTATCCCTTTGTCGGCGATCTTGCCAATTAGCAGAGTTTCTTCCGTAATAATTTCCTCGATATCCTCCTCCTCGGTATCCTCCTTGGATATAATTAGCTTCTCCTTCTTTTGGTTGATCCATAGGTTGATCATCGCATTCTGATGATGGGTGGTTACCTCCACAGTTGTTACAACCATCTCGCATTTCTTTCATCTCTCCTCTAAGATCTTTGTATTGCGAATCGATTTTGGAAACCAAGGTTTCCATTTTCTCCATGAGTTTAGATGAATCAGAACTTTCGGCGAAAGCAACGGTTTTTCTTAAGGGTTTTGTCTTGGCATCTTTTGACCAGTCGAGTTTGAGAAGAACTCGGTCTTCAAGCAATTGATATGCCTGGTTAGGAGTCTTATAAAGAAAAATTCCTCCAGCATCAAGAATTCCTTGAGATGTTTCATCAAGTCCATGGTAAAAGATTTGAATAATGGTTCCCCGTCCTAAACCATGTCCATGACAACTTCGAAGTAAATCCTTCATACGAAGCCAGGCTTCGACGAGTGATTCGTTAGGATTTTGTGTGAAAGCACGAATTTCTCCCATGAGTCAATCAAACATTGCAGGTGGAAAGAATCGGCTTACAAAAGCTTGCCTCATCTCCTCCCAAGTAGTGATGATTCCTGGTGTTAATTCGTTATACCACACTTTTGCATCTCCAGCAAGTGATGACGAAAAAAGTTTGAGTTTAATGGCGTCTACATTTGTATCACCATATCGGAACATGCCACAAATTTCAATGAATTCGGCAACGTGTTTGTGAGGATCGGCCCTCGAACGGCCATCGAATTGACGGTCTTTGATCATAGAAAGATGGTGACTTTCACGGTGAAATTGTCACCTAAGTTGACAGCAACAATAGCAGCTCCAGGAGTTGGTGCTACGGCTCGGTTTGCTTCCCACATGGGTCTATCGTCAGCCATGGGAAAAGGTTGGTCAGTGAATGGGTTGTAAACGACTTTGGCTTCAAAAAGGTTATCAAACGTTGGGTTTGGTACTCTTGGTACACGATTGGCTAGTGGAACAAAGGGTGTTCTTCTTCTTCTTTGTCTTCGGACTAAACGTTCGGGATCTGAAAATGGTGGAATTGGTTCTACTCCAGTTGATCGAGTGTTCATACAATTCCCTAACGAATCGAGGCAATGTCTAAACAAACGAGCAAAGAATGAAAACAATTTGAAAAGTTCAGAATCGTCTAACCGATCGGATAGAACAATCTACCGATCGGATAGATCTCTCGGTAAATTGGATTTGAAGGATCCGATCGGATGGAAGTGTCCGCCGATCGGATGGTTCTCTCGGTAAATTAAAATTTTGGAAAACCGATCGGATGGATGAATAACCGATCGGATGGGCAGCTCGGTAAAACTTTTTTTTTTTTTTTTTTTTTTTTTTTAACGAAAACTAACTATATGAGAATTGGACTAAAACTTACAGAAACACGATCAAAATCCCCGGCAACGGCGCCAAAAACTTGATGTGCCCGGTTCGGTGCAAGTTTTAAATTTATAAAGGGTGAATTACCGAATCTAATAACAACACATACGAGCAAGTATACTCGTCCGTTGTAGCAAGATTTTGATGGTAAGTCGGGATCGTTCGCAGGGATTTGTGTAGTGAATCGAATTGCAAGTTAAAAGCAACAATCTCAAATAAGCAGTAATGATATAATGAAAATTCAAATGATTAAAAACTACACTTGCTTAGACTAGTGTACTCCAATTGACTAATATGATTGTGATAACTTTGGAAAACATGTTGGTTGTGATAATTAGTTTTTACACTAATCTATTATTCCTACAAATTAAACCTTCGTCAAGATTTTGGTTTATAAAAACAAGCATTACGATTAACCAATCAATTCAAGATCAATTCAAGGTTCATGAGTTGGTGTTCCTCAAACACAAAAACAGTCTTTTGTCTAATCAAACAAGCTTAGGAAATGGTCAATACAAAAGGTAACCAATTATAGACAAAAGGTCACAATTGAAAGCAAACTATTAATCTTTCGACCTTTAAAGTGGTTTACAATCAATCCGTTTTGATAGAAAAAGCTTTTTCATTACAATCACAATTAAGTTCCTTTGGTTAATCAAGAATAGTGGTAGACAACAATCATTCATAGACAAATGATTATAACTAGTGGAATAACAATAGTTCTTTCAACCCTTAAGATTACTAGCACTAGTTAAACTTGATTTCCCAAATGTCACTATGAAACTTTATCACAATTAGTTCTTAGAATTGACTTGAAATTGAATTAAAACATGTTATCACAATCATATGCAAATCAATGAATAATACACATCATCTAAGCAAGTGCACAAAGGCACTAGCCACTCATAGCAAACATAAATGTAAACTCAATAATTTGAACATTAGAAACCATGATTGAAAGTCTTACAATGATTTGGAAATAAGATTACAAGTGAAAGACAATGATTCCACAAGCAATGAAAATGGTAAATTCGACTTTCTCCCTTCTCCTGGACTTATGGACGAATTTCTTAAGTTTCTTCTGTGAATGGTTCTCTCCTAGCACTTGTTTAGCATGTATGTATCTCTCTAGATTGATTGGTATATAAATACTCAACTAATGGTTCCATAAATTGCTCCAACCAAGGGTCTAAGTGCATAAATGCTTCTCTTGCTCTCCAAGTAGTATTGAATGGTTAGAATAATGACAAGAAGGGCCTAGAACCGGAGTTATAAAGTCACAATCCTTAATAAAGAAGTCTTGGGTAAAACAGCGACTTCCAACCGATCGGATGGAATGGTCTACCGATCGGTTGGTCTTCTCGGTAAATCCACTTTCACTCCATCCGAATCGGTTGCGGGCGGCGACCGATCGGATGGTGATGGCTGCTGAACCTATTTCTTGGTCTTTTGCGTATGACTTGTTTCTCGGACATAGCTCTTGATTCTTCGGTCTTTCTCTTTATCCTAAAGCTTATGAACTTGACTACTTGAACTTTAACTCCTTGAAGTACCTTACGAAGCGGAACTTGACACAAGATTCACATGAAATCTCAAATACTTCCTTTTTCTTCATTTTTGCATCTTTTCCATCCATTTTCCTGTCTTTGGCTACAAATGCTTTGCAAACACACTTTGGTACGATTTAGTAACAAAAGCATATAAATATAACCACAAAACATATATAAAACTACCAAAAACGCTATAAAAAACATGTTAAATTTAGGCGTTATCAAGCACGCAGCGGAATAGATCTACAAGAACATGTAATTAATTAAATTAAACAAGATACGTACCTTAATGATTCCTAGCAAGAACAAGGAATCTCTTGAACAAGAACAAATTATAAACCCTAATAGGATTTATGTATGGATCGATCACACCAAAATCACAAGCTAAAGGAAGCTTGTCACTCGTTCTTGTACACACGTAATTATAGCGTTTCAATGAGAAAAGCTAGTTTCTTGATCACCAACAAACCAAACACTTTATATGCTACACTTGAATCGCCAAGTTCTAGTGAACTTAAAAATAGGGTCGATCAAGGTAAGCAAGAGAGGAAGAAGAAGAGAAGTTTGGCCTAGAGTTAGGGATTCAAGACTAGAGAAAAACTAAAACACAATGGAATGTATTTATAGTGTTTTCTTTTCTTGTTGCCCACTCTAGTCGATCGGCACCTCCCTCCCCTAAGGGTTTCCAGCCGACTTTATCCCTTTAAGGGAATTCTAGATCCTTCTTTTCCCATCTTGCATAATTAGTCCTTTAACGGTCGTTAGTTAAAACCCCCGTTAAGTACTAACCGTCGTTAAGTGTTTTAATCGGTGAAATGAATAAATAAATAAATACATGAAATATATAATTATTTAATTATTCATCATTGAAACTCTCACGCTAATGTGTGCAATCCCGAGCCTCGGGTTCGAAACCGGACATGCATATATTAATATTTATACACAAAAACTAACACCAAATACCAACAATAATAAACTTTAAAGGGTTACATACACATGGGGGTTACTATAGTTTGCATTTTTGTTACTGAACTATTATTTTGTTCAATTGGGTCATTGAACTTACAAAAACGACAAGTATTCATAAATTTTAGCGTTAATACGCGAGTGGGAGTTTACAAGAGGGGGGGGGGTACAAAATAAAATAAAATAATACTCGTAGTAAGTTCATGCATCAATGCATGGGGCACTAAAAAATTGTTGCTAATATATTGTATTGTGTTTTGAATGATTTTTGCTTCAACAACATTTGGAGCTTTAATTTTAAGATATATCTTATATATGACATTACCACATGGTTATTATTACATCAAATTGTTTACATAATGGTTTAGTGTTTACACCTTATAGCCTTATAGGTGCATGTACAAACATAAGTGTTTAGAACACCATTACCAAAACATTATTTAAAAAGATCATTGATGAGGATAAACGGGTAACTAGCTTGTATCATGCACTTGATTCAAGGATAACCCGTTGGTGGTGGAGGAGCATCCTGATCTGGTGGTGGAGCGTAAGTCTGATCTGGAGGAGAAATATACAGATCTGATGGCGGAGGGAACTGACGTATTGGTGGAGGGGGTAACCCCGGAGTGTAATTGTAATCTGAGTAATCTGGAGGAGGATAAGTGTTATCCGGAGGAGTGTACGCCTATATGTAAGAGGTTGATATTAGAGAGAGGTGATTATTATTGCTTGACGATTACTGCCAAACCATGAGCTACATATAGGAGGATTACATAAGCTATTTTGGGTAAACCCCATAAATCATGCTAATTGACAACTAATCACAACTAATGACAGCTAATAGTCTAACACTCCCCCGCAGTCCGAGCGGCGAAATCGCGAAAGCTCGGACTGGAGATTAAAAGATAATAAACAATAAATTAAGGCAAATAAATAATTGTTGATGAAGACATTCGACAGCAAGCGGAAGCACATCTTCAGCAGCAAGCAACAAACTAGATAAACGAAATAAACAGTCGTCTCGGGAATAAGAACCCTAGATTCGACACCAACAAAAGTCGTCTCGGGAATAAGAACCCTTGATTCGACACCAACAAAAGTCGTCTCGGGAATAAGAACCCTAGATTCGACACCAACAAAAGTCGTCTCGGGAATTAATACCCTAGATTCGACATAACAATTAAATAACTATAACTTTAGAAAACTCTTAAAAAAAATGAAAGTTGGTTCTAAAACTTCAACCCCCAAAGAACCTTCCGAACAAACGGGGCGTGTTTTTCTCGAGAAAAACATAAAGATTCACCTTTTTTTTTTTTTTTTTTTTTTTTTTTTTTTTTTTTTTTTTTTTTTTAAGAAATAAACCACCTTTCCACAAACCACATATTCCCATTTCCGCAAAGCATTAAACCGAACTATTCATCTTTATCTTTATCTACTCTTTCTCTCACATATTACATTTAAATGTAATCATCAAAAGCTTGTTCAGAAAAACCAAAATCATCAGCCAGACCACACCACAACCACACAGCGGTGAGGTAAAAGAAGAAAAAGAAAAGCTGAGTTGTCGACTGGTGAACAAGAAACACCAACGATCGACTGAGATTGGTCGACTGGCTATCACAGAAACCAACGATCGACTATCAAGAAGAACTCACGTCAACTGGCTATCAACACAAAGCCAACGATCAACGTATAAATGTGGCGACTGGTTATCACAAAACCAACGGTCAACCACAAGTGTCGGTGACCGAGACCTCGGTGGAGAAAGCGCGGCGGATGGTGGTGGTTGTGATGGATCTGGTGAGGAGACGGTTGGCTGCGTAACGGAACATTGTGTAACTGGTTGGCTAAGTATATTGAACGATGATTGATTTGATTGATTGGTGGAGGTGGATTTTCGTTATTGATTTATATTTTAAGATGAAATATGACAGAGGTTAAGGTTTAAAGGGAGCCCTCCGAACCTCCGGCGTGTAGCCGGTGGCCGGAGGCGGCGGCGGAAGAGTTTAGGGTTTTAGTGGATCGACTAGTTTTTGACTCGTGATACCATGTAAGAGGTTGATATTAGAGAGAGGTGATTATTATTGCTTGACGATTACTGCCAAACCATGAGCTACATATAGGAGGATTACATAAGCTATTTTGGGTAAACCCCATAAATCATGCTAATTGACAACTAATCACAACTAATGACAGCTAATAGTCTAACACGGCTGAGGTGGTGGAGATGAAGGGGTAGTTGGAGGAGGTGGAGATGGTAATGGTGTAGTGGAGTTTCTACAAACAGGTTTGCACGAGACACAATCGACAGTGCAGTCATCGGGACAAGACATAGGACAAACATGATCCAAGTTATAACATAGGAGTAGAGTTATTCTACATACAATAAAACACTCACATACCAAGGGACAAATCCTAACCATTGATTTAAATTTAATCAATGGCTGAGATCATACCAATTGTTATTAAAAAAATACACGGAGGGGTAATTTCGTAAATTTACAACAAAACACAAACACTAACCGCTCATTTTCGTCTCATAATTTCTACCTACCAACACACACTAAAAACACACAGTACTCTCAACAAAAACCGATCAAAATTACCGTAAAAACGCCGGATCTATACGCATTTCACCACTCAATCAGAAAGAAATGGAATCTCCGGCGAAAAGAATGAAGGAAACACCAGAAAAAAATCCAATTTAAGGTATACCGAAACCCTAGAATGCGTATATAATGATACTCACTGTTTATTGAGATTATATTGAAGATATTATGATTTTAGATTGAATAATTGATGTTTATAGAAGTTATAGTGATTTTGTGAAGAAAAACGTGACTAGAAATTAGGTTTTCAGAGTCATAGTGATGTTTAGATTGAATAACTGTTCATTAGAAGCATTTATTGAAGAAGTTATATGCGGCTAAGCCTTTGCTAAGCCACAGAAAACGCCTTCGCCGAAGGTGTTGACTGCAACTAAGCCACAGATTGAATAATTGATGTTCATTAGAAGCATTTATAGTGATGTTTAGATTGAATAAGTACAAAACATAAGAAACGTCTTCTGCCAAAACATAAGTACAAAGTTAATATCACCAATTATGTTGATAACTGCAAGTTGAGTTTTTGCGGACTACATGTGTAATTAACTTTGTTAGCTCGTATTGTGTGTCGTGATATCACATTGTGATATCACAGGTGATATCACCTGTCATATCACATGTGATATCGTGATATCACATGCATTTGCATCATGTGAATATACATAATGTGATATCACTAATTTGTGTTTATCATGGCTGGTTTTTTTCTACCCAGTAGCTTGTATCAGTTTATATTTAGTAAATATAGTAACAGTTTTTTCTTTCAGGGTTCTTCAATCCCTGAACATACCACTTTCTGTGGAAACCGTGTGTGTATTTACTGCTCCTGTGTTCTCTACCTTCGCTGCATGGGCAACATATCTCCTGACTAAGGTTTGTTTTCCTTTCGAGTACTGCTCTTGTTTTGTGTTCTAACAAATAGTTTGATGTTGTTAAAAACAATACTGAGACCTTCAATTTTGTTTATTTGATTCCATAAGGTAATTAGTAATTACCCTCTAGTAAGCATCGTGTATGTTGTTGATATTTGCTGGTTGAATAACACATTATGTATCATCGGCTCATTCTGTGCTAACCAAATGCTAATCTTCATTACTTGAGAAGAAGCAATTACTTATTTTGATCTTAAAATATATCTTCTCCATGCTTTTTAATCACAAAAATTTGGTTATCTAGGTGGGTGTTGAGCTGGTTCCAAGAGATTTTGATATGAACTCTCCTCATCCTTTCAAGAAGGAGGACATCATCAGCTTAGTACTTGTGCATAAGGTGATGAATCACACCATTGCACGATAGTTACTGATCATATTTGATTCATCATTGTCCATATTGACTGATATTTGAAATTTTACATCTATTGCAGCAAGCAGCATGCTCGTCTGCTGATGGGCGCCAACTCCTGGAGTCATCAAAAACAGCTTTGGACAAAGGAAAGTTGGAAGATGCAGTTAGCTACGGGACCAAGGTACCAAACTTACATTTGGCTCATGTTCTAAAGCGAACAAATCTCGGTTTCTCATTTGTATTTCATCTTAAGATTAGCAGCATTTCAGCATGTCCTCCTGTGGTTTATCTTTTACAATTAGTACGAGTTGACATGTTATTACTTATGGTTAATTTCAGGCTCTTGCAAAGCTAGTTGCAGTATGTGGTCCCTATCACCGGATAACAGCAGGAGCTTACAGCCTCCTTGCTGTAGTTTTGTATCACACGGAGGACTACAATCAGGTCTTGATTCATTAATGAGGGGAAAGTTAGATATTATTAGTTTTCTGTTTGCATGTCTCTCAAGTTCTCTAATTCGTTGCAGGCCACAATCTACCAACAAAAAGCTTTGGACATCAATGAGAGAGAACTGGGATTGGATCATCCAGATACTATGAAAAGTTATGGGGATCTTGCTGTGTTCTACTATCGGCTTCAACATATGGAGTTGGCTCTCAAGTATGTTTCTTTACATATTTTTGTGGATTCTAGTTAAGATTGACATCCAATCTTTGGAACGGCGTTTGTGAATATTCATGCATTTGATCAACATCCTTAATTCAACCCGTGTGTTCTCAAGAAATCATGCATCCTGAACATACTTCTGTTTTTTTGCATTTGGTTGACATTAATTGTCTATTTGACAGTATGTCATAGCTTTCCCTGATTAAGCTTCAGATATCCTGAAAGAAAGTTTAGAACATCTAGTTTGATTAGGCATACCTTTCTAATGTTTTATTTGTCATTGATTTTTTCCATCACAAGTATGAAATGCAATCATTGGCAACTAGCATAACTTCTTACCAATTTTTACAAACCTTTGTCTTCATTGGTTTAAGCTAGATACATATTCTTCTCCATCTATCTCTCTCTGACAATAAAAACTATAGTTGCTTATCTGTTTTAGATTTTAAGTGGAGGACATGACTCATGATGCATTCTTCTGAACATAAGTAACTGATTTGACCCATTGAGTAATTTCTTGTACATGCTTTTATTACGTTTACTTACTATGGTTGCTACAATAATATCAGGTATGTAAAACGGGCATTGTATTTGCTACATCTTACTTGTGGCCCCTCGCATCCAAATATCACAGCTGAAAAGTTGGAGCAAGCTGAAGGTCAGTTGTCTCATACATGCTTTGGTCCTCTCATGGCACCCGCTCAAAGAAAGAAAGAGGTTAACTTTGTTGGTGCACTGGCACAGTTGGTAAGTGATATACAGTTGGTGCACTGAAATTATGATAACTGCAAGTTGAGTTTTGCGGACTACATGTGTAATTAACTTTGTTAGCTCGTATTGTGTGTCACCGGTGATATCGTGATATCGTGATATCACCGGTGATATCACATGTGATATCACCTGTGATATCACATGGTGATACATCACATATCACCTGTGATATCACCACAGGTGATATCACCTGTGATATCACAGGTGATATCACCTGTGATATCACAGGTGATATCACCTGTGATATCACATGTGATATCACATGTGATATCACATATCACATGTGATATCACATGTCACATAAGCCGAAAACCTTATAAATTTTAGGTCATCAAATTAGATCATTAGGTTATGAAATTAATTTGAATTAGACCGTTAAGTTATGAAAATAGTTGATATTAAATTGTTAAGTTATGAAAATAGTTGATATTAGATTGTTAAGCTAAATGTTTAATTTTAGTTATATGTGATGATGTGGAACAGTGGTGAAATGTTTGTGTGAGCTTGTTTCATATGTGCTTATTTTGTTATTAAAAGTAGGTTGTGTTTAAGTGAACTGTGAATTGTTAATATATTTGATGATGATGATGATGATGAATTATACATGTCGAAATTGTTTAGTTTAAGTAATGTGTGATGGTGCAAAACAATGGCGCAACGTTTGTGTTTTTGATTGTTGTTGTGGACTTATGGTGAATGTAGTAGATAGATAGATAAGGAGTGTGAGCTTGTTTTTATGTGTGGTAATTAATAGTTAAATGTGATACTACCAATGTAATTTCTGTACTTGTTCTTATTAAAACATTTCAGATGTGAAGCATTTAATTGGAAGCATTTAATTGTTAAGGTATTTCGTATCACAGGTGATACCTATTAAGTTATTGGGTATCACCTGTGATACAAAATAACATCTTAGGTATCACCTGTGATAGTTAGACCGGAGGCTATAAACTGAATATGCTTTTGAGACTAACATCATTGAAATAATAAGTTTATTATTTCATGCAAATATCATTGGTGATTAATTTTGTATTTAGTTCTTGCCTTCATTTTCACTTTTTGATCCACAATTCCAATTCATATTCTATCTTTGTTATAGCCTGAAGAAGAAAAATTGTCTGATCCTTAAAACGAGAGGAATTGGAGCGCCATCTAACGGAAAAAGATGCATCAAGGACAGCAAAGGTTTGCTTCAAACAAATTGACGGAGGATGACTAATATGTCTATGTTTTATCAAATGGTGAGTTGCTACTTATCTAGCTAGTCTTGGTTGGGCGGATACAAACACTTGTAGAAATGAGCGATGTTAATAAACTCACTTTTAGTGTTATCGTCTGCAATATATTTATTATGTTTTGTTTCTTCAGGCATTTCCTTATATATCCTCTTCTAGCCACAAGCACTACATCCTCAAGCTGAAAGCACTAAAACCCTATGCACGGGTGAGTACACCATATATTTTAAGTTCTTTTTAATTGTCTCATATCTTCGTCCCTCTTTAGAGTGTCCCAACTTCTAAAGTTTTCCAGCTACAATAATTAATCACCAATGATATTTTCAGAAAGTAGTTGTAGCGCCGCTGCCGCTGCAGCATCTAGAGATATGAGGAAAGCTCTTAGTATCTACAGGTTCGCATATATTCAATTCTTTTGAATATTGAGTTAACATATTGTATTGTCTCCAGATTCGGAGTTCTCTGTGTTGTAAAATTTCTTAATAAACCATCTTTTTAGGTTCTTTTCTAATGTCGTGTGTTATAGACTTGTGGTTAACATCAATGGAAAATGGTTTGATGCAGGTGTTGTGACCCGGTCATAGATTCTTGCAAAGATTGTGGTGGATAGTCATTTCAAGTCTATACCTAAAAGAGCCAAGTCGGATGACAAGTTGATGAACAATTCTAAGGAAGATATTCAAAACTTTGCCCTGCCAATGGATTCAGAGGTACTTCGACTCAACTGCTGCTATTTATTACTATATAGTCTTATCTTTCAGGAAAGGATTCCTTACAACTGCTTTCGTTACTTCAGTGGCTGGGTTTCTTAGTGCTTTAGCTCCTAACTATTATTCTCTGATTTTTCTCCGCTGTCTGGTTGGTATTGGTCTTGGAGGTGGGCCTGTACTCTCATCTTGGTTTCTTGAGTTTATCCCTGCTCCAAGCAGAGGCACCTGGATGGTCGCGTTTTCGGCTTTTTGGACTGCTGGGACTATTTTTTAGGCTTCTGTTGCATGGGTATGGTTTCACAATACTCTTTCCTCGTTTTAATATCTATTGGAAGCTTGGACTTTGGCTAGGTGGCTTGACTCGATTTGCACCTGGGTTCACCCACCAACTACAGTTCTGGTTCATGTGCTCCTTCTAGCTATTGTCTTGTGCCCACATTTGATCCTCCCAACTATTTGTTTGTATGCATTCTTGATTGTTGCACTGAGATACCGATACAGAACACGAGCACCAGTCACAATGGATCCAAGGCTCTCCCAAGTTGATTCTGTTGGACCGGATGAGCTTGATGAAGAATTTGATGGGTTCCCAAGTTTAAGATCAGCAGACCAGATTCGTATCAGATATGACAGATTACGAGCTCTAGCAGGTCGGGCTCAGACACTGCTTGGTGATATTGCAGCTCAAGGAGAGAGGTTAGAGGCTTTATGCAATTGGAGAGACCCGAGAGCTACCGGGAATTTCGTGGTTGTTTAATTGT
This sequence comes from Artemisia tridentata subsp. tridentata, assembly GCA_021014915.2. Taxonomy (NCBI): domain Eukaryota; kingdom Viridiplantae; phylum Streptophyta; class Magnoliopsida; order Asterales; family Asteraceae; genus Artemisia; species Artemisia tridentata. The sequence continues at coordinate 452,764,616 of CP139507.1, forward strand.
TGGCTTCACTAGTGTTCTGCATTGTTCCATTTAAGGCTTTTCTGCTTGGCTGGGGATTCTTGTACATGCGTCACCCTCGGTTCCGTGGGGATACGCCATCACTGCTGCTCAAATTTTTCAGACGACTCCCGCCTCTCTCAGATAAGATCCTATAAACTCGTTTTAATTTTAATTATGCATGTTTTGATTGTTGATTTTGGTAGCACTTTCAGTGCACTTCTGTTACGAACAAGTGGGATTCTTATCATTTTTTGTGTAACCCTGTTATTGGATACAAATCGAAATAGTAGGTAATTCAGGAAACTAAAGATTGTGCACAAAATTATTTGCTTTGCAGCCTCTCCATTGCTTAAAAGTGACATATGTACACTTCTATTTAAGTACTCACTTTTCTGTGATATCTGTTTGTTCTCATAAATAGTATTTGTTCTTTTAGACATTTGTTAACTGATGAACTCAAATAAGTACATTTTATTACCATCATTTATCCTATTTATTTGACTTGTTTTATTATATTATCTGTGAGAATTGATACGTTAATGTTTACTTTTGTAATTCTCAGGTAAAAACAAGTATTATGTGAAACTTGGCGATTTTGGACTAATTATGGAGCAAAACATGCAAGAAGTTAAGAGTCTACTGAAATGTACAAGATCAAGACCATTCTGCTCCAGATACGCCGCGTCTTACTTATTATATACGGCGCATCACTATCAAGATTTCACAAGCTACGATCCAAGACAGCAAGGACATGCGCCGCATCTAAGAATGGAGTTACGCCGCATCTTCTGGCGGTGTACGAATATTCCTGAATATATTAATCTTGGACCCCACACGAAGTTAAGTCAATGCGCTGCATCTACTTATCCTATGCGCCGCATCTAGCCCTCAGACAGAAACTATAAATACCCCAATGTCAGACGAAATTCGGAGTTCGACAATTTAGCAAAGTACGAGACAGAAGAAACCCTAAGCCGAATTCAGTCGAAGTAGCAGCACAAGACACACCTTGAACGAAGATACAAGAGCTGTAAGAAGGTCCTGCATGTATTCAATTCATTAAGTAGTTTTGTTTTATTGTATTAGTACACTTTAATTGGTCAGGATTGATGGGCTTGTGTCATTGATTTAATCATGCACTTCAACTCCCCTTAAAATTGCTTTCCCATTAATTAAAGTTTATATGTTGATGTCTTTGGTGACTTTTATTAGTGCATTGATAACCTCTGTGTCTAGCTGAGCATTGCTTGGGTCGCCATGCCCCTTCCTCGCCTATTTATTAGATCGCCTATGCATTCTATCGTCTATAGAAAAGTAGGAAGAAAGATAAATAGGATAGTCATAAGTAATCATTAAGGGTTTACTCGCCGATAAGATTAGAGCCAACGAGAAAGGAATTAATCTCGGTGCGTTGCATCGAACTATACACTTCATATATAAAACTAGCAATAAAACAAGTGACAAGCTACTTAACTATCAGGACAGGTCTTCTTATTGTCTCAAGTATTTATCTGTGTACGTGTGTGCTATTCGCTGATTCGTGCTCATTAGTTTAGTTTATATTTAATCACAACCAAACCGTGCCAGTCTCTCAGGCTGACCCCCTTGCGTTAGATTAGGTTGTATAGCTAACTTAAGATATTAAAATACTGATTAGGATAACTAGATAATACATTCCACTCTTAGTGATCGACACTCTACTTACCATTATATTCATACTGACCGGGTACACTGCTCGTTAAAGTGTGTGTGTTATTGATAAGTCGGCTAAATATAAATTTAAAACTTGAATACTGCTAAAACCACAACGACATACCGTGGGTATAAATTAGAGCATTACGCACACGCGCATCATTAACCGATCACATGTAATATCAAATCATGTGGAAACATAGCTACTCACCTGCTGATGTTTTAGAAGTCAGAGGGCAGTATACACGACATACCACAGATGGCATACCCATCACAAACCAGATTCATCATGCAGTTAAGACACTACATTATATTAACAGCGATCAAACTCGAACATAAAACCAAAGTCAACTACTAACAAAACGATGTCAAGATTCCTGTATATATAACTAACAGCGATCAAAGCCAAACATAAAACCAAAGTCAACTACTAACAAAACAATGTCAAGATTCCTGTATATTTATCTCAAGAACTTACAGAATGCCAACATACATTAGGTATCACCTGTGATACATACCAAATATTAGGTATCACCTGTGATACCTAATAAGATATTAGGTATCACCTGTGATACAAAATAAGATATTAGGTATCACCTGTGATACAAAATAAGATATTAGGCAAAAAAAAAAAAAAAAATAAAAAAAAATAAAAAAAAAAATCTAACATCTTATTTTGTATCACAGGTGATACCTAATATTTGGTATGTATCACAGGTGATACCTAATATCTTATTTTGTATCACAGGTGATATCACATCTGATATCACATATCACCTGTGATATCACGTGTGATATCACAGGTGTTTATCTAATATCTTATTTTGTATCACAGGTGATACCTAATATCTTATTTTGTATCACAAGTGATAACTAATATCTTATTTTGAATCACAGGTGATACCTAATATTTGGTATGTATCACAGGTGATACCTAATATCTTATTTTGTATCAAATGTGATACAGAATAACTTATTAGGTATCAATGATACAAAATAAGATATTAGGTATCACTTGTGATACATACAAAATATTAGGTATCACCTGTGATACAAAATAAGATATTAGGTATCACCTGTGATATATACCAAATATTAGGTATCACCTGTGATACAGAATAACTTATTAGGTATCAATGATACAAAATAAGATATTAGGTATCACCTGTGATACATACCAAATATTATAGATCATGTTTCATTTGATTTTTGGTTCAAAATGTTGCATTTCTTGTGTCCGCTTTCATTCGACATGCCATTGAAGGGCATTGCACTATTACAATGATAGGAATTTAACCAAATTGTGTAGCCGAATCAATTCCAGGACGATCAGATGTTCAGTGCCTCTATCGCTCGCAAACAGTTCTTAGCCCCGAACTTGTTAAAGGACCTTGGACCAAAGAGGTATCTATTGGACTCTTCTTTAATTAGTGTGTATTACTTTGTTAAAAAGTTGGTTATTAATTTCAGTCTATATAATTGTTCAGGAGGATGATCGTATTAAGGAGTTGGTTGAAAAGCATGGGTGTAAGAAATGGTCGCTTATAAGCTTCTTCGAAACAACTGATTTGATGCATCTCTCTTGTATGCATCACTAGATAATACATACATTTATTTTTCTCAATGATCGACCCAAAACGATGATGCATGTGAAATTATTTTTTAGTATACGAATTGGAAAACCCCACACAGGCCACATTTGAAGACCAAACAGATTCCACAGACCAACCCCACAAAACACATGAAGCCAGACAAATCACCAGCCCTCCACGATTTTGTATTAATAGGCTGGGATGGGTGGCCCAAGGAGTTGCAGGTTACCGCTATTAATCATGAGAAGCCAGCCTAGAGCTAGAGTTATTGTACTAAAAATAGCCTACGATGACAATTTGATGTGCTTTTAATCTGGAATTTTCATATATGAGATTTAGCAAAAAACTTGGATAAATGCATTGCGCAAGTAGTCGCTGATTTGGTAAACAACTATTCATTATACAAGCAATCATAAGCTAACCATATGACTTATAGTCCATTTAGGACTATCAAATTACTCCAACATTGAAAAGCATTTTCTTGAAAAATTCTTTCATCCTCTTGTACCCATTTTCAGATTTCTTCATTTCCAAACGCCTCAGTTGAGCATCTCTAGATAGCATTGATGATGATTTTCTAGCATCAAATACTTTTGAACGTTTGTATAAGCTTCTTCGAAACAGCTGATTTGATGCATCTCTCTTGTCCAGACTTTCAAAATAATCTCGAAGACCAACTTAAATTTACATCCATAAATCTCGTTTATATCACACAAATCCAGAAATCATAAGCATATATCAGCAGCTGTATAGTAAATGAATCATACCACAAGTTTTTCTTCAAGTTCTTTCTTTCCTCCAACAGTCACAAGAGCCAATTCTGGGCTAAAACCCTCGACATGACTGGCTTCTTTCTCTATAAATGAATACGGTATAAGCCTTTGAATATTTAATACTCAAATCGCTTTACAATCTTTATAAATGTGGTGGGGCTGAAAATCCGTCTGTAGTAGGGGCAGCTCTAAAAAGACCGTCACCAAATGGATCTTCAAATCCCTGAAAATATAATAACACAATAAATAAGTAGTTCAAAACGGTGTTTCAAGTATTTTGAGTTTGTGAAACACACCTGAGTGGGGCCAGCTGGTGCTGAAGATGCCATCATCATCATCATCATGAACATGTAATAACCTGTATATGTTACTTGTTTTAATCGAAAGGATTGTCAAGGCAAGTGGCAGCCGTAAGAGGTGTATCCTCTCCGACCTCAGCGAGATATTTGGTCAACATATTAGCCCGTAACCGAATCCAACAGCCATTAGAGATATCCAGGGTCTGGCCCTGTTGATGAAGTGTACAGCTGTGTCGACATCATCGCTGTCAGCAGCCGTAAATAACCTAGCAGTCAAAATATCCCTAGTGTAAGTATGGGTAACATTTTTATAAAGTAACGATGATGAGTTAAATATAATATAATACTGTGGTGTGGTAAGAGGGGAACGGGCGCAGCCTCTGGGATTGATGACAATAGGGAAACAGCCTCGGTTGAAGCATTCACTAACAAATGAAATGACATCAGGATCCATGCTTCCATGAGCAGTGCCGGGAATGATGAGAACGGTGGTGTCGAGGCTGTCGTGTTGATAGGTTAAGTCCTCATCAAAATGAGAAGGCCAGTCCAAGGAAAGCACACCGCCATCGGGAGTGCTGATGCACCTTCTCTGATACTGTATAGTAGTATTTACAAAGGCGTGTTGATGATTCGGAATTGGTCCGGAATGGAAGTGCTGGTTATTTGAAGGAAGAAGAGAGGGATCGATTAAAAGGCGTGGGAGACGTAAACAGGCTCCACTCTCCAATTTCAGTTTCAATTTCATTTTGAATTTCATGATAATTGGAATTGTAAAAGGCTGTAGTACCTAAGGTGAGGATAGCAGCAGCAGTAGTACCTAGGAGTAGTAAGGCTGTAGTTGTAGTTGGAGGAGCAAGTAATAAATACTCAATTGCTGATGAACTTAACTGATGATAACTGTTACCACTGCAGCTGTGTATCACAAGTAAGCGGTGCTGCTGGTGGTGACGTGTATAAGAGCTTCTTCTTCTTTTTCTACTACTACTTTTGAGACTTGTTCTTAAGATAGGTGAATTAAAGAAACTTCTAGAATTGAAATTAAAATTGGTTACTAGTTGTTGTTGTTGTTGTCGAGTCCCAACAGCTGCAGCTGCAGCTGATGATGATATTGATGATAAGCTATCCATTTTTTTTGCTATTCAAAATTCAATTTCGATTACTCTCATCTCTTATTATAGTGCTATTTGATCCCACAAACATGAAAAAATAGTAAGAAGCTGAAGGGGGAACATGTCAAATGGGTCAAACAAGTTAGAAGTAACCCAAAGTCAATCCTTAATGCATACATCTTAAACTGCATTTACTATAATAATAATGGACAAAAGTTCTTGTGTTTGACTTGGTAAACTCAACCCGTCCAGGCCCATCTCAAGCCATACTAAAAAATGACTCATTTCAAAATCAAACCATTTTGACCCGTTTCCCATCCCTACCATATCACCACCTCTAAAATCATCCTAGAACAACATCCAGCAAATATCCGAAGTATGTATGTGAAAAGTGAATACTAACCAAATAGATTCGGGAACCCCTGGTCTGGCATAATACACGGAACCAGTTACTGACCCAACTAACGAGCTACTTTGAGGTGGTCATTAGATTAACCTAGAGTAGAAACCACTGATGACTCTAACTCATTTGGTCTGTTTGAGCTCTATTTATGATTTTATCTACATAAAAGCAATACTCATCACGCAGTAATGGCAGTATCAAGTATAACATGTGTAAAAGTCTATTAGAGGTGCAGTTTCTTATAGGCATTTTAGCTAAAAATATGTTAAATGCAACATTTTTCTTCACAATCTCTTAATTAGCAATCCTTACAAACAACCCTGGCTACGTTTATAAAATTAAATCAAAAGAAAGAAAACTGAATGACTGCTACCGATTCAGAAGGGAGTGTTTGAATGTGCATTTTGAAAGTGTGTAATTATTGTGACCTCAAGTTGCAGTAATCAAATTCTATTACTTTGGCAGCCTACTATAACTTTGCTACATATTAAATGATTACCAACCGCTCGAAATGATCAGTTTTATCACAGGAAAACTGATGGTAATAAGTAAAATCATTTATATACCTTCTCTCATATATTTAGTGCTTGGATACTCAGAATCTACCAACCATTCTACAATAAAAAGTACTACTCTGTGTTACTACTTCGAGCAGCACAAAAACATATGAATTTTGTCTCCTTCAAAACTCATAACTATACAATCTTAACAATTCATTATTTCAGTATCATACAATCATTTCCAAAACCCAATCAAGAATATCACAAGTGATATTCAAAATATCATTTATGTTACTCAGAATATCACATGTAATATTCGAAATATCACAAGTGATATTCTGTGATATTCAAAATATCACAACCGATATTCTGAATATCACAAATGATATTCTGAATATCACAAGTGATATTCTGTGATATTCATAATATCACAAGTGATATTCAGAATATCACAAGTGATATTCAGAATATCACAAGTGATATTCAGAATATCACTTGTGACAGAATATCACTTGTGATATTCTGAATATCACTATCACTTGAAAATCACAGCAATCTTCTCGTCCTCATATCCACACAAGCACAATACCAAATGTTAACAACTTCATTCATTTGAAAATCACATGTACTCAATAACAAATAATAACTCAACACTCTCGCGTCTTCACAATATTTGCCCAAAATTCAATAACTACAAAATTTACATTTTTCTACACACTTATAAAAAGAGCAGAGTGCCTATGAACCACGGATTTTGTATGCAATTTGTTACTATCAATAATGAACAACCAACCTATTATTTTCATATTACAAATACCAAATATGTTTCTCCATTTAGTGTGACAATGTGTGCGATCTCAGCCTATCACTACCTTATAGTTGATCACCTTTCGATTAAAACAAGTAACGTCCTTTTTCAGTGAGAAACCAAGTCACATTTATTTGAACATGAAAAATGAAAATGAATACAAAACTAAAAAACCGCAAGAAGTGTCATATCGTATTTAAAGTGAAATAACACTTACCCAATCATGACATCCATTGTTGATCAA
>CP139507.1:453372135-453731513 GCA_021014915.2 Artemisia tridentata subsp. tridentata
ACACCACGTATCGCTTAAACGATCCTGATCAAGATTCACTATCAAAAGAAAATGGCTAAAGTTTGCAATGAAATGTGACTACGGGGATGATTCGTTATTATTTATTTGGGTTTGAAGTAAGGTTTTATGGACGCGTGTACTTATTTCATCTTCTTTCTTTCTACCATCCCGCGAAGATGACTTGTTTGGGCATATATTAATGGTGACGAAGACTTGGATATCTAGTTACTTTTGTGATTCTTTCTCTCTATACTCACAAAGTAATTTGGATACGTCAAGAGGTTTTGTGCTAATACTTTGGTTAAAGGTATAGGGTACACCGTTCTTAGTCAACAAGGATCGTACAAGATTAAGTCACAAATCTGGGAGATTTTACTTAATTCTCAAGTTCGTCATTTTGGGCTATCTTCTCATGTGGTTACTACAAAAAGCCGTTGTTTTTTATACAGGAGGTTGATAAAGAGTTAGACATCTTAAATGGTATTGTTAGTAGATTGGGTTTATCGACATCTTCTCACAGGCTGATTGGTTTAATGATAAAGTGCTTCCAGTTAATACTTCACGTACATATCATTATGCTGATTCCGATTAATCGTAACCAGCAGGGGAGAGAAATGTGTACATCAAGGACGCACAACAAGTTCACGTGATCGGGCTTAATGATTTATGAAATGATTTGATTTATGTCGGAGATTGGTTGATTCTATGTCTTATCTTCCACTCATCTTATTCTACGCACTTCTACCTTATCCACCTTCACCAATTTCGGGCAACAAGATCAAGATGATCAGTGGTTCAACTTGTTACTTTGATGTTATCATTTCATGTGTACGTTATGGGCTGATTTATCATATGAAAGATAACTGGGATGCATTTGGTGAGATGAAGATGTTGATACTCGATTTCCCCCAAATGGATAATCTTGAAGAAGGTCGAGTCTACAGTCTGTTCTACATTTTCCGCTGCGTGTTAGAAGACAAAAGACGGGATGCAGTTAACTATCAAAAGACTTCTTCAGAATCAGGGCAGTAATCAGAAAGGTTGTCAGTTTGGGGGAGAGCACTAATTAGGGGAGAGCACTCAGGGCACCCAGAATTATACCCTAATTAGATTTGCTCACGTTCTTCTGCAAGTAAAGAAATGAAAGCTGAGAAGATTCTGCAAGCTGAACGAAGTGATGAAGTTTGAAGACCATTCTCTGTGCTTATGGTTTATATTTTACTTGTAGGGAACTTTGTAAGCAATTCCAGTATAACATCACTTTGGGGAGAGATTGTTAGCCTTAAAAGTAATGTTATACTCGGGAATTGCATAGTTATTAAGTTTAAGGGCTAGTCTTGCCAATAGGTCATAGATTAGTTTGTAAACTAGTATAAATACCCCTCCTAGTCATAACTAGGAGGGTGGATGTCTCTTTGTATTCTTGAGGGGTGTGTGTTTTCTCCTCCTTTCTCTCTCTAGAAAACACACACACCTCCCCATTCTTTAACCTAATAATACCATATTTAATCTTTATTTTGAGCATCCCCGACCTCCTGAACATGTATCTTGATCATTACAAGTGTTCTAACGTTATATATAAACAGAATCTCATTAAAGAGTATACTAACAACCCATCATACCAAGGATTGTATAAGCTGATAACAAAACAACAGTGATAGAAGAAGGTTTGATAGTATTACATAACATAAGATCTTTTAATATACATAAGGTCTTTGTGCAGGACTGCCATTTGTTGCACGTATGTTATACAAAAAAATGAGGGTTGGACTGAATGTTATACAAAAAATGAGAGCCAGACCCATATGTGCATCTGCTATACAAAGCATGCGCGCACAACTAAGTTGTGCATGCAGATACAACCTAAATGTGTTACAAAAGATTGGTGTTTTGCCGTATATAGATGTTTTCTGACATATTTGTGCAGGTGGAGCACGAATATGTTCGAAAACATATTGTTGGTTAACAACGGCTGCAAAAAGTTTCAATATTTACAAAAGACTGATGTTGCTTGGTACCATGACTTCTTGATCTTCATTTAGACTTCTTTATTTGAACATTCCTTGGTTTTGGCTACTGTTATGACGACGGTTCTGTTGTTGCTGCATAAATGAGAATAAGCAGTTTGTAAGTCACTAATAAGCTGGCATTTAGGCATACCAAAAGTAATTAGCAAGTATTTTAATAACCAAATGAACCTTTTTTATTTTGATATTTTTAAATGTTGTCTGATTTAAAAGAAACAATTATTACTCCATTATTTCTGGCAACTTTTAAAGCCTGTATGTTAATTATTTATGAGTATTTTGGATGCTAGCATGGTTGAACAGAACACAGTGAAAGTAGAATAGGCATAGGTACTGTAAATGGCTATAATGGGAGCAAAAAAGTTCCTGTTGCATTTTTGGCACCTATGCCTCATTCCTAAAGGTTCTTTGAATGCTTATACTATGCTAATAGGTCACGGGATGTTTTTTGGGGTTAGTTTGTCTATTTAAGACAGTGTTGGCTTACATTTATTTTGACAATCACATTTTCTAAGTTGTATAGAGAAGTAAGAAGACACAATGTCTACACGTCCCAGGTGTGACCAACTTAGAATCAAGGCCAACTCTAACAATTGGTATGAGATGCTAGTGCTATATTTGTGTCAATCTGCAATTGAATACATTCAGATGGCACAGCAGATGAACACAATATGTGGAATATTGGCCGGCGTAATTCGTGAAAGGGCTAATTTTATTGCAGATCTAGAAAGTGTTGGAAACATTTATGCGCAGAAAACAGCTGAGTACCTTAGACAGGTACAGGCGAAAGATGACCAGAAGGTCTTGCAAATGCGCATAATGACAGCGGATCTGGAGCTCAATGCTCGTGATAAGGATATCTTTATTGAGTAGCTTAAGGGTGTTATAGATTTTTCGGCTTCTATTTAGCCTTGAAGTAAACTGTTGTCGGTGAGGATGTGTCATTTATCTTGTTGCTTGGATTTTCAATTGTGTCGTTGTGTTTAATTTTAGTATGATTCATGTTGTAATGTTTCGGTGAACTGTACGTGACGTGGTTGTAATATATTTTGCTTGATAAAAACGATGATGCATGTTAAGTGAAATTTCATAAGTTACCTTTTTGTCTCTTTGTATGTGGTGGGTCATCTTGAAATAATTGTTTTTTAACCGCCCTTGATCTGCTTTGTTCAGGTGCCTGGTCACATGGATCTTCTTGGTTTGTTATAGTCAGCGGTGTTGGTGGCGTTCCTAGTTTTTATAAAACAAAATATTTAACATCTACATTTCTAAATGTTAGCTCTAAATAAGAGATCCTGCTGAGTAAAATGTTGGTACCTGGGTTTCCTTCTATAGGTGTTGATTGCATCCCTAGTTTTTATAAAACATAACAGTTAACATCTACATTTGTAAATGTTATATTTAAATAAGAGGGCGTGTTGAGTAAAATTTTGGTACCTGGGTTTCCTTCTATTGTTGTTGTTGTTCCTTGTTGTTTGTTTACCTTGGTGAAAACCTGATCTAGAGTAAATTCCACTGATCTCTTTGTTTGATTGTAATGGAACTGGAAAATATTCTTTTGACCTTCAACTGCAAAGATCTCCGTTGGTATTTGTTGTAGGTTTGTTGCTTTGTGCATCGAAATTAGGTCCGAACATGAATACCCTATCACGTCGTCGGCAGCAGGGGTAAAGAAAGTGATTGGAGCGGTTGCAGACTGGTCTGTGATAAAACCTTTGAAATTATACCTGTATATGATGAATGAAGCGAATGTACCATTTAATTTGTCATTTTTTAGGGTTGCACAAATGTTAATCACAACATTATTTACCTATAGTGTAAAACCCGAAAATCTAAAACATGCAAAATTTACCAAAATGCCCCTGAAACTTTAAAATTTAATTAAAGCTTAATTAAAGTTCCGAATCGATCCCAAACTTCTGGAAACGAGCAAGATATGATACAAAATAATTTTGACGACTTCGATTAATATTTATACAAGTTGTGAAATGACCAAGATACCCTTGTGTGTACCAAAAATTTAAATGCATAATTATTATTAATTAAATACCTTTTAAATACAATTTAAATTAAGGAAAATAAAGTAAAAAAATGGTAAAATTGATTGGGCCATAATTAAGGCCGGTATTTTCGGCCCTAACCCTCCCCTTAACTCGGTCTTAACACATTATATCAAACCCTAAACCATTTTCCCTCCCATTAAACCCTAAAATCATTTAGCCGCCACCATCAAAAATTCACCCACACCTCAATCTGATTTTTCTGAATCAAGGGAGTATTTTTATGGAGTTCTTCATAGTGCAAAGGAGGTTGGAAAAATATCCACAAGGTTCTAGGGTCGATCGTGTGTTCGTGGTGATTTATTTGGGTTGAAATAGTGCAACCGAGCATCAATAATCCACAACGTATGAATCCTTTGATCTATAAATTTTCTGGTATTTTTCTAGCTCTCTCTTAATCTTATATAACATGGTAAAAATAATGGAATCGACCCATGCATTGTATTTTGGCCGAATAGAAAATTATGGGTTTATAAACCCTAAAATCGAAATCGGATTCTTTCTAATTCATGCGATTTTTCCTGGACATGTAAATAATTTTCATGGGTTCTATATGCTTCATATAACATGAGAAAAATGGTAGTTCGAATTGTTGAGGCCTAAAAACATGTATGTCGAATTTAAATTAAAACCGGATTCAAGAAATAAAAAGGGAAAATCGTGAAAAACCCTAAGAACAAATTGACCTAGGGTTTTTAGTGATGAAATCTGGAAATAATAGTGTTATAATGATGGTAAAATTATTGGATAATGATTGGGATTACTAGGGTTTGATTTTGAAAATGTTTTGTTATTACCGAATTGAAAATAATTAGTTAAGGGTGTGTTTTGTAATTATTAAAACTTGTGGGATATTTTTGTAATGTTTTATAGATCAGGGGGAAGATATAAAAATTATAATATAAGGGCTTTATTTGTAAATTGAGCGAAGTGTGGATTTAATTTGTAAATTATATGGCGATTTGAAGATAAAATGTTTAGGGTGTATTTTGTAACTTTTAAAACTCAAGGGCTATTTTTATAACTTTATTTGGACTGTTTATAATTCGTATAAAATATAACTTGAAGGTGTCATGTGTAATTTTTGTAATTAAAAGGATTAAAATGTGTAATTACATAAATTATAAATCGAATTGAAAATAAATAAAAATGAGGGACTAAATATGTAATTTCTGGAAAGTTGGTGCTGTTTTGAGTAATAAATTATATTCAGGGGGTTATGTGTAATTTTGGTAATTTAATGGCTTAATATGTAATTGTTAATAATTAAAGGTTGAAATTGTAAATTAAAGGACTAAATATGTAACTTTGATAACTAGAGGGACTTGATGTGAAAATTGTGAATGTTTAAGGGTGTATTCGAATAACATGTTAAAATAAGTGTTCATTGTGTAAAATTGAGAAATTAAGGGCTTAATATGTAATTATGGTTAATTATGTAAATAGATTTGTAATGTAATAAAGTACAAGGGCTAAATATGTAATTTACCGAAAGTTTAAGGGCTGTTTGTAGCATAATAAAATTGAGGGTTACTTCTGTAATTTGAAAGAATAAAAAGGACTTGATGTGTAATATGAATATTGTAAAGGTTAAATTTGTAAATTATGTAAGTATAAGATTAACTTGTAAATTAATAAAGTAAAGGGGTGTAATCCGTAAATATTGGAAACTTGGAGGCTAAAAGTGTAATTCTGGAAAATAAAGTATTCGAATGGTAAATTATGAGATTTCTATTTTAAACCCTGAACTTTGGTAAAGTTACGTTTATAACCCTGAACTATGAAAACTTGTCATATTTAACCCTAAACTTTTGTGACTTGTTTAAATACACCCTAAAGCCATATTATGATTCAATAATAACTTAACCTAAATGAGAATATGGAAACTTACTAAATATGGAAACCTGCTAAAAATGGAAAGTTACTTAAAATGGAAAGGTTTGTAATTCTTTTCTACCCCTCTAGGTGTGAAGAAGGAGAGGACATGATCCTTTGCATCTTATTCTTTTGGTTTGTGCTTTGCTTTGGAATAAGGTACAGATATTCTGCCCTTTTAATAAGGTGCCTTCGACCTCTTGTTTTCTAATTTGAACCTATGATATGAACCTTTGGCATTTGAACCTTTGACATATGAACCTTTGATATGAACCTTGAGATTTGGACTATGATTATGACCATATGAACCTTTGCTTTGATATGAACCTTTAACCTTTGACCCCAGTTTGATACTACGAGCCAAAATATGTTCCCTAGCCATGAAGGTAACATGGCCATGTCATTGATGCACCAATGGCATGACTAGTGTGTAGCCCTAGTGATTTGGTTACACCGTCCCCATTATGATATGATATGCGCGCTTTATGATTTGTTATGGCCAATATGATTTGTTTGGGGGGCGAATGGATGCATCCTAGATATGTTATGTGATATGATATGATATGATATGATTTGATATGGTAACTGAGGATGGGTGCAATCCACTTCTTTCACAAAATATGGGAGCTAGCTACTCCACCTGAAGAATGAGGACACCCCTCATATTATCTGATTATCTGAGAGGTCTCCCCTCTATATGATTATGAAGATATGATATGATATGATATGTGATATGTTATGATATGGGCTCGTGGTGGATGACTGTCCTAAACCTTACTCTTTATTTCCTTTTTCCTATATCTCATTCATTATGATATGTCTGTTCATTTCCATTTGATTTTGGTTTCCGTTTATTATATATCTGTTCACTGGGCTTTTTAAGCTCAGCCGCATTTCTTTTCCTGCGGCAGGTTTTAGTAGGAAGCCAGGAGCTTGGGTTTGCTTTGGGATGAGAGATTAGCTTTTGAAGACGATACCTTAGTTTTAGTATTCATTTATGTATGACTACGTAGATTTGGTATATTTTCCTTTGTAACATTGTAAACCATTTGTATTATGTAAGTCGTATGTTATGCTTGCCTTTGATATGTCACCATTTTCGTGACACTTCTACCCTTGCCGGGTTGGGGTGTTACAATTATGGTATCAGAGCCAGGTTTACGACTTGTAGTACATCTACCCTTGGCCTGTGTAAGTTAGGACCCCTAAGCTTCCACTGTAGGCGCTCGTAGGATAACCTTTGCGAAGTTGCGTAGAATTTTCCCATAGGAATATAAGTCATAACCGGTGAGGAATGGGTAGTCTAGGACATCCATGTGAGTAGTAATTGCTTCCGCATCACTCTAAATCTTGCCTTTTCCTTTAGTCATGCCTTATAAGAACGTTTGTCGCAGGAGACGAGGAAGTCTTACCTTCCGTCATTTGAATGATGAACGTTGTATGTTAACCAACTTTTCCTTTAGAAGGATTTGATGTTGATATTTGTCTAGTACGGAATTGTTATCTAAGCATGCTGATGCTAATAACTGATATTCCATACATCTCAACTCTGACAGTTAAACGATGTTCGTATTACTATCGGTGCACACCCTACCATTCCTATGTTATAAGCTAAACAAGATTTCAATCCTTTGAACTGTTCACGATTCTAAATTTGATATATTTGACCTTGATATATTCAAATACTCTCCCATCTTACACTTTGATGAACCATGTACCTAAATTTGATATGTAAACTATCCGTATGATTTGACAACCACATTCGCTCTGAGAATCCGTTTCCCTTTGGATGTATTTGACCTTGAGGTCTCTTGACTATGGAGTGGTGGTTTTTGTAAAGCTATCATGGACTGCAATATTTGCGACCTTTAACAATCTGCTTCACCATATTTTGATATGATATTCTCAATCATTTGAATCTGTTAAAATTATTGTTGCTATGAAGCACATACTCCGATCTCTTTGATTCCCAATTTTCTCCTAACGCCTGTTAGTATCCACTCTTAGAAAGCTCCGGCATTTGAAAGTTTGTTGTACGAATTTCTGGTGCTTCTGATGAACCTTTTGAGATCCGTTTGGGAAGTAAAGTTGCATTGAACTAATCTGAATTGGCGAAACCACGATATTGAAGAAGTTAAGAGATTGTAGGAACTGATGGAATATGAGTTTGTTCACTTCAGTGATCTCTTGAATGCTCCTGTTGGTTTATGAAGAAGAAAGAGAGAAGTGTGCGGCGGCACACCGACCATCGTGAATGTAACCGTAATCATTATTCCATTTCCGCGTATCAATATTTGATTTGTTCTATTTTTGAAACTCCGTAGCAGACGACCTCATTGAGTTTGAAAGACGGAAGAAGCAACCACAAGAACATCTGAGAAGGAAGTTAATTAGTTGAGATTAAGTTCCGCGAAGCATTACAATTTGATTTGTGAAGAGAAAGATTTGTGATATGAAGTTTCTCCCTAAGAAGATTTCCTGAAGTTGCTTTAGTACCCATGTGACCACTATGAGTTTTGAATAATGTCAATTGTATTGGCTAAAAGATTCATGTTTTCGCAAGTATCCGGACAATTGTCATAGTATGACAGTGTGTTTATGCTCAGAGACGAACGAGGGACTCGTAGACCATTTGTTTGTATTTTGTGAATCGACCCTTTGTTCTGGAAGAATAGTTTTGATTTGCGTTCAGAGATTGCAGCAGACAACACCACCAGGTATCCGATGACGACAGAGTTTCCACAGAAAGGACCAAGACTGAAGACCATTGTCAGAGTTAGAAACCTTGTAGCAGATGTGCAGAAGAGGTTCGTGACAGGCGTTACCAAGAGAGAAGCATGTGAGGAGAAGACAGATTGAGATGAGACTCGATTATACCTCAAGCAGCACGTGGAGATTTCAGTTGGGCATCAAGACGACCAAACCGTAGAAGATGAGCTTTCAGCACATAAACCAGGAAGTCCACAGCAGTTTGAGTTGGTGAATTATGAATCATGCTAGAAGACCTGTAGGAGGCACGCAACCTTGTTTCTCTAGTCATTTTAGTTGTACTAAGATGAATTGAGAGCTGAAGCAGACTCGCCAATGGAGGAATGCACGGTGATCACGTAAGAGATTCATGCTACCACACCGAAGTGTCAAGAAGAAGTGTTGAAGACTTGAGGAACCAGACTCAAGTTTATGATTTCCTTTTCACCCTATGATCATATGATTAGACAAGAGGGCGACTACTTGGAATTTGAAAAGATCCGAGATCATGAAATTGAAGGGATGAAATTTTGTAGTAAACGTTGGATTCGGAAGATTTGATTTTTGTAAAGGATGAAGATATTGAAGACGTAATTCATTTCCTCTTAGACCACTCAAGTTTCCGTTACCTTTCGATAGGATCTTTTGAATGAACCTTACCCTATTAGAAATTCCATTCTATGTTCGTTATGCATTTGTTTGGATGATGGTTTCGTTATGAGAAAGATGATGAATTGTGGAAGACCTAACGTTTCGACGACGAGTTTCATTTTAAGGTGTACACATTTCCGTTACACTATTTGTACGTTCAAATTCCTCCGATTTAGAATCCGTAGTGATGTTTGTTTTGGACCAACCTTAGGAGATAGAAAGACTGATAGGTGGTTAAGATAAGTAGTTCTGTTTGCGACTTGAGATAAAGTATGACCATCATGATGGTATACTCATATGATGCTGGTATTATGACGGTTCGCGAACGTGATAATACTTACGTCATATGACGTACCCTCATTGTGTTCATAGGATATTTCGAGGAGTACTTTAGAAACCTTAGAATTTTGATTAGAGATGTGAGAAATTTCACATTTGTAAGATTTAGGTTCGTTTCACCTATACGCTTAATCTGTTTCGCCGTTATACGATTTGATATGTTTGGATTCTCGGTACGCGGTTGTTGACCTTTGTAATTCCGATAAGAATCTTAAGTTCTGCTATAAGTTTCTTCCATTTGAAAGCACCTACAATTTATTTTCTATACGATCTCACCTGATTTGTCTAATCGAATGCTATGGACGGCATATCCGTCACAATCTTGCGTATCCTTGTATCTCTTCTGAGAGAATATGATAACCATTCGTCATGTTTGAATATGATCCTTGCAATCTGAATTCCGTATGATATGTCATTTCTGGGAACTGAAGTTACTTTTGGATCGGCAATGAAGAGTCATGAGAAACAAGTCTTTTTTTTTACATTTTCGTTCGCCGTCCGTTGTGTCTTCTGTTTTGTTTCATCTACGTTCGCAAAGATTCTTTGGAAGAACCACCCAGAATGGGAAGCTACCTGGGAAACCGAGGAATCAATACGAGCTAGTTATCCGCATTCTGATCTAGTACGTCCTTATTTTGTTTTCGATCCTTTCACTTCTGATTCTTTGCAAATTTCGAGGACGAAATTTTTCTGTTAGAGGGGAAGAGTTGTAAAACCCGAAAATCTAAAACATGCAAAAATTACCAAAATGCCCCTGAAACTTTAAAATTTAATTAAAGCTTAATTAAAGTTCCGAATCGATCCCAAACTTCTGAAAACGAGCAAGATATGATACAAAATAATTTTGATGACTTCGATTAATATTTATACAAGTTGTGAAATGACCAAAATACCCTTGTGTGTACCAAAAATTTAAATGCATAATTATTATTAATTAAATACCTTTTAAATACAATTTAAATTAAGGAAAATAAAGTAAAAAAATGGTAAAATTGATTGGGCCATAATTAAGGCCGGTATTTTTGGCCCTAACCCTCCCCTTAACTCGGTCTTAACACATTATATCAAACCCTAAACCATTTTCCCTCCCATTAAACCCTAAAATCATTTAGCCGCCACCATCAAAAATTCACCCACACCTCAATCCGATTTTTCTGAATCAAGGGAGTATTTTTCTGGAGTTCTTCATAGTGCAAAGAAGGTGGGAAAAATAGCCACAAGGTTCTAGGGTCGATCGTGTGTTTGTGGTGATTTATTTGGGTCGAAATAGTGCAACCGAGCATCAATAATCCACAACGTGTGAATCCTTTGATCTATAAATTTTCTGGTATTTTTCTAGCTCTCTCTTAATCTTATATAACATGGTAAAAATAATGGAATCGACCCATGCATTGTATTTTGGCCGAATAGAAAATTATGGGTTTATAAACCCTAAAATCGAAATTGGATTCTCTCTAATTCATGCGATTTTTCCTGGACATGTAAATAATTTTCATGGGTTCTATATGCTTCATATAACATGAGAAAAATGGTAGTTCGAATTGTTGAGGCCTAAAAACATGTATGTCGAATTTAAATTAAAACCGGATTCAAGAAATAAAAAGGGAAAATCGTGAAAAACCCTAAGAACAAATCGACCTAGGTTTTTTAGTGATGCAATCTGGAAATAATAGTGTTATAATGATGGTAAAATTATTGGATAATGATTGGGATTACTAGGGTTTGATTTTGAAAATGTTTTGTTATTACCGAATTGAAAATAATTAGTTAAGGGTGTGTTTTGTAATTATTAAAACTTGTGGGATATTTTTGTAATGTTTTATAGATCAGGGGGAAGATATAAAAATTATAATATAAGGGCTTTATTTGTAAATTGAGCGAAGTGTGGATTTAATTTGTAAATTATATGGCGATTTGAAGATAAAATGTTTAGGGTGTATTTTGTAACTTTTAAAACTCAAGGGCTATTTTTATAAATTTATTTGGACTGTTTATAATTCGTATAAAATATAACTTGAAGGTGTCATGTGTAATTTTTGTAATTAAAAGGATTAAAATGTGTAATTACATAAATTATAAATCGAATTGAAAATAAATAAAAATGAGGGACTAAATATGTAATTTCTGGAAAGTTGGTGCTGTTTTGAGTAATAAATTATATTCAGGGGGTTATGTGTAATTTTGATAATTTAATGGCTTAATATGTAATTGTTAATAATTAAAGGTTGAAATTGTAAATTAAAGGACTAAATATGTAACTTTGATAACTAGAGGGACTTGATGTGAAAATTGTGAATGTTTAAGGGTGTATTCGAATAACATGTTAAAATAAGTGTTCATTGTGTAAAATTGAGAAATTAAGGGCTTAATATGTAATTATGGTTAATTATGTAAATAGATTTGTAATGTAATAAAGTACAAGGGCTAAATATGTAATTTACCGAAAGTTTAAGGGCTGTTTGTAGCATAATAATATTGAGGGTTACTTCTGTAATTTGAAAGAATAAAAAGGACTTGATGTGTAATATGAATATTGTAAAGGTTAAATTTGTAAATTATGTAAGTATAAGATTAACTTGTAAATTAATAAAGTAAAGGGGTGTAATCCGTAAATATTAGAAACTTGGAGGCTAAAAGTGTAATTCTGGAAAATAAAGTATTCGAATGGTAAATTATGAGATTTCTATTTTAAACCCTGAACTTTGGTAAAGTTACGTTTATAACCCTGAACTATGAAAACTTGTCATATTTAACCCTAAACTTTTGTGACTTGTTTAAATACACCCTAAAGCCATATTATGATTCAATAATAACTTAACCTAAATGAGAATATGGAAACTTACTAAATATGGAAACCTGCTAAAAATGGAAAGTTACTTAAAATGGAAAGGTTTGTAATTCTTTTCTACCCCTCTAGGTGTGAAGAAGGAGAGGACATGATCCTTTGCATCTTATTCTTTTGGTTTGTGCTTTGCTTTGGAATAAGGTACAGATATTCTGCCCTTTTAATAAGGTGCCTTCGACCTCTTGTTTTCTAATTTGAACCTATGATATGAACCTTTGGCATTTGAACCTTTGACATATGAACCTTTGATATGATCCTTGAGATTTGGACTATGATTATGACCATATGAACCTTTGCTTTGATATGAACCTTTGACCTTTGACCCCAGTTTGATACTACGAGCCAAAATATGTTCCCTAGCCATGAAGGTAACATGGCCATGTCATTGATGCACCAATGGCATGACTAGTGTGTAGCCCTAGTGATTTGGTTACACCGTCCCCATTATGATATGATATGCGCGCTTTATGATTTGTTATGGCCAATATGATTTGTTTGGGGGGCAAATGGATGCATCCTAGATATGTTATGTGATATGATATGATATGATATGATTTGATATGGTGACTGAGGATGGGTGCAATCCACTTCTTTCACAAAATATGGGAGCTAGCTACTCCACCTGAAGAATGAGGACACCCCTCATATTATCTGATTATCTGAGAGGTCTCCCCTCTATATGATTATGAAGATATGATATGATATGATATGTGATATGTTATGATATGGGCTCGTGGTGGATGACTGTCCTAAACCTTACTCTTTATTTCCTTTTTCCTATATCTCATTCATTATGATATGTCTGTTCATTTCCATTTGATTTTGGTTTCCGTTTATTATATATCTGTTCACTGGGCTTTTTAAGCTCAGCCGCATTTCTTTTCCTGCGGCAGGTTTTAGTAGGAAGCCAGGAGCTTGGGTTTGCTTTGGGATGAGAGATTAGCTTTTGAAGACGATACCTTAGTTTTAGTATTCATTTATGTATGACTACGTAGATTTGGTATATTTTCCTTTGTAACATTGTAAACCATTTGTATTATGTAAGTCGTATGTTATGCTTGCCTTTGATATGTCACCATTTTCGTGACACTTCTACCCTTGCCGGGTTGGGGTGTTACATTATTTACCTATAGCATGCCTTTTCTTGTTTTCCATGATCCAAACACCGATAGGTTCCATCCTCTTCTCTTGCATTTAAAAGGCATTTATTGCAAGATATGTAGAACCAATCTCTATTGATGTTGATGCTTCTTATTGTTGCTTCAGCAGTAAACCTGACTCCCTAACAATGTTTGCGCGAATGGTCACGTACTGGTAAAATTTTATGTCAAAGTTTGTTGTATGTTGTAGGAAATTTACCTTGTACGCTTCTGGATTCTGTTTTAAAAGTGTTTTCAGAGGTAATCTGTTTCTGAACTTTTCTTTCTCAGCATCTTGACAGGGTGTTTTGCAAATGCGCAGCGGTGGAGCTGCCTGGTGCTTGTCTCTGTATCTGATATAATTTGAAAAGTCATAATGAATATGTTTTAAGCAGTTGTTATGCGAACATGTAGCAATTTGGTAGCTTTGGTTTAAAGACTCTTACTGTTGCCTTGCTTCTTCAGCCTCTGGTATCTTTGGGTTTAGGTAAAAGTACGTTGCCGACATCGCTGTCAATTGGTAATCTACCATGGTAATATTTTAAAATGCATTAGTAATTCGGTATTTATATAGACGTGTATGGTAAAGTATTAATGTAATACCTCTAAAGCGTGTGACACGGCAAGAGCTCACTGCAATTATAACAGGCTGTTCCATTTTTTCAAGCCTGGCCTCTTCAAATTTTTCTGCCATCGCATCCCACATTGTGAACTCGATAACATTACCGCTGCCAACATTAGCAAGGCATTAGGGAATTTAAAAAACGCGATGAGTATTTATTTGTGAACAAAATTTATTCGCTATAATGTTACATGCCTTAGATTTTCCATGTCAAGTTTTCTGTACACGGTCTCCTCTTGGTTGGCGTTTTGTTTACGCTTCACTTCCCCGACTGACCTTAGACACCCAATGTAATCTGTAACGCTATATAAGCTACATAATTTGTATATTTTGTTATATGTAAAAAATTTAAGATTCAGAGCATGACCTGTAAGCATTGAGTATTGCATTCTTCCTGTAGCATCTTCTACTGGTAGCCTGTACTGAAGGTGGTTGTACGATACAAATCTAAAATAGTGGTATGGAATGTCTGGTGCTGTTATAGGGTCGAACTTTGTGATTCTCCCAAACCGCAGGGTTGTTCTATTGTTAATTGTTTGTTGGTACGCATTGGTGGGGTCACACATAAAATCTGAAATTCTGTAGGTGGATCCAAGCTTAATTTTTGGGTCAAAGTAGTATTTCTCTTTGACATTTATGTTTGCTTGTATAGCGTTGCCCTGTTGATATAAATTTGTTGTTATCAAAACTGAAGCAGGTAATATGCATTGTTTATATTTCATGAACTTTGACATACCTCTCGGTCTATTAATATGCAGCAGAACGCAGTTTCATTTTTTTTTTGGCGAGAATTCACCTCTAGCTTTCTTTGGATAGCTTACAGAGATCCATTTTCTATATACTCTAACTTCAAGCACTTTGTCATAAGAGTTGGGTTCTAACTCACCAATTGTTGCAATCTGCGCTGCGCTGATGCTTTGAACGATTGTCCCTTGAGACACATGGTCGACCTTAGCCACTGGACCGCTGCTACTCTCAACCATTTTGTCTGCAGATGGATGTTGTATGTCACTGGCTGTACGGTCTGCCATTTAATTGCAAACACATAATTTATATAAGGCGAGTGTCTACAAAATGTACCTGTATTTCGCTATTTTTGTGATACCTTTATAAAAGCAAAAGTTGGTCACATGCAGTTGTCAAGTCATATATAAGAATCCTAGCGATTAAAAAAAAAAGAAAGAAAAGAAAAGAAAAAAAAGGGATAAAAAAAGAAAAAGAAAAAATAAATAAATAAAGGGAGAGGATAAAAGTTTTATATATATATATATATATATATATATATATATATATATATATATATATATATATATATATATCCTAGGAAGGAAAATATGTAAGGATGCACTTGCGTTGTGAAAATGGCTATGTATGCCGTATTTTTGTTAAAAAGTCTTTGTAAACTATATTTTTTGTTTCATTCGGCCTCCGATTGTCTTGCTGTTTGATGAGGACTTTTAAACCATGAGGAGATGTAGCCCTAGAAAGAGCAACATACAATTGGCCATGTCCAAAAACTGGTTGCGGAAGGTAAACACCAATTTTGTTGAGAGACTGTCCTTGGCTTTTGTTGATTGTCATGGCATAACACAGTTTAATTGGGAACTGGTTGCGCTTGAAAAAGAATGGTAGATTTGGATATTTATGGATTAAAGGTATCCTGTGTATGAAGACTTTTTCGCCGACTCTTGTGCCTGTGATGATCTGCACTTCAATAAGTTTTGACATCATTTGCGTCACTATCATGCGTGTCCCGTTGCACAAACCACCTGCGAGACTAACATTTCTTAGAAGCATTACCGGCGCTCCAATTTTAAGATCAAGCTGATGTGGCAGAAATCCTGGTAGCTTAAACGTGTTTAGATATACAGCAGGATACAACATCTCAGTTTCAGCGGCAGAATTGTTAATTGGAACAGCTATATCATGGCTTGCATAACTTGTGACTTCGCCTTCAACCATTGACAAAACGTGCATATTAATAATGTCGGCAGCTTCAGTTTTTGGGCTGACAATAGCTTTTTGTTGGAGGATGATTGCTGAAGGCGTCCGAAGTGTGCTTTGGTCATAGATGAAATCTATGAGCTTCGACAGACCTTCTGCGTCATCTTCTATACAGTATCTATCTGGAATTTCAACCCATGTTGTATTTCTGCTATCTTCTTCGTCGGGTTCGCCGAGTTTCCCATCACCAATATCAAGAAGCCAAGCCGCAAAGGAATGTGCCAAGTTCTGTTCTTCTAAGGTGAGCCCCGATCGAAAAAGCCTCATGTTTTCTTTCAGTTTCATGATCCTAAAATGTCGCCAAAGGTGGGATCTTGCAAAAGATGATAATATTATTTCCATTTTTGGAGCACCCTTTTTGACAGGTAGCGTTTGTCGAAAATCGCCTCCTAAAATTATTGTTTTCCCACCAGAAAGAACATCTGATGCATCCAGTATGTCTCTAAGAGTCCTGTCTAATGCCTCAAAGCATCGGCGATCATTCATTGGCGCTTCATCCCAAATAATCAAATCTGTTTCTACCAATAGCTTTCCGATATAAGTGTTTTTTTTTAACTTTGCAAAGCGACTCATCTGTGAGCTCTAGAGGCAATTTAAATCTTGAATGTGTAGTACGTCCTGATGGAAGAAGAAGGGAAGCAATATCAGAAGAGGCGACTGCAAGCACGATCTTACCTTCAGACCGCAGAGTGCTAATAATAGTTTTCCACAAAAATGTTTTGTCAGTTCCTCCATGGCCATATACAAATACCAGTTCCTGCCTGGCTGTTGCATACGCATTTAGAATAAGCTCGTAAATTCTCCTTTGGTCAGCATTTAGCTTAGGGACTGAATCAACTTTTTCCTGTGCTAACAATGCTCTGTTGTAATTCTTTTCTTCCATTAGCAACCGATTCTTTAACCGATCAAGCAGGTGTCTCGGAGGCGGCTGCAAACCATAGTCTTGGACTGATTTACCACAACTGCTTAGTAATATATGTAGCTCATATAACATGAACCCTTGTAATTCAGCATCATTGACATAGTAGTTGGGAATTCTGACACATTCTGAAACAATGCGCGGAATATCATGGCCCATTTCTTGCCAATATTTATTCCAAAGGTGCAAAGGGTTTGCCACTTCATAGTGAGTAAGAACCTGAGCAAAAAGGAACCTTAGTTCTAGTGATGATGCCGAGATACATGCCTCTTGAAGGGCTGTATCCCATTCTTTATCATCACCAAGTAAACCAAGAGCCTGACATGCAGCTCGATATGTAGGATATACGACTCGGTTAACTGTCCGGACATCTGTAAACCGTCTACAGCCTCGTTGATGACAAAACAACATTCGAAAGTAAAAAAGCTCTCCTAAACTTGGGTGTATATATGCAAGACGGCCAACAAAATACTTGATAGTCTTTCTTCTCGACCACGATTTCTTATGTGCATACCAAACAAATTGTGATGGAAACTCTAGATAAGTCAAATGGCGGCCATCTATGTTTTCAGTGTTGTAAGTAAACCATTCTATCAACGTCATCATCTTCTTATCTGGACGGTTTACAACTGATTCTAAATGTTCGTGGGCTCGAAAGGTTATATGTTGCATGCCTTCGAGGTGGACTGAAAGTATTTGGACAGCTGGCTCTCTGCTGAGTATTTCAAATTTTAGGATCCTCCACCAGACTTCATGGGGACATATGAAACGGCCGTCGATAAATTTCTGGATTTCATCGATGTATGGTTGTGGGTGGAGTGCTGAAGCAGCTGCATCACCTATAGACCTGCTAACTTGTGCAAATATTCGGTCCGTCCCTTTGGATATGTACTTAAACAGGTATTTTATGACCATGCTCCATCCACAGTATTCTACATTGATATGGGCTGAAAGCGCCAAGCACAAAGACCGGTTATATGGGACGACATAGGTGTTGTCAAGCTTTACCTGGTGTTTACTTATAGAAGTCTTTGCCTGTCTTCTTCAATAATGCACACGACCCTCTTCATCAAAATATGTCTCATTGTTGTATTTCTTTGGTAATTTTTGGTGCAAATCTCGCCTTGCATACACGGTGCACCCAAATTGGCTTTTCCACAGGGCCCATGCATCATCATTTCCGAGACAATTTTGTACCCGTGTGGATCAAGAGCCGGGTCAGGCAACTCAGCCGAAATATACTGATCAACGTCCTGAGCATTTTGTATTTTGTTTGATGAAGACACCCATACCAGTGTGTGACAATGCGGTAATCCACGTTTCTGGAACTCAACAGTGTATAAAACTGCATATTAAAGAATAGGGAAAAAAAGGGTAAATATTGTGGTACATTACATGTTTTACCTATTGACGGTGCAAATTTGAGGGAAACTTAAAATAAAATAAAATATTATAGCAAAACATAGGCATACCTCCTGTGATATATCCGAAAGTCTGCCTTTGTTTAAGAAACCTGATAAGCGCTTTAATCTTTTGCTCAAAAACTCTACATATTACATCTGCTCTGTTTGCCGCATTCAAATGAGGGAATGCCGCCATGCATCGCTGTATTTCTGGCCAATTCACATTACATGTGAACGTTATGAAAAATTGTGGATTACCAAGGACACGACAAATCGCTAGCGCATCCAAATAGTGGCTATACATATACCTAGGACCCCCAGTGAATGAAGAAGGCAAAATAATTCTTGAACCGACTTTTGTGTCATCACGATCGCCTCTTGAAATTGCATCATAAAGTCCTGAAAAATATTCTCCTCGGATATCATTTTGATGCGTTTTATAGAAATCCATTCTATTCTGTTCTATACAACAATAAACACCAACAACATACTGCTGCAAAAGACGCCCTGTTCGGAAGATTAAATCATACTGCCAATGCCTTGGGTGCAACTGGTACGTGTAAAACGCATTCATTGAAATTTGTTTTGCCTTTTCGTTTGGATATGCAGATCTTAACTTTAACTTTGTATGAAATCCAGGCAGACCATAGATCAAAATCAACGGGAATTACAATGACATGTACGATTGATGAAGCTTATTTATCCTTTGTGGCGGTCCACCTCTTGATTCAATTATAACATCATAATCTGCTTCGGTTGTTGGACCACTGTCAAACACTATGGCTCCCAGAGTATCACATGTAGGCAACTCATAACCGCGCGCACCTCCACCGTTGTAAAGCCTCACCTTAAATTCAGGAACATCATCTTCAGCAGATTTATCTCGTGCCGTTCTAAAGAGGCGTACCAAGTCATTGTGACTATCTAAAAACTGGATGAGCCCTCGAACGACCTCTGGATCTAATGCAGATCTATCGAATTCTTGAAAATGGGCCATCCTGTTTTGCACTTCATTTTGTGTGTCGTAGATATATAGCTGTAAAAAGAATGGCGAATCATCACCAATAGGACATAGGGAACCAATCCAATGGTATATCTGACCAGAAACTTTAAACACATATGGGCCTCTTCCTTGATTGATTGAATTGTCAATCTTGGCACAAATGAAGTCATGGCAAACATTTGATTGTAAGCCCTTATATTCTGCATAAAATTGGTGTCTTCAAGAAGCTCCTTGATATATGCAGGCGGGTCAACCTCAGGATCCCTAAAAACTTTACCACCCCCACAACATAAATGATATTCAGGCTGACCGTTGTTAGCACGACAGCCTTTAAGCCGTTCCTCAAGCCAGAATGTCGCTTTGCAGTAACGGAATTGTTGTTTACAATCGCCTAAATCCTCATACATAACTAATACATCTGCAGCGACAGAAACCGAAGGCTTAACTAAAACATGGGAACCAAGTTATTCAGTTCAAAGGCAAGTTGTTGGGAAAGGGAACCGCGATGTTTACCTTCATTTGCATGAGAAGTTGATTGCTGGGCAGGATTATCAGCAGCATTATGTAGATGAGATTGCAAATTAGTCGGCGAAGAACGCCGACGAACATTCCCTGCGGTCTGATAAGTTGTTGTTCTTTTGTTCTTTTTAGTTTTCTGGAAACAGCTGTTACAATTTATAATAGTTGACTGCCGGGCATCATTCGTAGCCGCCCCTGTTTTGAATTAAAAAACTCTATTAATAAAGGCGAATCTGTTAGTAGAAAGAAACACGGCATTAGAAAAGCTAACACCGATATTTACCTTCATTTGCATGCGAGGATGATTGGTCCTGAGGACCATAAGACCCAACAGCTGCCCGGCGCTAAATCCAGCTGTCGAAGACCATTGCCACAAAGAGCGTCTAGGGGGGTCGCTTCTTTCACTGTGCCTTTCTTCAACGTGCCTCTTATTATTTACGGAAGCTGATCGTGCTGCATGATTCGTACAAATTCTTGTAGTGGCGACGAATGTTTGTCTGAAGGTTCTTAAATGTTGTGCTTAATAAAGTTATTATTACCTCCATCTACGTGGGACGATGATTCAGCCTGAGGACCATCGAACCCAACAACTGGGTCACATTGCAAATCAACTGTTGAAGACCGCCGCCGCAAAGACCGTCTGGGAGGGTTGATTCTCTGATAAATTTTTTCTTGAACGCGCCTCTTATTATTTACAGAAGCTGATTGGCCTGCATCATGCGCAACCATTCCTCTAGTGGCGGCCAGAATCTGTCAGAAGGCTGTTAAATGCAGTGTCTAATAAAGTAACTGGCACAAAACGTGAGTCTGATATAATTTAAAGGCATACATTCAGTTGTACCACACATAGATGGTTGACCAACAGGAAAAACAACATAATCTCTAGTATTTTGGAAGCCACCCCTGTCAGGAATTTCATGCGTTTTACGACCTTTAGTTGGACTTTCTGATGCATGAGTATATCGACCTCGGTGCACACATATTGGGATCGACTCTGTCAATAAAAGGAAACAACAACAGTGTTGATCACTTAACTGCATTAAAAATATCTACACTACAAATTGGTGGTCATACTAAAAGGTTACTTGTTTGCAACAGAGCAGGTTATAAGTTATAACAGACTCGTCTACTTTACCTTGAGAGGCAATACGAAGGAAGCCATTTCCAGGTACAGTGACACGGGCCAACGAAGAACCTTCTAAGCTACTATTACCAACAGGAGCAGCACAAATGGGCTTGACATCCTCTCTTGTTTTTTTTGGGCCCTGGTGCGTTTACGCGCACATGTGTCTGCATTTTTTAACAGTTATATGAATATAAGGTTCTACACTTGCTGTTAGTAGCATAAAAAATAAAGGAACTGTAACAAAAGTAACCCAAATTGAATAAATACAAACCAAAGTGGGTGTTCAGATTACTTCGTTTCAGTCGGTGACTACATAAAAACTGGTTGGTGGTACAGGCAGTTGGGTTTGACCTTGATTATGGTTCGTACGGAACTGCCGGGCTGTGATGCGTGAATTTCCTACCGCAATAGCACCTGGCCACAATCCCAAAAAAAAAGAGTAAGATGAGGTATGCATGTCATAAAACCAACGTTAAAAACTGTATGGACCATATAAAATAAACTAACCTTCGGAAGAACCAACGTTTAATGTGAGGGGAGTGGCCTGAGGAGTATTCGTGACTGGTTAAGAATGAGACACATTGTGTGACGTTGGATCTCGGAGCTGGCAGACCCATGTGTACTCGTCTTGTTATTTAGTTTGGGGTTTTGACCAAGTTGTTTTTTGATATTTTTAGCATGAGATTTAACATTTGGTTTCATAATTACAAAGACCAAGCCGAAGGCGGAAGAACCAAACAAAAATAGGTAACCCAAAAACAATGACTAAGAGTTTATAATTAATTATTATGTGCAACAGATACATTTTTAAATGGTGATTTGCAAACATATCAAAGCAATGCGAGGAAAAAAAGGCAGAAGAAGTTAGAAGTTGGTGTAAAAAGACAAAGACATCTCCATAAAAACGATAAACAAAAAAACTAACGGAAAACCAACAATCCACCATTCCATACCATGCAGGGTAAAAAATCAAGTGTGCTTAAATCATCCTAACACAAACAATTCTAAAAAAAAACTTGTAATCTTATAATCCTAAAAGAACAACTCTAATCAAAAAAAAAAAAAAAAAAAAAAAGTAGCAGCCAATTAAATCCAGGCAAACCCTAAAGCAACCAATAACAACAACACAACCATAAATGTGAGATCAGAAAATCAACAACAACCACAATTTATTACCCCAACCCTCATACATGAAGCAATAACTATAAATACTGTAAATACAAAATTAATAGCAGTTAAGTAGGCCAATAATATCAACTATTAAATGCAGCAACAGGTTAAAGGTCAGATGATCAAATTACCAACAACAACAACAAAAACAACTAAACATAATTAAAAAATGGAACCAACAATGAATGGTTTCACACGCTTTCTTCAGACAATCAGGGTACCCTTTTTTTTATTGCAAAATCTGGTAGCACACCTAAATCAGATCCAAAAGTGTGGATATAACTAAGTGACATATTGTAGTTATAACATCTGGCATAAAAACAACCACAAAGCCAATAAAATAATAGTTAAACTGTTCATAGGACTGTAGCACCCCTCACAAAGGACTGTAGCTGCCACAAAACCCATATATTCGGATCGGGAAAGCTCCAAGGACTGTCGAGTAGAGTGATCGGAATTGCACGTTTCGAAACTCAAACCAAAGGGAACACTGTGAGTGACAATAAACAGTCCGGGTGACCCAACACAAAACCAATCTAATACCCAAACCCTGGCTGGTGCAGGTTGCAAAAGAAAACGGGCTAAACAGCCCAATAAATGTTATATTGATATAATGTGCAAATCTAAATTTTAATTTGTCGATTTAGATCTCAACAATTTTTAACCATATTATATATATATACTAAAACCCAAAATTTTGGGCCCCACACAACACTCTCACAAAACACTGTTTGAAACACTGTTTCATCTCGAAAAATGAACAGTAGCATGAACAGTGTTTACTGTTCATGCTACAGTAATTTTTTTTTTTATTTTTTTTTTAAATAATTTCGAAAAAATAGGAAAAAAAAAAAAAAATTGAAAAAATATTTTCAAGAAAAAAAAAATTCAAAAAACTTTAAAATAAATTTTTGTAAAAAAAATAATTTAAAAAATAAAAATACAAAATAATTGTTAACCTACAAAACCAACAAAAAAACAACTATCTGAACAACTCGCTGCAACAATACTTTTTTTTTTTTTTGAAATCCCGCAGCATCGCGCGAGTTTTCCCGCTCGTCAAATATAAAAGACAAACACACTTGACACTTGTCAATATTTTGTTTTTTTATTTGCTTTGTTTGTTATGCTACTTTAGTATTTTTCTTTTAATGTGATTTTGATTTGCAACATTTTACCCTTTTTTCCCCTTGATAAAAGCGTGTGAACATTCTAGAAAGTAGAAACCAATGTTAACAAACCAAACCAAAATTAAATGAAGTAGATGGAATATAGCTACACGTGTGTATTGGATCAAAGCCAAGTTCGAGCTTGTTAAAGATGAAGATTTGACCCATTAAGAAAAATATGTAATTACTTGTGTCAATGGGTCGTTTGGTTTGTTGGTAGGAATCATAATTGATATCAGATTTGATATGGGGTAAAATGACAATGGATATAAAAAAATGTATCATTGCAATTGTTTATGTTTTGATGACAAAATATGGTATGAAAAAAGTGTATAGATATTTGAATTTTGTAGTGGAAAAGAAAGTGACCCACGAAATGGATTTTATAGACACCAAAAATGTGTATAGATATTTGAATTGTAGTGGAAAAGAGAGGAGCCCACGAAATGAATTTCATAAACACCAAATTAGTTTATACTAGTAATAGTTAGGATATAAGTACAAGTTAATCATGTATTAGAAAATCTTTTAACCGCCTTATGTGATTAAACTCACTAGGATTATGTTTCTCTTCTCTCATTTTTTTACAAATAAATATGAGGGTGAGACACAAATTGTAGTTCTTTTCTTGCTCACATTTAATAAATGTTTGAGTGTGAATACATCGTGTGTGTTGATTAAAATCGACTTTAAGGGGTTATAACCCTTTGTTGAGTTATTGGAGTATCTTGTTGTGGTTCAGCTTTTAGATAACCAGTTGTTGGATTTCTTCCAACAAACTTTTACTTAAAATAGATATATAATTATTCAAATATAATATAGTATATCATTCGTGTTTCTGTTACAACACGGCGAAAGTCAATAGTTCGAATGAAGAGAAAAAAAGTGGACTTGTAAATTGAAAAATCTGAAGCATGGATTCGGCTTATCTTAAGTCTGACCTTTTTTTTGGATAAAAGGTTGTTACACTCGGTAAATAATCTTAAGTGTGGGCTTTGATTCGACTCCTAAAAGCTTAGGCTCAATAATCCTTTTGGACTCATATTAGTTTGGGAGGTGATTTGCACACTCCACATTTTTATTTGCACACTCACTGTACAAATTATTAGAGCAGGATGTAAATATGGTACAATTGTCTGATGCGGTACTTGAAGTGTCCCAATCAAAAGAAAAAGTGTGCAAATCAATTCCCTGTTAGTTTGAGTTCTGGTCTTAATAGCAGAAAATTTTTTGTTTAAAAAAGAGATCAAGACATGTCAATTATATGAAGAGAAACGACTTATGCAATTCATACTTCAAACTTCAAATGGATGTGGCACAAAATTTGGCTTTTGAACGTGTACTCTTTAATACTGGTAAGTAGATATCTTTTATTGCTGAAAAAGAAAAACACATTTTCGGTAAATCATTAAGCCTCGACATGACTGATCTATGTTATCCCGATTGCGCGTTTATTAAATGAAATCGTACTAAACTCGAGCATGGCACGAATAGTCAATAAACGGGATAGACCGTTCACTAGATCACATTGTCACGTTTACACTTTTGAATGTGATCTTTTTACATTGACTAATAAATTGTCGCACCAATAGATATGAAAATAAATTTGCTAGACAAATAGGACTTTGTCAAGTTACTTTATTGGTGATTGGTTTTGGTGATGGGGTAAAAGTGACAATAAGAAATGAAAGGTTGCTTTCGTGGGGTCCGGCCTTGATGACAAATGTAGGTTTTGCCCCGCTAAACGAAATGCACACCCAAAACCATACCATCGAGTACTCTACTATCTTTCTTCTATGATTAAACATCAAACTTTTTTTACATATCAAGGGACTAATCTTCACCGTCTATCTTTATTTGATCTAATGGATAATATTAATCACAACAATTTAAAAAACTCACTTTCATCATTTTTTTCCAAATATTAATATCTTTCAAACCGTTAATCGTTAAGCGAAAATAAATATACCGTTACGACGAGCATTTAATTATCTTTTTATAGATAGGCACTTCGATATACTTTCGACAAAATTATTTTTTTTTCGTGTTTTTCACTTTTTTTTACGTTTTTTTTCGTTACTGAAATTTGCATGAAAATATCATATGTGATTTAACACTAATATCACATGTGATATTACATATCATATGTGATTTAACACTAATATCACATGTGATATTACATATCATATGTGATTTAACACTAATATCACATGTGTTTCACCTCAACCTCAACCTAACACGTCTGCTCCTACTATCCACACTGGTGAGCATAATGTTAGTGCAAATATTACGATATTTAAACTAAACGGTTTTTTCAGTTTTAATAATTACAAACATGTAACTTGTAATGCATAACGTAAAATGCGCAAGTTACTTGTAAACACAAATCATCAATGCATACTTACATCAACATCTCTCGACGTCTCAAGTATGCTTCAACAGAGTCGTAGATTTTCATCCCGACGTAAATCACTCAAGGTATGAACAAACAAATTTAAAACTTGACGGATGATCAAAGAAATAAATTTCTTGTTCTAAACTTCACATTTTTATAAATGTGACAAAACATTTTTTTTCAAAAATACATGTTACAAATTATTTTTGAATTACAAAGAAATGTTTTATTTAGGAAAATTATTTCAAAAATCACAACAGCTATTTTCCCCCCCATAACAGCTCCAAACATCCCTAAATAAACTTTCACCACTAAAAACAAAAAAGGGAGCGTCTTTGGTACGGACGGTACCACTAATTGTACGACGGTACCATTAAATTTAGTGGTGCCTTCTGAAATTTGGTGGTGTCGTCGGTCTGTAACGACTAGTTTTTTCTTTGCCTATAAATAGTGGACCATTTTACACATTTTGAAAATGTTTTTCACACAAAACGTTCTGTTCTTTATCCACCCACTACAATCCACTTTCTTTGATCATGTAGTTAGTTTATATTTGTTTAAGAGTGATCCAATCATTCATTCAAGTGATCACCTTCATTCCTCTACTAGTGCAAGAGAAGAACACATTGTATCACAAAGATACAAAGTGTTATAGTGTTAGTGTAGTGCACTCGTAACATTCGTTACGTACTTGTTGTATCTTGATATACATCAAGTTGTCTATCATCTTGTTTAGTTAGTTCGTGTGGATCATTGTGATCTTGTAGAGATCGGAGAGATCTTGTGTAGCTTGTGTTGATAGTGAGTAGATCGGGTAGATCGTGTGAAGATAAGGTAGATCGGGTAGATCGTGGGTAGATCGAGTAGATCGAGTGAGATTGGTACTAGCTAGATTAGTACTCGACATTTAGCTTAATGTCGGAAAATAATGTAACCGACGCGGGTTATGTGTTTAGGCCTCAAAACACAAGGTTTGTTATGTTGGGCCATAAAACATAACGGGTTTGGTTGTACCCGAAGAAGAACTCGACATCTAGCTTAGTGTCGGAAAATATTGTAAGCGACGTTGTATGGTTTTCTCCGCCAAGAAGGGAGCTTGTTGATTAGTGAAGTAACTCTCGAGTTGGGTATTCGGGGAGTGGAGTAGGGCGAAGAGGAGCTTCGTGACCGAACCATTATTAACCACCGTGTCCGGTTTGCGCTTTCTTTACTTATCTCTTTACGTTAATTTTTGCATTTACCGATTTGCATTTGTACTTTGAATTGCATTTATAGTTGTGTGGTTTGTTTCTTATATTGTGTTAGTTGTGTTTGTGTCATGGCATGTTATTTATAATATGTCTAAGCTTGTGTTATTGAGACACGCCTTATTTGTTGCTTTTATAATATCTCTAGTTCTTGTAAGACTAGAGTTGACACTTTTCATATTAAGTCACACTTGATCGGGTGTTTGATGCGAAAAGATTCAAGTTTTTAAACGGGAACGTATTCACCTCCCCCCCCCTTCCCCTCAACGTTTTCCACAATTGGTATCAGAGCGACGTCGCTCAAATTTTTAGAACAAATGGTTTTCAAAATTGAGTACGATCCATGTATCAAATTACCCATGAAGGTGATAAAATATGAAAAGTATTTAGTTGCTTAATACTTACAAGTTTTGTTGTTAAGTAGACTTTGTCATACTAGCTTGAATGTTTTCTTAAACAAATAATAGAATAGAGTCTATAAGTGTCCGGTCATGTCTTTTGAACGAGTCGTAAAGTGATGCTGTTTTGAATGGAGCGTTTGAGACAACTCTTTGTTTCATACTAAATATATGTTTGTAAATGTTTTTCTTAGTCCTAAACTTGGAAATGTTGCTTAACATATTCTAGATGTTCGGTATCTAGTTTACTAAGTTTTACATCTCTTCATTACGTCGAAACAGAAATTCAGCCTGAAACAGAACTGCAACAACAGTGGACGGTACCACTAAATATAGGACGGTACCGTTATATTTAACGGTACCGTGGGGTATTTAAAGGTACCGTGCATCTGTGTGTCTGTTTTCAGAATTACGTCATTTCATAAATTCGTATAAAATCAACCGTAAGTCCATAGGAGTCGTGCCATCTATCGTTTTAAATGTAATTGATTCTGTTTTCATTTAAAAATATCTTTATGAATTGTTTCTAAGTAAAAATATATTAAAGTCCATGATTTGTAACGAAATATCTTTTTAGTTATGCCATTTGCGCAAATTTTTGGCCAAAATGAAAAAGCGTGTCTCAACTTTTGAACATTGATGTATTTTCAAAGTGACTTGGTAAAAGTCTTTGAAATGAGGAGGAAACCAATTCATTAAAAAAATAAAAAATAAATTCAAGCTAGTTATACATTATTATACTTAATACACAAAATGACGATAAGTATTTTTGTGTGTTATGCTAAATGGCTATTTATTTTTCTTTGTGTCCTAGTATTATTAGTTAATATTTTTGAGTGTTTATAGTTATCTTTAATTGAGCTAGATATATCTATAATAACAAGCGTTTTACATGCCTTGTTGTTATGTGTTTATTATTAGTTTTTCGGTTTATGTGTTAATAGGACTTAGACTAGACTACTTGCACTAAGTTGCGTAATTGGTTTTGCATTGCATATAGGCATTGACCACTTTTCTTGCATATGTGTTTTCGACATCTTGCAAGTTTTAAAATGCTTTAGTAACCTTCTTAGGACTGGAAACTAAGTTGGTTGATCATGTGTGTCGAAAGATATTGTCTTACACAATTATTTTTCCAAAGGTTTAAGTGTAAAAAAATATATCACCTCAAAATATTTAACACTTTCATTAAATCCTTAACATGATTTCTAAAACATTACATCATTTTGTCTTGCCTGACCATGTCTAAACAAGATAAAAGATCATATTAATATATTAGTATTTAAGTAAAAGAAAATATATTAAACTTGCATTGAACTAACACACACACAAAATGTTTTAAACATTTAATATTTTACGTATGTTGTATAAAAATGGTTAAGATAATTATTTTTATACTCATGATATGTCGAAAACTAAGAATATTATACTTAATAATAAATAGTTTTTCGCACATAAAAATAAATGACAATCTCGAAGTAGTAAGTTAATATGTCATTAATCTCACACATACAACTAGTATTAGAATAAATGGAACACATTCGTTAAAATTTTATTTTCTTTTTAAAACGAGTGATCGTGAGGGTCAAGAAAGATTTCGAGTACATATCAATTCATTATTCAAATTATGATTGATATCATCATCGAATCTAATTGACAAGTTTTCGAGTATGGACATGAAATTGAAGTCATTATTTGTCTAGCTTCAAGATAACATCAAAATATAACGAAATATATTATCTTGAATCTACATACTCAATCACACTCGATTGTTATGAAAATAATGACGTCATCTCAAGACGAAAACATTATGCATCGGATCATAACTCATACTTGTGTTGAAGATGTCATATTAAGTCTTCTTGTCCAATGGTTGTGTTACGAACATTAAACTAATTTGTTTAAAATATGCATAAAATACACAACTAAGTAGGATTGACAACTTGGATGTTTCATCCGAAGTATTCAAGTAATTTACTTTGCAATGCAATTAGTAAATGTGTCATTTCTGATAAACCAAACACGAGCAAACAAACAACATATGTAAACTTTGCTCATGAACGACTCAACACTCAAAATCACATGTCTAGTAAAAGTGTCACAGATAATATGCTATTAACTATTATGTACGTCATCAATATTCGAGAAGATCACATGTATTTCTCTTATAAAAAGATTGACAAATGATAACTTATATGTTATGCATCTTATTTTCTTTGTAACATGAATGGTTATATTACAAGAGAATATATTGCATCTTGTTTAACAAGTATAGGATATTATATTTGAATAATAACCCAATACAACATGTGTCATTGCATAAACAAGTAAAATTGGTCATACACTAAAATACTTGTTTTACAAAGCATTCGTAAGAGTGATAAGTTTCCTCTTAGAAAAGCATATTTGTTGAAAGAAACAATATGTCTCATTTTAGTCATACATCATATAATATTTACAAGATCTATTGAGGTAAGTAACCTTTACTAGATTCTTTTCCCAAGATATGCAAAGGAGCATTCTTGAAACACTCTCGATGTAAGCATATTCTACATTGTTTCGCATTAGGGCATCTCTTGGTTCTAGAAAACCAAATCATGTTAAAACAACATGTAACAACTCAACAAACAAATATGTCGTCCAAGAGATCATGAAATGCACCATCTGATGAAGCGAAAAGTGTACCGCTTTTAAGGGGTCATTTAAGCCCTAAATCGTATTTATTTGATCAAATATTGCCCTAAATCGTTCCTTTTGTCATTTTAGGTACTTTTGAGGAGAAATCTGGAAAAGGAGGCATTTTGGACGTTTTTGGAGCATAAAAGTGAAGAAAACGACAAAGTCTCAAAAATTGGCTAAAAGTTACCTTTGACGGCGTCAGATTTTACTCTGGACGGCGTCATGCCTTGGCAAGAAAAGGTGGACGTGAAATTTACTCATGATAAGCCAGTGAAAATTGCATGTAAATTCTGACGGCGTCACGCTTTAACCTGATCAAGGGCGTCACGGCTTAATTCAAAGAGGGACGGCGTCACGTTCAAGGTCTGACGGCGTCAAGCCTTGATAAGCCAGAACGGATTTTGGAGAGCTAAAGAGGGACGGCGTCAAGAAGGTCATCCGGGAACCCTAAAAGCGGCGAGGTGACGGCGTCACACTCCATAACGTGACGCCGTCAGATCCAAAAGTCTATATATAGTTTTCTAATTTTTTGTCATTAGGAGAGAACTTAGTGTGGAATTTTTGGGAGAAAACCCTAAGACGATTTTAGCATCTTTTTCAAGGCTTTTTGCCTTGAGATCTTCCATGTTACATTGAAAGATAAGTTATCAATTAATCATTCAATATGTCTATGTGTTGTTTGATTCTATCTTATTCTTGTCTTTTGTTTAACATGTTAGGCTAGATTTATCTTATGTTTGCTTAGATCTAATGAAACCTAGCTATTGATTATTGGTTATTAGTGTGTTGTTAGTTGTATTGGATGATTGTTTATCTATGTTAGGCTTAAGAAAACTGGCTAACTTCCTATTCGGTAACTTGCTTGAACGTCTTAAGAAACATGAACCAAATGCGTACTAAAGGTTTTTATGGTTGTATTTAATGCACAAGCGAATTCTAGTGATCCCATGTTAGGAGCTTCCTAGCCGGCTCGACATAGGAGTGAAGTAGGAGCTTGTAGAGTTGGGGAAGTACGTACGCCACCCCACGATTGGTATTAAGGAATACACCCGTCATCCACGCGACTAATACACACTAATCAACCGGTAAAAGATAGTTAGGGAGTAAGGAAATCTAAGTAAACACATTTCTCTACACTTAAGTTTTCACCAACATTTTCATTTTTGTTATTTTATTTTATTTGCATTTGTAGTTATTTGGGTTAGTTGACTAGCAACTAATTCCGCCCACTCTTTCAAACCCGAGATTTTACTTGCTTTCATAAAATTATAAAAACACAAAAAGAATCTTCTCTCACCCTTAGACCTATTAGAGTAATTTTTCATACCTAACGAACACTATTCCCTGTGGAGAACGATCAATCCCCCGTACTTACCATTACACTATACTACATCGGTCAGGTACACTGCCTGGTGGGGTTGTAAGCCTCTTGAGATCCCTCGAGAGGTAAAACCTGTTGTAAGGTTGCAAAACCACGCATCAAGTTTTTGGCGCCGCTGCCGGGGAATAGTTATTGTTTAGGTTGAATTTTTATTTTATAGGTCTACTCACTAGATTCCTTTCTAGTGAGATTTTTGTTTTATTTTTCTAGGTTTTCTTTAGTCTATCTATTTTCTTCGTGTCTTTGTTCGTAACCATACCATCCGACATCATGGAAGATGGTAATATCCTTAACCCCAACAACCCACCACCACAACAACCACCACCTCCTAGAGCCCGTACTTTAGGAGAGTATTCCCGTCCTAGCCACCACGGCTATCGAAACACCATTGAGCTCACTCAAGGAGCCAATGTCACACCCTTGCGATCCGACACCATCCGGTTGGTGCAGAGCGGATGCGCATTCCATGGACTTCGATCTGAAGATCCTAATCAACACCTCAAGGACTTTCTTAAAATCGTTGATTCTATAGACCTTGATGTTGCCACTCGAGAGACGACCCGATTGCGTCTCTTTCAATTCTCTCTGCGGGATCAAGCTAGTCAGTGGCTAGAACGTCAACCCGCAGGATCCATCACCTCTTGGGATGATCTCACCACTCGTTTCCTTGCTCAGTTTTTCCCACCGGGAAGAACTACCAAGCTAAGGAATGATATCTTGATGTTCCAACAACGTCAAGGCGAAACTCTCTACGAGGCATGGACTCGATTCAAGGACTTACTCCAAAAAGTCCCTCACCATGGCATAGAACTTTGGCTCCAAGTCCAAATCTTCTATGACCATATCAATCTCTACACGAGGCAAACCATTGACCAATCGGCCGGTGGCAAGCTACGTGATCTAAGTGCGGAACAATCATGGGCTCTCTTAGAGGATCTTGCTCTTTATGACAACGAAAGTTGGAGTGATCCCCGTGATTTGAATAAAACGGTCAAGGCAATATCTTTGCCTTCGAACAATTCAAGCACTTCCGACCGTAGGATCATAGAACTTGAAGACCAAGTCAAGTTTCTCATGAAATCCTACGAGGCTCCTAAACCTTCAAGCCAAGTGAACAAAATCACTTCTTCATGTAAATTATGTAGTGGTCCCCACGACACTCGTGATTGCATGGAACTCCCCGAACAAGCTTTTGTGGACTACGCATCCTCGCGTACCGACGGAGCGGGAGACAAGTGGTACACTTTCAAACCCGAGCCAAACCCTTATGGTGATTCATACAACCCCTCATGGAAAAATCACCCGAACCTTAGGTGGAAACAAAACCAAAACGCACAACAAACCAATTCTTCCAACCCACCTAATCGTTTCCAATCAAGCGGTTCCAACTCGATCCGTAATTTCAACAACAATCCTTCCGGCAATGGTAGTACCAATAACTTTGAAGGATTGATGTCCCAATTTATGGCATCTCAAGAAGCTCGGATAGCTAGATTC
The DNA here is from genome assembly GCA_021014915.2 of Artemisia tridentata subsp. tridentata. Lineage (NCBI taxonomy): Eukaryota > Viridiplantae > Streptophyta > Magnoliopsida > Asterales > Asteraceae > Artemisia > Artemisia tridentata. The sequence continues at coordinate 453,405,352 of CP139507.1, forward strand.
GAATCCGAATTCAATCAACAACAAACGGAGATGACCAATAAAATTGACAACTTGTTGAAAGCCCTCAATAACCAAGTGCTATCACCTCCACATAAGGACGCTAGGAACACAAATAGCGGACCCCAAGTAAAGGACCCCTCTTCATCCAAACACGTCCACTTCGTCAACATTGTCACTATCAAACCAATTGATAGAAATGAGGATAATAGTGAACCTAAGGATGAGGATAAGAAATTCGAGGTTGATAAGGAAGTTAGGACAAATGAGATTGAAGAAGTAGATGATGATGAGGACTACTTCAATAGGCTACCCACTAAGGAAGAGCGCGCATATCATACAAACTTATTCGATGACCCCGAGACACCATACTTCCTAGGTAGACCAATCATTGAAATAGGCGACCCTTCTAATCTCAACATACCATGCAACATCGGACATTTGCATGTGTGGAAAGCCTACATCGACCTTAGATCACCCATAAACATCATGACTAGAGCCCACTACAACTTGATAATGAAAAATCAACTTGGGTATAGGATGCTCCCTGACAAGGGTTGGATGAGTAACTTCACGGGAAGAGTTAAGGGATTACCGGTTTATGTAGGAAACTTCACCTATGTCACCGACTTTGTAATTGTAGAAGATATCCGCCCAATAGTCGATGCGTCCTTAACTCAAGTGGTTTTTGGAAAACCATTTGTTGAGGTCTCTAGAATGACTTATGAACCTTCCTTAGGGATAGTTAGATTTAGGGATGAGACCGATGAAGTAAACTACCAAATGCCATATAAGATAGAACAATTCCAACACTTGTCAAATGTTGAGAAGGAGCTCAAGCAAGCGGTCTACTATAGGAATGATGAGGATAGAAATAAAGGAGTAGACTATGTTATGGAAAGGATATTCGGTTTCTACAAGGATTGTTTGAAATTAGGACCGGAATATAAAACCGGGAATGAAAATGGCCTAGGAACCGTGACCAATGATGGAGTCACGTAATGTACGTGACTTTGAGTCTAGCTACAAGACTCGTTAATAAAGAAAAGCGCTTCTTGGGAGGCAACCCAAGCTTTATTTGCTTTGTGTGTTTATTTATTTGTTTGTTTGTTTTTATTTGCTTCCGTATGTGTGTTTAATTTTTATTATTATTGATTCATGTTCAAAACTAAATTGTGAAAATGCTTTATCTTGTTTTTAACTTCGTCTTAACTACATATAAAGGTATTTTGCAAAAGATAAGTGTAAGGGAAATCTAAATCGGTTTATTAGAACACAAATTAACATGAATCGTAATAATAATAAATTAACATACATATTCGTATTTGTTTGAGTCAAATGCTTGTATCGAGTCATAATGATGTTTTGCAGGATTTCCAGGAAGTAAGGTAAAGGTTTTTCCAGAAATTTTCCGGAAACTTAAAATGAAAATTTTTGTCAGGTCATTTCTGACGGCGTCAGGGTTTATAACCTGACGGCGTCAGATTTAATTTTCAGAAATTTTTGAAAGTTTTGTTTTTAAAAAGTTTTTATTAAAATCTCCAACTTATAATCTCCAGGAATCTGCAAAGTTATCATTCCACAAGCATTATATCCTTATATATAGATTTTATCCCGCCGATGTTATGCAGGTTTTCGTGTTTGTTTTCTCAGGTTTAACAGGTTATTTTGGACAAGGAAATGTTTTGGATCAAGCTTTTGGCGATGCATTAGTCATGGAGCTTCAACATTTACTTTGGAAGAAGATTTAACCGTGTTACTTCATTATCCACCGAGCGAATCAGGGGAGTATTTGATTTCATTCTTTTACTTTTTACTTTTACATCTTGTTATTTGAACATTGGGGACAATGTTCATCTTAAGTGTAAGGGGAGGGTAAAAGTACGATTTTAGAGAATGCTATTACGCTTGATTTTTGTTTGTTTAATAGTAGATGTGTAATAAAACTGAGAGAAATACATGTTAGGGCAATTTTAGTGCCAAATTTAAAATTTTTTACAACATATAGGAGTGAAACTTTGATCTTAATGAGCGTCTCACGGATAGGAGTTATATGACTGGCACAAAAACCGTACCACTAAAAAATTTTCCACCCCCAAATATGTGAGGTTCGCCCCTAGAATTGGTAGGAAAAGCATTTATGCTATGATGTGTGTACCGGTAGCACTTAGATTCTAGAACTTGCGTTAGGACCATTCCAAGGCCACAAGTGAGACTACATTCGTGTAGTTAGATTTACTACATGATAAGAGGCATTAGGATTAACCCATTGTTTTACACCTGTGTTTTTGTTATAATTACTTTGGCTACATTGGTCAAGTAATTCTCCCACACCCTTTGCGTTGTACTTATTTTTAGTACACGATACCCCTAGTACACCCCTCAGAGCCTATCTTTTCGTTTCGACCTTTAAGCATTTTACTTAAAGGAAGAATTTGTTACACCCCACTTAAATGTACACCCAAATCGCCTTAGCCTACCTTGTATGCACTCATTTTTAGTGCATTATTGTGACAACATTTGTTTAAACCCAAGTTAATTATCTAATTGATTACATGGTTGCTAAGTCGAGTAATATCTTTGTACATATTGTTTTGGGACGATTGGGACTCATGGGTAAAGTACTAGTGTAATGGAGTAATGGGGAAGAACATCATTTATTACCCCCATATGTGCTAAATATTTTAAAAGTACTCCAAGTTTTTCAATTATCTTAATTCGAGTCATTAGAATAGTTATTTGTAAAGTTATGTAAAAGTTCAAGTGTAAGGGGAATGCAACGCCCCTATGATGTATTATTTTGGATGGTAGGGCAAAAGTGTATGCAATAAAAAAAAAAAAAAAAAATCGGAAAAATCAAGAAAAAATACAAAAAAATGAGAAAAAGAAAAATAGAAAAAACATACGGACTACCATCCCGTTTCATTTTATGTTTATTTTATGTTTTTGTTATTTTGTTATTTTGTTTCTAGCTTAAGATTGAGTCGAGTCTTGGCTTAGCAACATTGTATAGTACATGTAATTGATCAAGATCTTTAACTCGCCACCAGTAAAATATCCTTTATCCAACAAAACCGTGTTTTCCTTTTCCCTACACCTAACGTTATAACCCATTTAAAAGCCCTCTTTGATAGTTTATCTTAGGTGCTTACGCCTAGTGGAGGAGGTTTTCGATCCTTTCCCAAGCCTATGGTAATCTATTTGCTATGACAGGTAGTGAGAGATATTATCCGTTTTCATTTATGAGATTTATTTTGATGACACTTGAGAGATGTGAGTATCTAAACACTACTTGTGAGGTGCTAGTTTATAATCTCCGTGCTTATTATGATTGAAGTGGAACGATTATTTGTTGTAATTACTTTTATGTTTGCATTAAATGACCCCTAACCTGTATTTTGATTAGAATAAAAGCGCATTTGCTTGAGGACAAGCAAATCTCAAGTGTAAGGGTATTTGATGAAGCGAAAAGTGTACCGCTTTTAAGGGGTCATTTAAGCCCTAAATCGTATTTATTTGATCAAATATTGCCCTAAATCGTTCCTTTTGTCATTTTAGGTACTTTTGAGGAGAAATCTGGAAAAGGAGGCATTTTGGACGTTTTTGGAGCATAAAAGTGAAGAAAACGACAAAGTCTCAAAAATCGGCTAAAAGTTACCTTTGACGGCGTCAGATTTTACTCTGGACGGCGTCATGCCTTGGCAAGAAAAGGTGGACGTGAAATTTACTCATGATAAGCCAGTGAAAATTGCATGTAAATTCTGACGGCGTCACGCTTTAACCTGATCAAAGGCGTCACGGCTTAATTCAAAGAGGGACGGCGTCACGTTCAAGGTCTGACGGCGTCAAGCCTTGATAAGCCAGAACGGATTTTGGAGAGCTAAAGAGGGACGGCGTCAAGAAGGTCATCCGGGAACCCTAAAAGCGGCGAGGTGACGGCGTCACACTCCATAACGTGACGCCGTCAGATCCAAAAGTCTATATATAGTTTTCTAATTTTTTGTCATTAGGAGAGAACTTAGTGTGGAATTTTTGGGAGAAAACCCTAAGACGATTTTAGCATCTTTTTCAAGGCTTTTTGCCTTGAGATCTTCCATGTTACATTGAAAGATAAGTTATCAATTAATCATTCAATATGTCTATGTGTTGTTTGATTCTATCTTATTCTTGTCTTTTGTTTAACATGTTAGGCTAGATTTATCTTGTGTTTGCTTAGATCTAATGAAACCTAGCTATTGATTATTGGTTATTAGTGTGTTGTTAGTTGTATTGGATGATTGTTTATCTATGTTAGGCTTAAGAAAACTGGCTAACTTCCTATTCGGTAACTTGCTTGAACGTCTTAAGAAACATGAACCAAATGCGTACTAAAGGTTTTTATGGTTGTATTTAATGCACAAGCGAATTCTAGTGATCCCATGTTAGGAGCTTCCTAGCCGGCTCGACATAGGAGTGAAGTAGGAGCTTGTAGAGTTGGGGAAGTACGTACGCCACCCCACGATTGGTATTAAGGAATACACCCGTCATCCACGCGACTAATACACACTAATCAACCGGTAAAAGATAGTTAGGGAGTAAGGAAATCTAAGTAAACACATTTCTCTACACTTAAGTTTTCACCAACATTTTCATTTTTGTTATTTTATTTTATTTGCATTTGTAGTTATTTGGGTTAGTTGACTAGCAACTAATTCCGCCCACTCTTTCAAACCCGAGATTTTACTTGCTTTCATAAAATTATAAAAACACAAAAAGAATCTTCTCTCACCCTTAGACCTATTAGAGTAATTTTTCATACCTAACGAACACTATTCCCTGTGGAGAACGATCAATCCCCCGTACTTACCATTACACTATACTACATCGGTCAGGTACACTGCCTGGTGGGGTTGTAAGCCTCTTGAGATCCCTCGAGAGGTAAAACCTGTTGTAAGGTTGCAAAACCACGCATCACCATCTAAACCAAATAACCTCTAAATCTCAAACACGAAATTGAAATATTGTGCTTGCCTTTGTTAGGATATTGTGTAAGACATGTCATCTTCATTAACCTACTTTTAAAAGATGGTTAGTTGAGTCATATTAGGCCATGTATTAGCGGAATAAGCTAATATCATCTTTGCTATACTTCGATAGGCAAATATAGGAACTTGAATTTTTCTAACATGGGAATGAATACTGGAGAACCCATCGCACTAGAAATTCAATTTGACCTAATGGTTGAATTGCTTCCAGGAGAGAAGTTGGGTTCGTGGTATAACTCGTAAAAATGGTCGTGTTTAGCCAAAATTGAGCACCACTAATGATAGTCTCATACTCATTCTCTAACTTGAAAAATTATCATTCCTACATTTGACTAAAGATAGTTTACATCGGTGAACTTTATCTCCCATTAGGATTTCTTTTTGAACAAGTAGTAATTAGGATCCTCCTTAGCGAACCTAGATTACTTGCACCCCACATATGTGTTTCAAAATGATAACATGTTCTCGTAAGATATGATTGAATGTCTTCATGCTCTTAAATGCTAAATGATTATCATGTTTTGCATGATGTTTTCATTTATTTCTTATGTGCATTTTACATGATTTGCTTGTAAATTTTGCACCCACTGTAATACCTGAAATTCAGATAACCTGTAAAATGACCAAATTACCCCTGAAGCCAAAAAAACTTAATAAAATCACTTATAAAAAATTCTGAAATGATTCCAAACTTCTGAAAACAAAACTACATATGAAATAAAATAAATTCTGAGACAACATTATATTATTTGAATGTCCAAAAAAATTATAATGTCACATATACATTATATATAATCCGAAAATAATAAAATTGAATTAATTATATTTGTAAAATCATTTAATTAAGATAATTATCAAGCTAAATTAAGAAATTGTATACCAAATCAAATTTTGATCTTGTGATAACTTCTAGGCCGAAAATTCTGATCCCATGCCCCCCCTAGGTCGGTTTATTAAAGATATATGCAAATCAAATTATTTTATAAACCCTAAAATTCCGAAACCCTAACTCTCTCTCTAAAAGGCCGGTTCTTCTCTCTTGTTTGCTGCTGTCGATCCACAAAACAACCACAAGGAGGCTTTGATCTTCTGTCCCTGCTCTATTCACATCACAAATAAGGTAATTAATACACATCATGATTTAATCCATTCGAATTTTGAAGTGAAACCCTAATTATTTACATAAAATCATAAAACTGCTGCTGATCAAGAATATTAATCCGACTTTAATCAATCGAATCTCGATGATAGCTAAGTTTTTTTAGGTGGTTTTTGAGTCTAGAGTTAAATTCAATGAAATAGCTTTCTGTAGAATTTAACCTTGTAAATTTTAGAGGCCTGGAAGACCACTTTTTGATTTTTAGAAAATTAAGTGTCAAATCGAATTCGTATGTCTGGAAAAACAGTCTGGGTTTTCAATTTTTCATTTTCAAACCGTAACGAATTAGAAGGTCTCCTTTGAAATAAGTAATATTTGATGAGTCTATTAGTTACTGGAATTTTTCTAGATTTTTATAAATTTTATAAATGGGACTGAGGATTAATTACTTTTCGGGTGTTTTAATTGATCCGGTTCTGGAACAGGTTTGGAAAAAGGATTTTTCATTCGTACCCATGCTAGTAAATAAAATCTGGAAAAATTTGGTAAAATACTAGGGGAACTGAGGTAGCTCTGTAAATTTTGGTGAATTTTATTTCGAAGATATAATATGATTCATAATTTATTTTAAACAGGCCCAGTCCATACTTAAAAACTGTTAAAGTGTAAAGAACTTTTAAAAGTTGTTATGTGGTTACTTTTCTAATAACTAAAGGGGTATGAATTGTATATTGTTAAACTTAAAGGGTTAAGAGTGTAAGTCTGGATAACCTAAGTATGTAAATGAGTAACTTGAAATATTTTCATCTTAGACCTTTAACTTTGGTGTAATTACAATTAAAACCCTGAGATAGGGAAACTTGTCAAAATTACCCTTAAACTTTTGTGACCTGATAAAATGTACTTTAATTCCATAATGATCTTGAAGTAAGGACTTAACCTAATCTGTAATATTAATAACTTACTAAATCCGAAAAGTTACTAAAAATACAAAGTTATTTAAAATGGAAGGATAGCTGAAACCCCTTTGTAATTATGTCCTCTACTCCTTTAGGTTTGAAGAGGGAGTGGTTTGATCCCTATCAGTTTTGCTACTCTTGTGTTCTTGCATTCTAATAAGGTACAGATATTCTGCCCTTCTCTAGTAAGGTGCCTTCGTTTTCTTTTGATTTCGTATTTTGATTAGTTTAGGATTCCCTATACCATTGCTATGTTCCCTCCTGTTTGTGCACCGTTCATTTGATCTTTTATTTATGAATCCTTGATGTGTTTTCCTTGTTCTGAAAACTTCTTGAATCTCTTTGTTTTGACCTATTGTCCTGAACCCTGATCCGTGAATCTTGTTTTGAACCTTAATCTAATATACTTGTTATAAAACAAAATTGGTTTTTTTGATATAAACCTTAATCTGTTAAATCCTTATTTAAACCTAATTGGTTTTGAACCGTTCTTAAACTACATATGAAACGTTTTGAGATAAATTACTTTAAAATAAGTAATATCACTTTTAATGAAAGTTACTAAAAGTTTTGGAAGACCATTTTGAAGAAAACTATTTTGTAAGATCAGTTGTTATGAAAACCATTTTTGAAGGATTGTTTAAATGGACTTTCAAATAGGAACCTTTAGAGATAAACTGTGGATATGAAACTTTGATTATAAACTTTTGTTACTCTCTTTTGAACCATTTGATATAGTTCTTTAATCTGAACTTAAACTTTGATATAAAACTTAACCTGATAAATTCTAAGTTGAACCTATGATATATAATCCTGAACTGGTTGACATGAACCTTTGCCATGTACCCTTAGGATATGACTTTTTGATTATTTGATAGTACGTCCGACCTTTGACCTACAGTTTGATATTACGAGCCAATCACTAGGCATGAGGGTTTCATGTCCATGTCATTGACGCACCTCTGACATGACTCTAGGGCAGGAGAGTGATGACCTGTTCCGTCCCTTATTTATTATTTGCTATGGCCATTATAATTATGATTATTGATTTGTCTGTGGGGCGTATGGGTGCACTCTAGATTTGACCTGTTATCTGTATATGTTATATGATTATGATTATTATATCTGGTGACTGATGGTGTGTGCGATACACGTCTTTCACATTATCGGAGAGCTGATCACTCTACACAGGTTTGTTTATTATTTTTATGCTATGTTATCTGGGCTCGTGATAGGTTCCTGTTTTTCTTAAATCTTATTCACTTTTGTGCTTTTCTTTTATTCATGATCCATTTCTCATTCCTTTCATTTTGATTTCGTATCGGTATGATCTACATTCCTGTTTTCCCTTGTACTGCTATATATTATCGTTCTTGTTATCTATATATCTGTTCACTGAGCTCTCGTAGCTCAGCCGCGTTTTCTTTTTCACGTGGCAGGTATTAGTAGGAAGCTGGGAATGAGTGAAGAGGGTACCTTGGACTTAGAAGATTGGATAGCTATGCTGAGTTAGAGTTGGATTGAAGACATTATGTTTTAGAATTTGTTTTGGAAGTTTTAATTGTAACCATTTAGATTCAATATGTCATTTGTAATCCTTGAATTTTTGTATTACCGTATTAGTATGCTTTGTTTTGATCTGATATGTATCCATTGTTGTGATATCTTTACCCTTGTCGGGTCGGGGTGTTACATGATTTGCTTGTAAATTTTGCACCCACACTATGTCATTTTGACACATAATGAATTAAGTATGCCTATCACTATGAACTCTTAGACGTCATATAGTCATACACTTCTATAAGTTAAAGTAGTCGCGAAATTGTCCTAATTCATTGGTCATCATTTCGCTTTCTTCCAAGTAATACACTCTTTTGTCAAGGGAAGGTTAGATACAAACCTAGTATAACTCGGAGTAGGTTTGACAACTTAAATATTTCATCCGAAATATTCAAGTAATTTTAACTTGCGATCGAAATTGTTAAAAGTCATATCCGAAACATCATATCCAAATGATTAAAGCTAACATGAACCTTCGGGTGACAAAGGACTCACGGGTTACTATATAAGTGATTAGTAGTTCCTTTCATCCTCGTGTGAATATACACTTGTTAAGACCAAGTATATTCATTTCCGCCAGTTCCTCTTATCCCCATAGGTTTGTCATCGTGTTTTGTCGTCAAGCTCACCTGATAGATAATGAGGATCAAATTTATCTATCGATTTTAGGGTAGAAAACCAACACATCATCCTATCTCGCCAAGAGTATTGTGGAAAACTAGAAAGAGGGTTGAATAGCTTTATCGTTTTAAAATTTATTTGCTTTGAATACTTAGTATGAATTCAATTAATGCAAATAACAAAGAGTAAATTATATGCAGGTAAAGAAAGAAACGATCAAACCATAACACGATTGTTTATAGTGGTTCGGTCTACAAGGACTCTTTTTCCTTTCCGTACTCCACTCCCCGAGTCTCTAACTCGAGAGTTTTTCTTCACTAATCAACAAGCTCCTTTAACCGGCGGAGAAAACCTTTACACGTCGCTTACACAATTTTTTCGACACAAAGCTAGATGTCGAGTTCTTTTACAAGGGTACAACCACTCCCGTCACACTAAGTATTTTGAGGAATAAAATACTAACCGATCACTACAGAGGTTTTATGATTGTTTGGTACAAACAATGATGTGTGAACAACAACAATTCACACAGTGACTAGCTAACAAGTCTTGCAACGCTTTGTTGAAGCTTGTGATGCTTTGATCTTCTTGCTACAAAGAAGCTCAATGAAATATGAAATATGAATGAGTTAGATATGAATGAAAGAATATATGATGTTGTTTATTCTTGTAAGTGATGAGAAAACATCAATGTGTGGCTTGCTATTTATAGGCAAAACTGCCTCAAGAAGCCACGGATGGGACGAATCCAAATGAAGGGATCCGTCCGTGTACCTGTTTGGTTCCGTAGGAACCTGACAGGAAATTTCCACAAAACTTAATCAAATCTAACCAAGATATTTCCATATCTTTCCAAGGATTCATTGAGTAAAGATCTAATCAAGATATTCATGATATCTTCCAATGATCTTCAAAATCTTCTAAAGATTTCAAAGTGATGCATGCCATGATGTTATAATACATTTCCATTTTTATATTAAAATGTATATGAAAGTGAACTTCAAAAATGTATATGAAAGTGAACATGTAAAATGTATATACTAGTTAGGTGATGTTTTGTGTTTATGAAAGACTGGTGACTATATATGTAAAAGACTTAACTATATTTATGTTTTGCTAAAAATAAAGTTTTTAATTGTCGTTAACAAAATATAGCAAAGACCGTAAAATATAAATAACGGTTTTTTAGATGATATTTGCATTAACAATCTCCCCCTTTTTGTTGAGGACAAAACATAAAGTTTATTTTTAAGCAATGAGATAAATAAAGTGCAAGCCTTTAAAAATATAGATTAAACTAGTTTTTTGCAACTTTAAAATCAATTTAGACATTTTAAATTGTATAAAATGTGTGAGTTTTGAGTTTAATATTTTCTCCCCTTTTTTGTCGAAACAAAAAGATGAAAAGCGTAGCGGAATGTAGTGCAAGCCCTTGGTCAATACTCCCCCTAGTTAAGGTGCCAAGTATAAGATGCATGGATTTTGAGTGCTTGATTAGCCCCCCCTTGGTCAATACTCCCCCTAGTTAGGGTGCCAAGTATAAATAAGTGCTACAAAACAAAGGTTAGTGATAAATAGTTCAAACCAACCATGGATATAATGTACAATAAGAAGTCACAACCAATACACAAACATCAATAAACATCATTCATTAGTAAAATATTTTGTGACAAAAGTCACAAAATTGGACAATAATGTAGATTTTATAAAAGGAAATGCAAGAAGAAAAAATAACGTAGAAAAAAAAATCCTAGAACAGAAAAATAATTTAGAAATAAAAATCCTAGAATAGAAAAAATAACTTAGAAAAAGAAAAATCATAAGATGTGAAGCTCCTAATGTGATCATCTATTGAGGAGGATGAGAAAGAGCGTTAAGACGCTCGAGGATGTGGTTTAAAATGAACCTCGTCTCGTTTTGGAGTTCATGAACCATTATTTTGGTTCTTTCACTAAGATGAGTGGTTCTTTCACACATGGAGCAACCATGGCGAGGGAAGTTTGGTGGTAGAGTAGGTTCGTTTGTTGGTGGTGGTGATGGTGGTGGAACATTTGTTGATTGGTGGTTGGGATTTGGTGGAGCTATGATTGATGAAAGCAAGGTGGTTTGTAGTTGTATGGCTTCATGGAGGTGAGAATCCACCATATTGGAGAAGGCTAAGAGGTGGTTGAGTTCATCATTGATTTCACCTTGAGTTTGTGGAGGATCAATCTACATAGACTCGTCAATGTCCCTAAGTGTAGGTAAGAAGGGTTGAGGTGGTGGAGCATGGTCTCCGTAGAGTGGGCCATGGATTTCCCTATAAATAAGGTGGAAGAGTAAGGGTTGTTGTTGTGATGGTTTACAATTAAATGGTAATGGTGGTGGATTTGTTGAGCTTGGAGGTAGGTCTTCTAAAGTTTCCAAAAACGGGTGTGGAGAGATCGGTGGTGTAGCGAATAGTTCCAATGGTTAAAGTTTTAGAGATCTTGGAGGTGATGGTAATTTGGGTATTTGAGATGGAGCGGGAGGTGGTGTGGTGGCTACTGGTGTCTTTGTTGGTGGTGGAGTTGTTATGATGATAGGTGAAGGTGTTGGAGTGGCCAAAGTTAGAAAGTTTTCATCATGGATAGGAGATGAGATGTTGAGTGGTGAAGAGTCTGATGATGATGAGTTTAGGTTGACAAAGCAACAAGGTTTTACACTAATCCTAGCCGTTCTTCTAGGTAGTCTTGAGGGTGATGAAGAGTTGGTTGATTTTGTCATTGTGAAAAATGCTTGATATATGCAGAAATTCACAAGAAATGGTGGTGATGGTGTGAGAAATGATCATCCTAGATGTTTTAATTTATAGAATTCAAGATTCATGGAAGAGTGTGTTTGGATTTGATGTTAAACCATACAAAAATGGTGGTTTCTAATGATTTGGAAGTGGAAGAGAAAGTTGTCAAATCATCAAAGTCAATCCAATGGGGTTGAGTTGAGTGAAAGAGGAAGGATATGTAGTTAATGCATGGCAATGAGTGCAAGATCTTTGATGTCAATGATCCACGGATAGCAAGGAACCAAATTTAGGGATCCTTGCTTTATGGAGAAAGGTAACTTGAGTGGATTTTTGAAATTTCAAGTTTTGGTGGGAAATGGTTTTCCTATTGGTCTAAGTGAGCTAAGATGATCTTAATATGAGGGAATAGCAGTAAAAGTATCCTAATAACAAGAATGAATGATCTACAAAAAAGTAAACAGAGGGCATTTTTCAACCCGCGAACCCCGTTCAAATCCCGTAAATTTTCCTAAAACATGTGTAATTTATTAGTTGTGATTAGAAAATAACAATAAAACAAGTATTAACACATGTAAGGGTATAGATCAAGCAGGGGCTAATAATTTCACTAATAATGTGAAAAAATGGAAAAATGATAACATCAAGATGTTATCTACCTGCATGACAAGGTTAATTCACATAATCATTCAAAGTTAAGTTATCATCCTACGACAAAAAAAATACATCAAACATCATTGTTTTGGAGCAAATGTACCAAACGCTCATAAAGCTTCTCATTGCCTATACAATTTCTTGTTAATCTTTGTTAGGAATCTTCCAATGCACTTGAATATTCCTTTTGTTTGCTTGAATTCTTCCGATGGATTTTCAATGACCGGGAGTTGTTGGAAGTAGTCAAGAGGAGGAAGCCTAGAGTTGGGAAGTCCATCATCCTCGCTCATTGATGATGATGATGAGGAAGTAGGTGGATGAGGACGTTTTCCTTTACACTCTGTTCCTGAGTTTTGAAATAGAAGAAAAGAAGAGAAGTGACAAAAATGGGCAGAAGAGAAGAGGAGAGAAATGAAATTTAATTTTTTAGTTCGTGTTCCCGAGTTAGAAAGAAAAGAAAAGAAGAAGAAGAAGAAGAAAAATTATGATTTTACAAGTATACCATTTATTTTATATAAAATTATGTTATATGTTTAGGGCATTTAAGTCATTTATATTAATTAAAAGTTTCCTTATTTACTTTCTCTCCAAATCATCCCACTTTTGGGAAGAAGATTTTGGAGAGAAAATTAACCAAATTTCCTCTCCATCTCTTTTCTCTTCTCTCCTGAAAAAACTCGGGAACGTGAATTTATTTTGATTTCTTCCCACTTCTTTTCTCTTCTTTCAAAAATAAAACTCGGGAACGCAGCGTGTCTTTGCTACTCTCTTATCACTTAATGGCACAAATATGTGATCAACAAGGGAGTAGTCAGGACAAAACCCTCTAGCATTAGGTGGAATGGGTGCAAAGGCTCTAAAGAGACGGGTGAGAAGCATCCCGTATGGAAGAGTGGTGGTTCCTAGCATGGGTATGTCCGTCATCCTTTTGGCAACATACTAGGCTAAGTTGAAAGGTTGGTGGGTAGACAAGCTATAAAGCATGTAACAAAGACAAGCATTGATGTGATCACGATTAACTATGGTACATAAGACATTAGCCCTAAGGATTTCTTCCCATTTTTTGAATTGAGGCTTGAGTTCATTGAGTTTCATGCCAAATGGGTCTCGGTTGACTTCATTACCTGTGCGGGTTGTTCTTGTGTTTAAAGTTCTTGGATTATTTATTTGGCAACTAGAGGAGTGTCGTATGGAGGCATACGATCAACGATTGAGTCAAGGATTGATAGGGACCATTTATCCGAGTAAAGGCATGTACCTTCACATGGAATTCCAAGAACTTCCGCAAATTGATTGAGAGGTATGTTGAAGTCATTTTGGTTTACTTTGAATTGGATTGACATGAGACCATAATCATTGGTTGTGAGAACTACACTGGCATAAAACTCTAAGACAAATCTAGGACAAATTTGTTCGTTGATGTCTGAGAGACCATCGAAGCGAATGGTTGCAAGTTCTTGACGAATATTTGTTCCTTCTAGAAAGGATGGGTCAATGGTTCTACCCTCATGAACGTAACGTTTTTCTAGAGCCTTAAAGATTTTGACTTGAGCCGGAGTAAGACCCTTAGTTTTGTGATGTTTGGGAAGGTAGTTTAGAGTGTCTTTGTGGTCATAGAAAGTTGTGGGAGGCATGATTGATCCTAGATACAAAAATTACATACTTTAGTTGAAACTAACGAGAATTTAGATATAAAGTTCTAGAGTGTGCCTACATGAGGACAATGTGGAGGTGCGGTTATCTCGAATCCTTTTAATGCATAAAAATAAATTCTTTTATCAAATTTTGTAACAAAACGAGAGATAACCCAAACGCTCCTAATTCAATGTAGCTTCGATTGAATGTACCCGAAAATACATATTAGTTATGTATTTCCTTTAGCATTCAAGAGACATTATGAAAATGATGTTTTAAACATAACGTTTTTATTTGTATGAACAATGTGAAAAATTAATTGTCCTAATAGTGAGAAGCTTTTTACAAAAAATTGACATGGGGCTTTTAGTAAATTATGATAATGTCTTACAAGATGCAATTCCTAACTAAGGGAAACATGATTAGTTATGTAATTTAACAAATGTACTTCATGATTTATCAAAAAGATGCATAATCCCCAAGTTTTGGTTTTGTGCAAGAAATAGAAGCCCTAGACTCAGATCAGGAGTGTAAATGTAGTTAGGAAACTTACAGTGTTGATTGGAGCACAAATTGGTTGAAGGAGATGCCTAAAATTTGAGAGTGATGTGTTGGGTATGAGAAAGGAGTGTTTGTTTAATATATTCAAAAACTAACCCAGGAACCCACGGATGGGGCGGAACCAAATATTTGGTTCCGTCCTTGTTGTCGAAGGGTTCCTTGGGACCAGTTTTGGGTTTTGGTCAGTTTTGTCGTGTTTGGTTAAGCTAAGATTTTAACTACAAATTTGGTTCCATTAGTCCTAATCCAAGTCTAAGAAGATTAAATGGTTCTCGCTTAAGGAGTTTTGTTAGGATATCGGCAATGTTGTCTTCTGAGGATACTTTCTCGATTGAGATGTTTCCTTTTTGAATATTGTCGCGAAGAAAGTGATGACGGATTTCAATGTGTTTGGTTCGAGCATGTTGAACTGGATTTTTACTAAGATCGATAGCTCCTTTTTTGGCCCAAAGAATAGAGATGTCGTTAAGTTGAATTTCGTAGTCGACGAGAGCTTGCTTCATCCAAAGAGCTTGTTGACATGCTTTTCTTGCTGACACATATTCGGCTTTGGTTGTTCAGATGGCTAGAGCCGTTTGTTTCTTTGAAAACCATGAGGTAAGACAATGCCCAACAAAACTACAAATATCACTTGTACTTTTTCTATCGACATAGTCACCGGCATGGTCCGAGTCGGCATACACTATGGTTTCAACACCCGTTCCTTTGGGATACCATAATCCTAAGTGTGGAGTATCTTTAATGTATCTAAATATTCATTTTACGGCTTCAAGATGAGATGTTTTAGGATCTTCTTGAAAGCGAGCACATAGAAAAACACTAAATATAATGTCGGGTCTACTAGCCGTGAGATAGAGTAGACTACAAATCATTCCCCTATATTTAGTGTTATCTGCGGATTCACCTTCTACATCCTTGGTGAGTTTAGTTTCCGAGGACATAGGCGTTTTCATAGGTTTAGAGTCTTCAAGACCAAATTTCTTAAGCATATCTTTTATGTATTTAGATTGGTTAAAGAATATCCCACCTTCTAATAGTTTTATTTGAAGACCTACGAAAAAGTTTAGTTCTCCCATCATACTCATCTCAAACTCGTCATGCATGATTTTTGAGAAATCATCACATAACTCTTGACAAGTTGATCCGAATATGATGTCATCCACATATATTTGGACAATGATAATATGTGAATCCTTTTTCTTGGTGAAGAGAGTGTTATCTACTAAACCCATGGTGTACTTATGGTCAACTAAGAATGTTTTAAGTCGATCATACTAAGCTTTTGGTGCTTGCTTAAGTCCATATAAAGCCTTTTTAAGTTTGTAAACATGATTTGGTTTTTCAAAATCGGTGAAACCCGGATGTTGAACGACATACACTTCTTCATTTATAAAGCCATTTAAAAATGCACTTTTGACATCCATTTGAAAAGGTTTGAAATCATGTGCACATGCATATGCAAGTAAAATTCTAATAGACTCGAGCCTAGCAACCGGAGCAAAAGCTTCATTGTAGTCAATGCCTTCTTGTCGATTATAACCTTGTGCTACTAGCCTAGCTTTGTTTCTAGACACTACACCATGTTCATCCATTTTATTTCGAAAGACCCATTTTGTTCCAATTATCGTTTGACTTTTTGGTTGAGGAACTAATGTCCAAACATCATTTCTAACAAATTGATTTAACTCTTCTTGCATAGCAATGACCCAAGATTCATCTTTTATAGCCTCGTTTATATTTTTGGGTTCAATGGTCGAAACAAAACAAAAGAAGTTACTTTGATTTTGGACTTTCGATCTTAAGGTTCTTTCATTAATATTTCCTATGACACTATCTAATGGGTGACTTTTAGATTCTTTGACATTTACAATTTCTCTATTTAATAGTTCATCTTCCTTGTCATTATTTAGATTTTCTTAGTATTCAACAAGTTGACTTTCAATTAAGTCATCATCTACCAAAGGTGATGTCTAAGAGGGAGGTGGACTTTCGTCAAATGTTACGTTTAACGATTCCTCGACTCTTAAGGTTTCTTTGTTTAGAACAATATAAGCTTTGCTATTTTGAGAATATCCAAGGAACACACCTGCATAAGACTTTGGGTCAAATTTGGTGAGATAATCCTTAGTGTTTAGAATAAAGCACTTGCTTTCAAAAACTCTAAAGTAGCCTAATGTAGGCTTTTTGCCTCTATATAGTTCATATGGAGTTTTATTCAAAAATGGTCTTATTAAAAATCTATTTAAGATATAGGTAGATGTGTCAACGGCGTTACACCAAAAATTTTGTGGTATGTTTTGTTCATTAAGCATTGTTCTACTCATCTCTTGGAGAGTTCGGTTTTTACGTTCTACTACACCGTTTGACTGAGGAGTACGAGGAGCTGAAAAATTATGTGTTATGCCATTAGCATCACAAAAAGCTCCAAATTGAGTTTCATTATCAAATTCACGACCATGATCCGTTCTAATTGACACAATTCTACTTCCTAGTTGATTTTGAATTTTCTTACTAAGAATTTCAAATTTATCAAAAGCTTCGTTTTTACTTTTCAAAATTTTTGTCCAAGTGTATCTTGAATAATCATCTACTATTACCAAAGTGTAGAAGTTGCCTCCATAACTTTGTATAGCGGATGGACCAAATAAATCCATATGCAAAAGTTCTAGACACCTAGATGTAGACATCATATTTTTCGCCTTATGGCTACTATGAACTTGTTTTCCAATTTTGCAAGCATTGCAAAAATGTTGGTCATATTTCAACTTGGGTAAGTTCCTAACGAGTTCTTTAGATGATAGAGATTGGAAGAATCTCATATTGGCGTGGCCTAAGCGTCTATGCCAAAGAGTTGAGGTATTGTTGAATCTAACACACCTGCTAGATCTTTGAGCCTTAGTGGATTGGTAGGATGCCTATGTAATCACAAGCACACTACAAGAGAATCTCTGAATAAGAATAAATAAGAAGAAGAAGAAGAAGAATAACTAATAATGCTTTGATCCTCTATGGATCTTTTATTGATAACTGAAAAAATGTTTTTCCTCAATTGGTACAATCACCAAGGCCGTATGTTTCTTATATAGACCAGAAACCCTAATACAGCCTGTTACTAAGAAAACATACGAAGAAGATATGCACTATCACTTCCTAATATAACTCATGCATATCCTCATCTTCTAATAATACAGAAACAAAATAATAACTAACAGCAGTAACAAGAATAAACTAACAGCAGGAACCAACTGCAGCAGCAATGGATAACTATCAGCAGGAACCAGCTTCACTATCAGCAGGAAGGGAAATAAACTAATTTCCACGATTCCCAACAATCCTCCCCTAATCTTGAAGTTAACTAAGTTAACTTACAAGATTCCCTGATAGAGCTTTGAAGTCCATAGGCAGAGGATTATGATAGAGCAGCAGCAATAGTAAGTAACCAGCAGCAACATCTTTAACTTCCAGCAGCAACCTCTATAGTTCAGCAGCAATAGGAAATCATCTTCAAAAGAATAAGCTGGGCACCATGTCATCGACTTGATCTTGACTGCTACTCTGACAAAATGTACATCAAATCACTTAAGTTTCATACTATTCTCATCACATCCAGGTGTGTTAACTCCTGTGAGAGGTGAATCATTGAAAATTAATGGATTTGATGTCTCTTTACCAATAGCCATCACTACTGGAGTAGCCAATGTTTTGGTGTATAAGACTATGGTACATTGATAACCATCTGATTTTGAGTAAACCAGCAACTGTAAACGGATTTGATGTGTCTTTACCTGTAGCCGTTTGCTCAGGACTAGCCAATTCTTGGGTTATAGCAAACCTTGGTGAATTGAATACCAAATATGGATACCAAGTGTCTTTACCACAAACCATACTTTTATGGACTAGCCAATTCTTTGGATCCCATAAAGGGTTACATCCATGGTGAATTGAGAACCATTCAACTCTCAGGAATGAACCATGAGTGAGTTGAAGTACCCTATAGCTTTGAGCAAGCTATTACAGCTAGCAACGGATTTGAGTATCACACCAGAGCCGTACCCTCATGGTGAGTCAACTCTTTCTTGTCTATAAGACATGGTGAGTTGAATACCATTTGTTGTGTAGGTGTAAACACCAACACTGTACCTGCAAGGTGTTGCTCTAAACCAATTTATTAGCAAAAAAAATATGCAATTTTTTTTTTTTTTTTGAACTAAAAGATACAAGAAACAAACATAAAGAAAATAAAGAAAGATTTTTTTTTTTTTTTTTTAACGAACAACGAAGAGCAGCAGAATCCGAGCAGCAGAAACCAAATAATTACCAGCAGTAACCGACCAGCAGGAACGGCCAGCAGTAAATGACCAGCAGGAACGGCCAGCAGTAACCGACCAGCAGGAACGACCAGCAGTAGTATTAAAGTGCAGCAGCAGAAAAATTAATGCAGCAGTTAATAAGCAGCACCACCATTAAATAGCAGATCAAGTCTTACCCCACAAACAGACCTTCACAGCTAATTAATTCACATCAGTACAAGGTTTAAATACCATGCGTTGACTAAAACTCTCCACCAATGCCACTTAAATAATCAAAATCACCGACCAATTCAATTAGCCCCACAAACCGAATAAAATAATACGAGGTCAGCGACGTGAATACCCATCAATCGAATCATTAATGCCAAACAGTAAGCGACAAACAGATAACTCCACATACTGTCTTCATCAATATACCACGTTGCCAGACTTAACCCATCAATAAATGATCGAATCATGAACCATATGCAAACAGATTTAACCCACGTTGCATCGACCAATTGAAAACAATTCACCACATGACAAATCGAATGAATATACCACTACCACACATCATCGAAAAGTCAATCAACAGTAGCAACCTCACAAATTCTTTAATTTGCTTTACAACCGACAAACCCAATTAAAGTTTAATCCACCCGTAACTTTAATTGAGTACGAGGTAATATTTTCACTTCAAACCAGTATTAAAGAATCACAGCCCCCACACAAAACAATATCACCAATCATTGATTGAGCAAACGACACAACCATTTAATAATTCTCGCCCAATTTACAAGCCCCACTATATTGACCAAAAACCACAATCGACAAACAATCATAATAAACCAACATCAGTAGCTGCCTGTGTCTCATTCGATCAATGAGGTTAAACTATTTTTCACTAATGCACCCACTTGAGTAAATTGAATATTAAATTCAGCCCCACACGTTACCTTAACAATCAATGTTTCAAGAATGAGGCACCGACCAATTAAATCATCCCATCGATCAATCAAACCAGTAATCTACATAATCCTTTCATTGAATCATTATGAACCGAATAAATAATCCACGAAGTAATCGATTGACCAATGGATTCATCAGTATGAAGATAAATAATTGCTCCATGTACTGATGCAATGACTGCCGACCCACGTCTGGTCTTTACCCAATCACAAATCCTCAAACAAATTATTCTTTAAAGAAATCAACCCATTTTATCTCATGTAAGAATAATCAAATCCATATACTGACACAAAACGAATCAACCACAGCAGCATCCAATCACCATTTAATGGCCATATTAATCCATATAATAAACGCCCCATGTGAACCACAACTAGTATGAGGTCACATGACTAGCCATTAATGTCCATATGTGATTGATAACTGCTATCAATATTGCTTGAGAATGACAGCCAATCAGATCGAGGTTGAAATAATATAACCCAATCAGTTCCCACAAAGATCAGTAATAGACCAATATATTCAACAGCAGTAACCACTCACTCAATAATAGGATAGGAAGCGACAAATTCAACAGCTGCATTATTTTAGTTAGTGAACACAAAACAAACTGAAAAATATGTTAGTTATCACAAAATATACAACAATAAGCCTCCCCTTAGGCTTATGCCTCCCCTCAATACCAGCAATGATGAGATCCACCATTTTCCTTGGACCTCATTCTCATATTGTGACCATTGTGCCTCCAAGGCCAACCGCCTGTGTACTGAACATCATGATCCCATCTTTGCCCCCCCCCCCCCCCACAAACATTGGGTGATAAAAACCAAACCTATAATCATTTTGAAAGAAAGTACTTGTAGGTCTGTAGTAAGGTCCAGTAGCATTCTTTTTCCAAATAGCAGGAATAGACTTACCAGCTGGAACTGGTTTTCATGCATTAAATGGCTTACCACTAGGAAATCCATTTGCCTTAGGGACAAATGGGGGAATATTCTCAACATTTCTCCATACTGATCTAGGTTTTCGTTGTTCAGCACACACACCCATTTTACTCTCATAATAATTACAATCCTTAATAAGATGAGAGTAACTACCACAAACAAAACATGATTTCCTTTTAACCTTTTTGTTCTTAACCTGACTTTTCTTATCATGACCTTGCTTATCACACAAAGACTTCTCACAAACAGAATCAGAAGAACAATTGTTTTTAACAGGACTAAAAGGGATGTCATCAAAAGTAGCTTTCTTTGAATTGGATTCCATACTAGCTACTTTTGGTGAGGAGTCATCAGACTTGGGTATGGTTGACTTGTCATTTGAATCACAAGAAACAAAGTCTTTGGACTCTGGTTCTGAGGACTTGACACTTGTGGAACAAGAGACAAAGTCATCAGGTTCAGGTAAGTCTTTGGACTTTTTGCCATAAACCATGTGTGATTCATCTAAGTCAATGTCAAGGGCTGAGTGGATAGGGACAGGCTTAAAAACTCCTCTGATACGTGGAGGAACAGCATGCATTTCTCCTTCTTTGACATACTTTACAGGGATTTGGTAATTAGGTTCCTTAGGTGTAGGGTCAAACCATTTTGGCTCATTAGATTCATTATTATACCCTAAACCTTTCTTTGACCTTCCTGACCTAGTGTTTTTATATTCATTAGCCTCTTCTACATCATTAGATGATTTTTCCCACCTCTTGAACCAAGCCCTTTCTTTATCTAACTTAGCTTGCATATCCTGTTTTTCTAATATAATCTTAGCATTTTGAGACTCAGAATATTTAAGCTCACTAGTGGTGTTCTCTAAATCTCTCTGTAAAACACCGATCTTTTCCTCATAAGCTAACTGTAACACCCCGACCCGACAAGGGCAGAGATGTCACAACAATGGTTACATATCATAACAAACATAAGCATTTGACATTAATAATACAATAGAATTCAAGGGTTACAAAGAAAAATCTGAAACTACAAGGTTACAATTCAATATCTTCTACGTCTAATTTAAGGTTCTTCTAGTCAATCTTCAATAGCTAATAAAGTCTTCTAATGCCCAAGTACTCTCCACTCAAACCCAGCTTCCAACTAAAACCTGCCGCAGGAAAAGAAATGCGGCTGAGCTACGAGAGCTCAGTGAACAGATATAACGATAACAAGGCAGTAATAAAGGATAGTGAAGTAAACGAACATTTCATGGTGTAACAAGAGTAGAAAAGATAATGGAAAGGTTATCAAGAAATAGTTACAATAGGTAGGTGTAAAATCAACCATAACCCTCACCAGCCCAAGTTCAATTCAAGTCAAGTCAATTATCGAGTCATAGGGTAACAGAAACAGAAACAGAAATCCTCTACGAGCCCAGAACATGTCATATCAAGTCAAGTAAACAAGTATACATGTATACGGAGGGGTGACCTCGGTATGCCAAGTATAATATGAGGGGATACCTCCAAGGGTTGGAGTCGCGTGCTCCCAAGAGTGAATGACGTGTATCGCACACACCCGTCATGTCACTAACAATACAAGTAAATCAAGTCATGTACAATACAAATCTAGGATGCATCCATGCGCCCCTGTAGGCTGCCACAATGTCTTCATCTACGTGTACAATGCAATTATCAAGTCATGGCAGGGACGGGATAGGTATCACTTTCCTACCCAAAAGTCAAGTCATTGGTGCATCAATGACAAGGACATGAAACCCTCATGCCTAGTATGGCTCGTAGTCTCAAACTGTGGGTCAAGGTCAAGGTCAAGTATCAAGTGTACAAGTCAAGTTCAAGTTTAAAGTTACATATCAATGGGTTCATTTCACAAGTTCATTTAAAAGAAACTCTTTAATAATGGTTTTAGTTAAAAATGATCTTTCAAAATAGTATTCATAGAAATGGTCTTTTTAAAACGGTTTTTATAATGATAGTTTTTAAAATAGTTTTCAATCAGATAGTTTAAAAATGGTTTTCTTAAAACACCTCCATAATTAATTAAAAAGGTTTTCTCATCCCGTTTAAAATCTCAAGTATATCAAGGTTCAAGGCAAGGTGTATGGCAAGGTTCATATCAAGGTTCATAGCAGGGTTCAATGCAAAGTTCAAGACAAAAGGTCAAGGCAAGGGTTCAAAGCAAAAGGGTCAAAACAAGGGTTCACAATACAAGGGAACATAGCAATGGCTTGGGGAAATCCTAAACGAATCAAAACAAGAGATCAAGAGAACGAAGGCTCCTTACAAGAAGGGCAGAATATCTGTACCTTAGCGAGTGAATGGAAGCAAACAAATGGATGAACACAAGGACACACTGTCACACCTCTTCAACGAATCTACATATATAATGATTCATAATATACTTATTAGCTCATTTAATTTCATAACGGATTTTAAATACTTGTTACTAATCACATTCTTATAGTTAGGGTTTATTAAGTAATTATAAATAGTTTAGGGATTATGGTGAAACTATCGTAAGATTAGGGTATGAAATATAAATATCATAAAGTTACATGTTTTAACAAGTTAAACCATTTTAGTTTGAATGATGATAAGTTATACCCTTAAGTTACACAATTTATCCTTATTTAGCCCTAATTAACTTCTTATCAGCTTTTAACCCCAAACAGACCACACTTGATCGAATTTATGAACCATATTAGAACTTAGAGATAAAATCCACAAAAATTCCCAGAGCTACCTCAATGTCTTGAAAATCCACACTAATTTTCCCAGAATTTATTAATTAGTTTAACCCCACATGAAAAATACCACAACTCGGACTACTCAGAAAACATGTCTGCTGTAACACCCAGAAAGTAACCACTTCATTTACCCACCAATACCTCCAGGAAAAATCTACAAAAATTCATGACACTACTAAACATATTGAAGTCACATACTGGAGAATTTCATGACCTAACTCCTCATGGTTTGAAAATGAAAAATCTTCAAAACGGACTGATTTCCAGACATCCGAATTCAGGTTTGACACTTAATTTTCTAAAAATCAAAAAGTGGTCTTCCAGGCCTCTAAAAATTACAAGGTTAATTTCTACAGAAAGCTCTTTCTTTGAATTTAATTTTAGACTCAAGAAACACCCAAATACACTTAGTTATCATCAAGATTCAATTAATTAAAGTCGGATAAATTTTCTGATCAGAAACTGTTTCATTAATTAATGTGATCCTTTAGGGTTTTGCTATTCCAAAGATTAATTCATGATAACAAAAACTTATAATTGACATCAAAACTTCCCTAGGCCACTTCCTACACGTTTTTAACATAATCATATCAATCATAATAATAATTCATGGATTGATTCACACTAGGGTTTTCATATTCATGATTTTATGTTATGATTTTATGTGATACTTTTCTTATGTTCTTATACTTATTTAATTGCCATAACATTAAGGAAACAAGAACAAGAATTTATGAGAAGGGATGATACAAATACCCTTGATGATCACGAACACAAGACCTAGCTTTCTTCTTCTTCCTTGGTGCCTTCTTTGGATCGATTGGGAGAGACTAGAGAGAGAGGGAGAATGCCGATCTTTTTAGAGAGAGGAGATTAGGGTTTTTTTTTTTTTTTTTTTTTTTCGGTATATGGATTTATGAAGGGACCGAATATTTGTGATATACATAATTAGGGAATGGATCAATCTCCATTATGGGCTAATCAATTTGATTAAATGCATGCTTATCTCCTTATTTTCTTTGGGCCGAAAATTTATTGGGTTGGACACATATTATGGATTTACTAGCATATATAGTTGTAGGATCTTTATTTTGTGATTTTCAAATTCATAATGTAGGGAATATTTAGTAGCTTAAGTCATTAGATGATTTAGGACATAATTATCTTAGGTTAAGTGTCAATTGATGTTACTTATATAATTTTCATGAGTTCTTAAAATTCAAATTTGAGGGCATTTTAGTCACTTCGGACTATATTAAATTTGGGGTTTTACACTAACTGATTTGCTTCATACCAGGCCTTTTGTTTCTCTAATGTTTTAAGAGCCTTCTTATAAGCTTGAATTTCAACAAATAGTTTATTATATTCAGGCTCAATCTCATCAAACTCCATTTTTAACTCAGTATATTTAATTTCACTTTCCTTTTTCAATTTAGTATATTTAATCTCACAATCAAAAGGACACTTATGTACCTGAGTTAGATGGCCCATCATACCAAAGTCTCCAGCCACTTGTGTACCATATCCAGCAATCATCCCATAGACCTGTGCAGCTCCAGCATTAGTTACATTTGCCTCACCTTTTGTCTCATGTCCAGCAGCCATTTCCCTCACTTGAGTGGCACATCTTTCCTTATCTTTTCCTTCATCTTGTGACCAGTCTACCCTAGAACGAATAGGTAGCAAGTTTCTAATCTTCATGGCAAATGTCTCAAGAGAATCACCTGATCCGAATGAGGTCATTGTATAATAACTCTCGTGTTATTTCCAGATGAGTACCACAGATCAGTCCCACGATTGACTAATACAGTACGAGGTTTATATTTTCACAACCGATAAACGACAAACCCTTTATTCCAATCTTCAATTATTCGATTAATTAAATGCTTGTCGCTACTGATCTTTGATGTGCGTGTGCGTATGCTCTATTTTATAGCCACGGTATATCGTTGTGGTTTTAGCAGTATTCAATTTTTAAATTTATATTTAGCCGACTTATCAATAACACACACACTTTAACGAGCAGTGTACCCGGTCAGTATGAATATAATGGTAAGTAGAGTGTCGATCACTAAGAGTGGAACGTATTATCTAGTTATCCTAATCAGTATTTTAATATCTTAAGTTAGCTATACAACCTAATCTAACGCAAGGGGGTTTCAGCCTGAGAGACTGGCACAGTTTGGTTGTGATTAATTATAAACTAAACTAATGAGCACGAATCAGCGAGTAGCACACACGTACACAGATAAATACTTGAGACAATAAAAAGACCTGTCCTGATAGTTAAGTAGCTTGTCACTTGTTTTATTGCTAGTTTTATATGAAGTGTATAGTTCGATGCAACGCACCGAGATTAAGTCCTTTCTCGTTGGTTCTAATCTTATTGGCGAGTAAACCCTTAATGATTACTTATGACTATCCTATTTATCTTTCTTCCTACTTTTCTACAGACGATAGAATGCATAGGCGATCTAATAAATAGGCGAGGAAGGGGCATGGCGACCCAAGCAATGCTCAGCTAGACACAGAGGTTATCAATGCACTAATAAAAGTCACCAAAGACATCAACATATAAACTTTAATTAATGGGAAAGCAATTTTAAGGGGATTCGAAGTGCATGGTTAATCCATGATCACAAGCCCATCAATCCTGACCAATTAAAGTGTACTAATACAATAAAACAAAACTACTTAATGAATTAAATACATGCAGGACCTTCTTACAGCTCTTGTATCTTCGTTCAAGGTGTGTCCTGTGCTGCTACTTCGACTGAATTCGGCCTAGGGTTTCTGTGGTCTTCGGTCTTCTAAAACTAGGGCTCTCGAAATTCGTCTGGTCTTGGGGTATTTATAGTTTCTGTCTGAGGGTAAGATGCGGCGCATTGAATAAGTAGATGCGGCGCATTGACTTAACTTCGCGTGGGGTCCAAGATTAATATATTCAGGAATATTCGTACACCGCCAGAAGATGCGGCGTAACTCCATTGTTAGATGCGGCGCATGTCATTGCTGTCTTGGATCGTATCTTGTGAAATCTTGATAGTGATGCGCCGTATGTAATAAGCAAGATGCGGCGTATCTGGAGCAGAATGTTCTTGATCTTGTACATTTCAGTAGACTCTTAACTTCTTGCTTGTTTTGCTCCATAATTAGTCCAAAATCACCAAGTTTCACATAATACTTGTTTTTACCTGAGAATTACAAAAGTAAACATTAACGTATCAATTCTCACAGATAATATAATAAAACAAGTCAAATAAATAGGATAAATGACGGTAATAAAATGTACTTATTTGAGTTCATCAATCTTCAAAATAAATACGTTTACCTCACCAGATCTTTTATCCAATCACAATTTTGTGCAGCCCCACAATATCGTTCTGAATATTATACAAGCGACAAAATGAATTCTTCACTTGCGTATGACGAATCTAACCAATGTCCCATCAATAAAACTCATTAATTGACTAGCGACAAGTACTTCATCCAATTATAATCGAATCACAATTACAATCGATCTATAATATTAAAATAGTGGGGTAACCATGTGATCAACGACAACCACAAAATGAGTACGACAAATTAGTCTTCACCAACAGTACGAGGTTTTAAGGCAATTCATTAATTCAAGCCAAGGTGTACAGATCAATACAAAAGCAAAAATAACGATTACCTCAAAAAATTTAAAATTTTCTGCTGTCGACAATAAACCCTTTTCCAGATCTGCTTCTATTCCTTCGAATTTGCTCTTCTTTCACAGAGATCCTCACGAGGCTCTGATACCACTTGTTGAATCTAACACACCTGCTAGATCTTTGAGCCTTAGTGGATCGGTAGGATGCCTATGTAATCACAATCACACTACAAGAGAATCTCTGAATAAGAACAAATAAGAAGAAGAAGAAGAATAACTAATAATGCTTTGATCCTCTATGGATCTTTTATTGATAACTGAAAAAATGTTTTTCCTCAATTGTTACAATCACCAAGGCCGTATGTTTCTTATATAGACCAGAAACCCTAATACAGCCTGTTACTAAGAAAACATATGAAGAAGATATGCACTATCACTTCCTAATATAACTCATGCATATCCTCATCTTCTAATAATACAGAAACAAAATAATAACTAACAGCAGTAACAAGAATAAACTAACAGCAGGAACCAACTGCAGCAGCAATGGATAACTATCAGCAGGAACCAGCTTCACTATCAGCAGGAATGGAAATAAACTAATTTCCACGATTCCCAACAGGTATCATCTAGAGAGGTGAGTCAAAGTTTATCTTTAGATGTTTTATCTATTTTCATAACATATACGTCATTTTTCAAAACTCCTTTAGCTATGGTTATACCGTCTTTTAGTATTTTACTTTCGTTTTCACTAAAGAGGACATCATACTTTTTACGCCATAGTTGGCTAATGCTAAGCAAGTTAAATCCTAGGTTATTAACATGAGCAACATCATCAATATAGAGAGAGTCATGAGAGATAGTACATTTTTCGACAATTTTGCTTTTTAACTTGCTTCCAAAAGTAACATTACCTCCGTCATATTCTTGGTAGGTTGAGAAGAGGCTCTTGTTTCCCGTCATATGCCTTGAATAGCCGCTATCTTTTATCCACTCGTCTGGTTCCAAACCGACTTTCAAGCATACCTAAGTTATAGAAAAATTCAAGCATTTGGTCCCCAATATCTCATGGGTCCATTTTGGTTAAACATCCCATTAACTTGATTCATGTATGGGAATGGTGGATATGAGTTCCATGACATGTAGTTAGGAGTTTGATAATGCCTAGGAAAGTTCTCGTTCCAACCATTTTGATAATAAGGTTGCGTGTTGTAGTTGCTTTTTGGAAAGAGGCGTTTGGGAATAGTCGTCTTAGGCATTTGTTGAGTAGTTTTAGCTCTAAGCTCATTCTTAGCAAGTCCTACTCCTATAGTAACAGCTGGTTTTTGTTTATTTACAGTTGAACTAGTATTAGGTTTCTTTATGACTTTAACGAACTCTGTACGAGCCGATATGCAAGCTTTCTATTCTGCTACAGTTCCCACGGATCCTTTCTCTAACACAGGCGGAACCAAGGATTTGGTTCCGTCTGATCCGTTGGTTTCTGAGACTGTTGGAACAGTTTCTTGTACTTGGCTTGTTTCTTTAAACTACTTAAATCTCCTAATTTCATAAAACCTAATCCAGTTTTATCATGTGGTAATTTTTGGATTTTCATTATTTCATCTACACAATTAATATTTTTATCAAATCTTTTGAATTTAGAGTTTTGTTTGATAAGTGTGTCCTGTGTGATTTTAAGTTTCTCTGATTCAAGTCTAAGCTCTTGACATGATACACATACCTCGTCAATAGCTTTACACTTTTCTAATCGTTTAGCTTTTTCTTTTAACTCATAAACTTCATTTTCTAAAAATTACTTTTTAGTTTTCAAAAACTTATTTTTGTTTATGATTTTTAAGCTAAGTTCACAAAGTTTGTTATATTCCTTTTGCAAGGTGTCGTCATCAATAGAAGAATAAGATGAGTCAAAGTGTACCTCGTTTGAGTCTTGAGCCATGAGAGCAATTTCGTCATTCTTAGGCTCTTCGTCATCATCTTCACTCTCACTCTAAGCACCACTTACAAAAGCTCTTTGATTCTTGTTCTTGGGTGGCTTGGGACAATCTCCTATTAGATGACTTGTATCTCCGCATCTAAAACATTTTCTTTCCCCTTTTCCTTTCTTGTCATCACGATCCTTCCGAAAGGATTTCTTGTCTTCTCGAGGTTGTCTTACGAACTTTCCTCGTCTTCTAAAAAACTTCTTGAAATCTCTTACTGCCATGGCATATTCTTCATCTTCACTACCCGAACTGATTCTTCGTCATCACTTGAGTCTACTCTAAATTTTAAGGCAATGGATTTGACTTTTTCCTTTTTACCCTTAACTATTTCTGAATCTTTTTCCATTACCATTTCATGAACTTTGAGATTTCCAATTAGCTCGTCAAGTGACATGCTTGAAAGATCTTTAGATTCTTCAATGGCCGTCACTTTTGCTCTCCACTTTGGATGGAGTGCTCTAAGGAATTTCCTGACAAAGTTCTTACTACAAAAAGATTCATCAAGTGCTTTAAGAGAAGTAATGATAGTATTAAACTAAGCAAATGCACTATCAATGATCTCATCTTCAGGGATAACAAATTGTTCATATTGTTGAACAAGAAGATCAATTTTGTTATCCTTGACTTGTGAGTTTCCTTGATGAGTGATTATTAAATATTGCCAAATTTCTTTTGCGGTTTTGCACATAAAGACTCTTTCATACTCCTTTCTAGGTAGAGCATTGTAAAGCATCATTTTTGCCTCATTATTTTTAGCAATCAATTTCTTTTGCTCATCACTATGACGAGCAAGTGAAGTATCCTCATCCCAACCACTTACGATATCTTTTATTATAGCTTTATGATCACCTTCTATAATAATATACCATAGATCTATGTCTTTTGATTTCACATAAGTTTCAAAGCGGTTTTTCCAATATATAAAACCATTTGGTTCAAATAGTGGTGGTCTTTGCATAGATTGCCCTTCTTTGAAGTTTTCAAAATCCATGGATCGTTCCAAGTTTTAAAATACAATATATTTTAAAAATCTTAAGTAACGTAGCTCTTGGTGCCAATTGTGTAAAACTAGAAGGGGGGTTGAATAGTTTTACCATTTTAAAGTTTATTTGCTTTGAATACTTAGTATGAATTCAACTAATGCAAATAACAAACAGTAAATAATATGCAAGTAAAGAAAGAAACGATCAAACCACAACACGATTGTTTATAGTGGTTCGGTCTACAAGGACTCTTTTTCCTTTCCCTACTCCACTCCCCGAGTCTCTAACTCGAGAGTTTTTCTTCACTAATCAACAAGCTCCTTTAACCGGCGGAGAAAACCTTTACACGTCGCTTACACAATTTTTTCGACACAAAGCTAGATGTCGAGTTCTTTTATAAGGGTACAACCACTCCCGTCACACTATGTATTTTGAGGACTAAAATACTAACCGATCACTACAGAGGTTTTATGATTGTTTGGTACAAACAATGATGTGTAAACAACAACAATTCACACAGTGACTAACTAACAAGTCTTGTAATGCTTTGTTGAAGCTTGTGATGCTTTGATCTTCTTGCTACAAAGAAGCTCAATGAAATATGAAATATGAATGAGTTAGATATGAATGTAAGAATGTATGATGTTGTTTATGCTTGTAAGTGATGAGAAAACATCAATGTGTGGCTTACTATTTATAGGCAAAACTGCCTCAACAAGCCACGGATGGGACGGATCCAAATGAAGGGATTCGTCCGTGTACCTGTTTGGTTCCGTGGGAACCTGACAGAAAATCTCTACAAATCTTAATCAAATCTAACCAAGATATTTCCATATCTTTCCAAGGATTAATTGAGTAAAGACCTAAACAAGTTATTCATGATATCTTCCAATGATCTTCAAAATTTCCTAAAGATTTCAAAGTGATGCATGCCATGATGTCATAATACATTTCCATTGTTAGATTAAAATGTATATGAAAGTGAACTTGTAAAATGTATATGAAAGTGAACATGTAAAATGTATATACTAGTTAGATGATGTTTTGTGTTTACAAAAGACTTGTGACTATATATGTAAAAGACTTAACTATATTTATGTTTTGCTAAAAATAAAGTTTATAATTGTCGTTAACAAAAAATAGCAAAAATCGTAAAATATAAATAACGTTTTTTTAGACGAAATTTGTATTAACAAGTATGTTGATACTCTCTGTCTTTCGTAAAATGGGCAATATGCCTATACAAAGATTGATATTTTTGAGTCTCTTCTTTTTCATCGTCTATCTTGATCACCTATCGATGTGCAACGATCTCACAACAACAATGTAGGTCCACACGTTATGGATCCAAGTAGCCTTGTTACTTGTTAGACGACTTGAATAAATTCAAATCAATCTAAATGAGAAACTCTAACACGAATTGTTAATGCTAATGCGGAATCTTAACACTAACAATGAAGAACACAATAACTATAACTAACTTTGTATATTAATTCTTTTAATCAATATGAGTACAATCTTCGTCGTTATCAAAAACTAATGCCTAGGGTTCCTTTTATACACTAAGAAAACCCTAGATACAAAACGTGTAGAAGGATATACGTATCTTCTCTAAAGATAACTACGTATCCTTTCCTAACTTATAGCTAACAAACTTTCCTAACTTTCATAAACAGACTTAATGACTTAAGTCAACCAGACTTAACTACGAATTACTCTACCAGACTTAACAATGAATGACCAGACTTAACTATGACAAGACTTAACTAATATAACTAACAGACTTAACCACGTAACCAGCAGACTTAAGTCTGTTCTTGTCATTAAGTCTTCTCTTGATAATTCCCAAAAATCCTCCCCTAACTTGATCTTCATGCTTCATGAACTTCAAGTTCCTTTTGAATGAGCTTCTGAGGATTAAATCTCGAACACTTGGAATTATCTCTAACACTTCAAAACTTCAAATCTGATCTTTATGCAGCAACTTGACTTGAATAATCTTTTCACCATATGATATGCAATCCATCTGATCTTCACAGCGACCATGACTACTTGTACATCAATTCTTTTAAGTTTCATACTATTCTCATCACTTCCAGGTGTGTAAACTCCTGTGAAAGGTGAATCATTGAAAATTAATGGATTTGATGTCTCTTTACCAATAGCCATCACTACTGGAGTAGCCAATGTTTTGGTGTGTAAGACCATGATACATTGATAACCATATGATTTTTAGTAAACCATCAACTATCAACGGATTTGTTTTGTCTTTACCAAAAGCCGTTTGCTTTTGGACTTGCCAATTCTTTTGATGAAATGCACCTCATCTTGGTGAATTGATTACCATGTATGGTTTCCACAGCCTTTACCACAAGCCATACCTTGTGGGCTAGCCAACTCTTCACTATCTCAGATATGGTGAGTTGAATACCATACAATTTTTGGTAAATTGCCAACCATAAACAGATTTGAAATATCTTTACCAGAGCCGTTTGCTCTGGATTAGTCAGTCCTTATGTGGGTTAGACATGGTGGACTTATAACCATTTGTTGTGTCAGTTCTATGCACCTTCACCAAGTGAGAAGTTCCTTTAGTCTCACTTAATAACTTGAAAATTCTTTCAAACACTTTTAAACACCCCAATATGATTCTTTTAAAGATTTTTCCTTAATCAAATCAAGCAACTGCTCATAAACTTCATCCTTCTCATCTGCATGTAACTTCTTTTCCAACATTGCCTTGCAGACCCTTGGTGATAAAGGATATTCCACTTCTGCAAGCATATAAATAGTTGCACTTTGTAAAGATAAACAATGTACCTTACATGTATGAAAATATCTCCAACTAACAATCCTTTGTTGATCTGTCAGCTTCCAAAGTTCATCTTCCTCTGAAGGTGGCTCAAACATTACTTTTAAATCTCCCCAAAAGACCCTTTCAAACTCTTCTTCAGGTCTGTTGTCCCCATGTCTGATATTCACCAACTTGTGCAAATCCATAATATCTTCTCTACTCACATCATTCAATATTGCTGGAAAATTAAGGTATACAACATCAGTGTTGTCCTCCCTTATGATCTGATAAGCAGCTCTTTGTCCAGTCCTAATTATATGATATTTGACAATTTTAGCTGGTTCCTTAGAACTTTCAGGAATTGTTCCCATAGTACAACCCTCAGATGAAGGTTCTTCTTCTGATTCCTCCTCATGTACTACCTTTTTGGATTTACTCTTTCTTGCTATACTTTTCCTCCTTGTAAACTTTATGACTGGCTTTTTGACTTCTTTCTTTTCTTCCACAACATCAGACACTTTCTCAGCATTAGATTCCTTTTCAATTTCACTTGATGCTTTCTCAACCTCAGGTGGTTTTTCAACTTCAGTTACCTTTTCATCCACTTTCTCAGCTTCTATTGTTGGCTCAGACTCTGTTACTTTCTGTCTCTTGAAACTTCTTCTCAAAGAATCTTCATAATCCACTGGCCTATAGCCATGATCTCTCTCATATGCACTCACATATTCAGCTTCAATTTCCTCAAATGATTTTCCTCTCATCTTTTCCCATGTTGAGTGCAGCATGTTCTTTAGATACATCTTCATACCATACATCTGTCCTGCTTTAGACATCCTTTTGGGAACCTTGGTTTTCTTCTGAGTTTGCCTTATCACAGACATAAAATCCCCCAAAGTTTCTTCATTCCTTCTAGCATTCATGAACTCTGTTAGTTGTTTGGCTCTCTCCTCAGCAGTCAAACCTGGAATAGCATTAAGTTCCTCAAACTTTTCCCTCAACTCATCATCTTTTTCAATCATTTGCATCAGAGGATCATCATTAAACTCTTATGATAACTTTCTTGCAAGCATTTCATCTTGTCTTTTCTGTTCTTCCTCCTTTTCAATCTCAGCCTTTTCCATTGCTTGTATTCTTGCAATCTCAGCTAAAGAAGCTTGCTCTTCTCTTTCTTGTCACTTTGATTTCTTGGGCTTAGGAGTTTCCATCATAATTTGTTTTCCTTCCCTTTGTGTTTTAGGCTGCTCCTCATTACCAGACTTATCTTCATGACCACTAGACTTAATTTCCTCACCAGCATTAACATTATCACCAGACTTAATCTCACCAGTATTAACTTCACCAGACTTAATACCCTCAGCAGACTTAATCAACTCTTCATCAGATTCAATCTCTTCATCAATTAGCAATTTCCTTTTTGGATATCTGCTTTTCTTCCTTTGTTGTTGAATTTTACTCAGAGATTGAGCTAATGTTTCTGCTGCTTCCTTTGTTTCAGGACTTATATCTACTTCATCAGTTGGTTTATCCTTAGCTAGTGTCTTAACAACTTGTTCTTCCTCTAAATTCCTCCCCTGTTTGGAAGAATTTTCATCCTCACCTTCTTGGTCATCAAAAGCAACTCCTTTCTCCTTCATAACCTTCTCCATCTTTTTAACCCTCTTGACCAAAGTTAGAATAGCCTTACTCTTAGCATTGTTTGCCTTCTCCAATGATTCTATTCTCTTAACCAAAGCAGGCACCAATGTCAGAAGATCCTCCACAGTCATAAGGTTGGATTCCTCCTCCTGAATAGGACTTGGAATATGGGTTTGTTGTGGTGGTGAAGATGGTGTGGGTGTAGGTACTCTTGGTTGAGATGGTGA
This sequence comes from Artemisia tridentata subsp. tridentata, assembly GCA_021014915.2. Classification (NCBI taxonomy): domain Eukaryota; kingdom Viridiplantae; phylum Streptophyta; class Magnoliopsida; order Asterales; family Asteraceae; genus Artemisia; species Artemisia tridentata. Next base: position 453,440,438 of record CP139507.1, read on the forward strand.
TGGACTTGGTTGTGGTGTTGGTGATCTTGGTTGTTCCTGAGCTTGCTCTTCATTGGTTGGTTGTTTAGAATGAGATGTACCTGCAATGTTAGTTGAACCAGGAAGCATAGCAGGAAAAAGTGGCCAATGTGCCCCATTGAATCCCCTTTTCATGTTTGCAAATATTTTAGGAGTAAAAGCCACAATCACATAAGTCTGCATTTTATCTTCAGGTTCAAAATTCATAATCATTTGCAGAAATCTTGGGTACATCAAAAATTTGTGTTTGTTGTTGACATTTGCTACCATGCCATCAAAAATGAGTTTTGAAAAGTTAAAAGACCTTCCAAGTGAAAGACAGACCAATGCAGAAGCAATGTTGCTTCCAAACTGATCCCATCCACCACTCTTGGGACTTAGGCAATGGAGCAAATGATGAAGTAAAAACCTCCACTGTGGTGTAAAATAGCTTTTCCAAAAAGTAAAAGTGCCATCAGTGGGATAGCCTATGGTTCTCATACCCTCAAAAAGATCATCATTAGACAAAATATATTCCCCTGAGGCATCATCCAATTTAAGACTGCTCCTAATGGATGCCTCAGTGACAATGAAGTCATGGGTATCAATGGTTGCTCTTAACTGTGGTGTACCATCAGCAAGAGTTTCAGAGGTAACCGACCCCCAAAACTGCTGAACAAGAGAAGTATAAATTGTTGGATTATGAGTTAAGGCGTACCGAAGGTTAGAACCTCTTAAGAAATCCATAATCTGCTCGAAACCTCCACTTTGATTTGGTTTCTTCAAGAAACCAACCTGGTTGTGCTTGTCACAAAACTTTAGTGAAGCCATAGTCAAGAGAATGATTAAGTGCTGGTTTAGGGTTTGAGTACTGGTAGTTAAAAACAGAGTATCGTAGGCCGAAAATAATGATATTTTAAAATTGGAAGCAAATAATGAATAAAAGTGAGATATTTTATCAAATTTTATCTTTATATACTTCTATTTCTCGAAAAATACGCAACGTATTATTTTATCATAAAAATCATTATTTTACTGACCAGACCTAACGGTAATAAAATTTAATTACATTTTACACTACCAGACTTAAAATCGGTCAACCAGACTTAATCACTGACTCACCAGACTTAACTAAGGAATCAGACAAACACTCATGAAAAGCAATATCAAGGCTTCTGATCATCACCAATCCATGTGATTTCTGCAAATGTTAGTCCCAACACCAAGAAAAACCAAGAAAACATACAAACAAACGATTTTACAATTTAAAAGCAAGAAAAATTAACTACCAGAAGTAAAACTACTATTTTTTTTTAACCAGTATTAAATCTATTACAAGAATTAACTTCTAAGCCTACCAGAATTAATTCCTAATCAGAATTAACTACTTATCATAATTAACTACTTAGTACTGGTTTTACAAACTTTACATTTAGCCTCCCCTTAAATGTAACCTCCCCTTAAACTGAGCTATGGGTTCATCATACCAATATTAACCACTAAGTAATTAAACCTAGGTCCATCAAAGGCTTTGGTTAATAGGTCTGCCACATTAATATATGTGTGTATCTTTTCCACTCTAATTAGCTTCTTTTCAAAGCAATCCCTAATGAAGTGATGCCTTATTTCTATATGCTTAGTTTTAGAGTGGTATACAGGGTTCTTAACTATACAGATAGTGCTCTCATTATCTATGTGAATTATAGTATTCATAAAGTTCAAACCATAATCCAGAATTTGATTCTGAATCCACAAGACTTATCCACAGCAATTGGCAGCTGCTACATACTCAGCTTTTGTTGTTGATGTAGCCACAATGGTCTGCTTCTTGCATTGCCAGGAAATCAATCTTCTTCCAAGGAATTGACAACCTCCTGTTGTGGATTTCCTATCAAGACTTGCTCCAGCATAGTCACTATCTGAATAGGCTTCCAGGTCAAAAGATGATTCTCTAGGATACCAAAGGCCCAAATTGGGTTTGCCCTTTAAGTACCTAAAGATTCTCTTCACAGCATGAAGATGTGAAGTCTTTGGAGTAACCTGAAAACGAGAACAAGCACACACAGCATACATTATATCTGGCCTAGAGGCCGTTAAATACATTAGAGAACCTACCATGGATCTATAAAGATGCACATCCACATCCTCAGCATCTTCATCCTTTGTCAATGGCACTTTGTTCTCTATGGGAGTGACCGCAGTCTTCACATTGGTAAATTCAAACTTCTTCAAGATCTCTGCAACATATTTGTTTTGAGAAATGAAGAGGCCATCTTCTTTTTGCTTTACTTGCAGTCCTAGGAAAAATGTAAGCTCGCCCATTGAGCTCATTTCAAATCTTCCTTTCATTAATCCTTCAAACTCCTCACACCAAGACCTTTTTGTAGAGCCAAAAATGATATCATCCACATAGACTTGTACCAGAATGATATCCTTCTTATCCCTTTTGATGAATAAGGTCTTGTCTATCACACCTCTTTTGTACCCATGCTCTTCAAGAAACTTTGAGAGTGTTGCATACCAAGCTCTGGGAGCTTGATGGAGACCATACAATGCTTTTATGACTTTATACACCTTGTTGGGGTGAGCTGGATCAATAAAGCCAGGAGGTTGATGAACATATACTTCTTCCTCAATAGTGCCATACAGAAAGGCACTCTTTACATCCATCTGATAGACTATGAACCCCATATATGATGCATAGGCTAAAAATAACCTAATAGCCTCAATCCTGGCTACAGGAGCAAAGATCTCATCATAATCTATCCCCTCCTCTTGTCTATACCCTTGTGCTACCAATCTTGCCTTGTTCCTAACAACTACCCCTCTTTCATCCCTTTTATTTCTGAAGACCCACTTTGTGCCTATCACTTTAGCCCCATTAGGTAGATCTACCAGAACCCAAACTTTTTGCAATTTGAACTGCAACAACTCCTCTTGCATTGCTTCCACCCAACTCTCATCTTCAAGTGCTTCAGAGACTTTGGTGGGTTCCTTTTGAGAAAGGAAACAAGCAAACAAGCAATGTTGTTGGTCCTTGTGGTTGACCCTTTGCTGCTTCTTGATAAGACTGATAAGTGCATGAGATTCAGGAAGCTTTTGCACTTTACTTCTGGTTTGAACAGCTGACTTTGGATCACCAATTATCTGACTTTTGGGATGAACTTTGTGAATTCTGAGTGTTGGAGCTGGACTTACATCTACTTCAGTGGGTAGGTTGTTGAAGTCAGTAACTACCCCTTCTTCATCATAAGAAGCCCCATCAAAAATACCTTCATTTGGATTATCAAAGAACTCAAGGTCTGGCATCTCAGAATCATCAAAATCATCATTTGGAGTAGAATCAAGTTGAGCAGAATTAACAGCATCACTACCAGTATTAACTAAGTTAGTACTAGTAGCAGAATTAATGAATCCACTACCAGAATTAACCAAGTTAGTGCTGGTATCCTTCTTCCCAAGGTGTTTGTCAGCCAAAGCATTCATTTCTTCTCTGAAGGATAAGATTTCTTCTGAAACATTTGTAGGAGAACCCTCTTTTACTTTTGGTTGAGGCTTGTTCACAGTCTCCTTCCTTTTTGTAGAAGATTTCTTTGTTCTTTCATTAGCAACATGTTTGACTTCTGTGGTAGGAATCACAATACGCTCCTCAATTTCTTTGCCTTGATCAGCAGTGCTTGCATCTTGAGTACCTGCATTGTTAGGCACTTCTATGGAACCTGCATCAGGGTTAGCTTGATTCTCCTTGGAGACAGGAATATAGTTCATAGAATCAGTTAAATAATCAAGATCAAACATCCATCTATGACCTAGTCCCTTCACATTGGGTTTTTCCTCAAGAAAATTAACATGAAGATTTTCCTCTACTTTCTTTGTCACTAAATTGTAAACCCTAAAGGCCTTACTATTCAGTGAATACCCAACTAGAAACCCCTCATCAGACTTCCTTTCAAATTTTCCAAGCACACTCAAGGTATCAAGAATGGTCACATGGCACCCAAAAGGCCTTATATAGCTAACAACTGGTTTATGGCCAAAAATAAGCTCATAAGGTGTTTTATTCTGAGGCTTGGTCACTCTAACCCTATTAAATATGTAGCAAGCAGTTGCTACTGCTTCAGCCCAAAAGGTTGTGGGTAAGAATGAGTCTGCTAGCATGGTTCTAGCTGCCTCAATCAGGTTCCTGTTCATTCTCTCAGCAACTCCATTCTGCTATGGAGTTCTAGCATTGCTATATTGTTTCTTGATTCCTTTTTCACCACAAAACTTAATCATGCTCCTATTCTTAAATTCTGTGCCATTTTCAGTCCTAATGATCTTAACCTTGTGATTTAGTAGGTTTTCTATTTGCCTTATGAACCTTTGAATTAAATCAGGGGTTTCATCTTTTGTAGACAAAAAGAATACCCAGCAATACCTGGTGCAGTCATCAGTAATGACAAGGCAATAACTAGCATGGTTGATACTTCTAACAGATGTAGGGCCAAACAGATCCATGTGTAAGGTATGCAAAGGCTTAGTAACAATCATATCTAACTTAGCCTTACAAGAAGCTCTATGTTGTTTGCCCTTATTACAAGCTACACAGACATGGTCATTCCTAAAAACCTTGGAAGGTAAGCCTTTAACTAAATTACCCTTCACAAGTTTGTTCATATTCTTGAAGTTAACATGACCTAACCTTTTATGCCACAATTTAGATTCATCCAATGTGGCTTTTGCAAGCAAACAGGCATAACCTTTTGCAACTTCAGGTGCTTTCATATCAAAACTGTACATGTTGTGTTGTCTAGGAACTTTAAGAAGGATCTGACTTTCATCAGGCATCTTAAAGTCCAAAGTCAAGACAAAACATTCAGTTTCACTAAAAAGCACCTTATGCTGCTTATCACAGATTTGTGATATTGAGAAAAGGTTAAACTGCCATAGTTCTTTTACAAAAGATACATTGTCAAATTCTAAATTGCCTACAACAATTCTACCTTTACCAGTTATCTGACCTTTACTTCCTCCAAAGGTAACAGAACCTCCTTGGAATTCTTGAAAATCCTTCAGATGATTCTTGTTACCAGTCATGTGCCCAGAGCACCCACTATCAAATATTTCTTTGTCTTTCATGTTCTTCAGTGGATGTTCCTGCACAAAAGTAGAGAGATTAGTTTCTCTCTAGGACCCAAGCCTCTGAAGACTTGGGTCTGCCCTGTAGATCAACAATTTTATAGGTCTTGTATGAGATTGATCCACTGTTGTTCTTGGATTCATAGGTAAGTGTGTTCTTAAAAGGATCCCAAGACCAACATGCTGGGGTCTTAACAGCAGAATCCCCATTTTCCCTTACAGCACTTGAGCTTGAAGCTTGTGCTGTACTATTAGCAAAAGGACTCCTCACAGGTGAATGAGGTTTGTAAAAATTGTTTCTTTGATTATATGAGTTCACATGTGGTCTATTTATTGGTTGTCTAGGTCCAGAATGATTAAACCACCCAGAATTAACACTTGGCCTCACATAATTAACATTTTGACCAACAGAACTAACATTTGGTCTACCAGAATTAAAATTTGGTCTACCAGTATTAAAATTTGGTCTACCAGAACTAAAATTTGGTTTACCAGAACTAAGAGATGACCAACCAGAATTAACATTAGGCATACCAAAATTAAATTGTGTTGGTCTAGTTACATACTTATTAGCATGATTAACCCTGTTAGCATTATTCCAAACTGGTTTATCATTCATATGGCCAGTATTAACATTCTTATTCTTTCTTAGTTCAGCCTCTCTTTTCATCCTAAACTCATGAAAATCACAGTCCCTAATCAAATGACTTAAACTACCACATACAAAGCATCTTTTAGGACCAAAACTGTGGTTTCTCTTGTACTCTCTTCTCATCCTATCAGGTTTTGGTGACTATTGATTTTTGACAGACTTTCTAGGAGATTTTATGTGAGTATCACAACTAGGTTTATCTGTATGAGGTTTGGGTGTAGTCACAACTGGTTCACTATTTTTGACTGACTTTGACTCAGAAACATCTTTAGGTGCACTCTCTGATTCTGAATCAGACTGCTCAGAGACATCTCTAGTAGATCCTTCACTGTCATTGGTTTGACAAGTGGAGTATTCACTAGATTTGTCATCTGAGTTGCCTGTCTCAGGATAGATAGGACCCTTTTTACCATATACAAACAAAGAGTCATCTAGGTCTTTCTTTTGTAGAGGAGTGTAATCTCCACTTAGTGGAGGTGGCACCCCTTTAAAATTATCAGTTTTAATGAACCTATTGTACACTGGTCTACCAATAGAATCATCTTTTCTACATTTGAACACAGATCTGTCCATCTCTTCCTCATAGCTTAGAACTTCACTATCTGACTGTATCCCATAACCTAAGCCAATTTTACTTGTAGAGCTCATACTATATGCTATTATCTTATCCTGACACTTAGCAGAATGGGTCCATTTGTCTACTTTCGTTTGCAATTCATCTCTTTCCTTAACAGCTTTCATGCCTGTTCTTCTATATCTCTTAAGTTTTTCATCCTTTTCATATATCTCATTAGCTTGAAAGGTGAGTTTTTCATTTAAGGAAGCTTGTTTGTTTTGATAGTTAACTATTTGTGCTTCTAAAGTTTTAACTACTTTAGTATAAGCAAGAATTTTTGCTTCCTGATCACCTATTTGTGTTAATTGTTCATCACACAAAGCTTTAACATGATTATATGAATCAATGCATAATTTTGAGCACAAAGATACCTCATTACTGGAACCAATAGCCATAAGTGCATGGTTTGGCTCTTCATCCTCAGGTGTGTGTTCATCCCAATTCACAGCTCCAGCTTCCAATGTCTTCAAGCTCATCTGATTCTTCCCCATTTTGTCATCATCTTGAGAGTCAGAACCCTTCTTCTTTTTCCAATCAGTAGTCACCTTTTTCTTGCAATCTCTGGCAAAGTGACCATGCTTGTGACAATTGTAGCACTCAACAGTCCTCCTATTGTATCCCACTGGTGATTTCCCATCAAGCTTAATGTTCCTCCCAGTCTGCTTGTAAAACTTCTTAACCCTGAAAGCAATCATGGCAATTTGCCATTTGATATCCATTTCTTCAACTTCAACATCATTGATCTGTTCCAGATCCTCACTGATGAAGTCTTGATCTTCTGGTTCCTTAGCAAGAAGTGAGTAAATTACTTCATTAGCAAAGCCTGCTGAAGCATCTCTTTCTTTTCTCAAGCTGCTAGAAGAAGCTCCATGACCACCAGAATTAACGTTGCCAGGCTTAACCTTGTTAGTGCTGCTCTTGCCTTGAGAAACAAAAGCAACATTTGAAGAACTTGAAAGTGCTTTTCCTTGGATTTCCTGTTCAAACACCTTGAGATTGTTGTACAGGTCATCAGTTGTCATGGTGTCAATTTCATCCTTCATCCTCATGGTCAATGTCATACTTGACCATTCTTTTGGTAGTGCTCTAAGAAACTTTTGGTTTGCATCTTCTTCTGACATAGCTGCACCATGAACCTCCAATTGTGATAGAAGATGTTGAAACCTATCATAACCTTTTTCCAATCCCACTGAACTGGATACACTGAAAGCTTCAAATTGCTGTTTAAGAACAGCCTTTTGCATCTTCTTGGAGTTAGCATTCCCTCCAAATCTTTTCTTGATAGCCTCCCAAATTTCCTTGGCATCATTCATGCCATGAAACCTTCTCAAATGCTCTTTGGGAATTGCCATTAGCAGCATAGTCTTGGCCTTCTTCTCCTTTTCAACAGCCCGTATCTCTTCAGCAAATACTGGTGGTAATATCCTAATCACTCCATCTGTAGCTTGTGAAATCCTTTTCTTCGAATTCCCATTCTGTATGACCTTCAAGACTTCGCTGTCAATATACTCCAGATAATGTTCCATCTCCATAGCCCAGATGTCATATTCTTCTCTCTTTAGGATTGGGAGTTTTATGTTGGATATGGTTGTTGTTGCAGAGATGGGTTGTTTTTGTCTAGATGTGCTTGCTTCAGGTTTTTCTTCATCATGGATTGATTTTTCATCATCACTGTTGTGAACTGAGAAACCATCATTCTTATTGGGATTTTCAACGTCAGACATTTTGCAGGGTTTAGGTGAGTGAATTTTGGGTTTGGTTGTTGTGTTTCTTCAAACTCAGAGTCTCTTTACAGGCTCTGATACCACTTGTAGGTCCACACGTTATGGATCCAAGTAGCCTTGTTACTTGTTAGACGACTTGAATAAATTCAAATCAATCTAAGTGAGAAACTCTAACACGAATTGTTAATGCTAATGCGGAATCTTAACACTAACAATGAAGAACACAATAACTATAACTAACTTCGTATATTAATTCTTTTAATCAATATGAGTACAATCTTCGTCGTTATCAAAAACTAATGCCTAGGGTTCCTTTTATACACTAAGGAAACCCTAGATACAAAACGTGTAGAAGGATATACGTATCTTCTCTAAAGATAACTACGTATCCTTTCCTAACTTATATCTAACAAACTTTCCTAACTTTCATAAACAGACTTAATGACTTAAGTCAACCAGACTTAACTATTAATTACTCTACCAGACTTAACAATGAATAACCAGACTTAACCATGACAAGACTTAACTAATATAACTAACAGACTTAACCACGTAACCAGCAGACTTAAGTCTGTTCTTCTCATTAAGTCTTCTCTTGACAATTCCCAACGATCTCACAACAACAACGGATGTTCATCCCAAAAATCCCATCAATCGCCCTAAAAACACCAAACCTTAATCAACTTTAAGCCATCCTTATGTTCCAAATCGAGTCTCACCCACACATCTACCACCGTTGTGTCAGTTAAATACTTCATTCTTTTAGATCCTAAACCCTGCTGCAAATCAGCACCATAGGCCTTGCTTTACGCCTTTCAAAACCCCGTAAAACACTCGCGTGCGAAGCACATCGAAATCCATAAATTAGCCAAACCTCTCAACCGCGAACCATTCAACTACCTACGTCTAGGTCTAGGAATGTTGGAATACATTTCGTGAATTTCATAATTTACGTGTGTTCAAGAACATCTTCCGAATTTCGTCTTATGACTATCTAAATATTTCATTAGAAATATTAAAGTCATCATTCATATCCATCTAATGACTACTTACGTATTTCCATGGAAATATTAAAGTCAGCTTTTCTCATCTAGTCTCGTTCAACTCGTAAAAAGAACTTATTAGATATAAATTCTCTCCTCGTGTCAAAAAGTCTCACTAAATCAGCGAGATTTATTCGTAAAATCCTCTTAAACTCCAATGACAACTTAAATATTTCATCCGAAATATTTAAAGTATATTTAATTTGCGAAATGCAATTAAAAGTCATCTCTCGTTCTCGATCAATGTTCATCGAATCCATTTGGATTCATTTATAAAAGAATTTATTTGGTATAAATTCCTTTAATCTAAGGTCCAGAAAAATCACAACATATGTGAAATTTCTTTGTCGAAAATCACATTTTGGGTCAAAACTGACCTCAGCAGGTCACAGTACCTTTAAACTCTGCTAAATTTAACGGTACCGTCGGACCGTTGTCTGCTGAGACAGTTTGTTTCGTTTTCATTTCTCACAGTCTCAAAAACACTATCAAAATCCACTTGCTGCAGTCTTGAATCATAACCGTCTCCTATCAGAATAGATTCTGCTTATCTTTTAATTCCTTAGATTTTCCACTTTCACAACATTTTTCAATCATCCTCTTGATCCTTGAGTCAAACAACAGTTCCACATAGTCCAAAACATACAGTATGTTTGGTTACTTCTGTATCCATCATTTTCTCAATTTATCTTCGATTCTCAACCCTCATTCTACATTACCAATGCTTCCGCTTCCCACTTATCTTTCACATATTTCAAGCGAAGAAACTCTAGGATAAGTGTGAGATAACCCTTTTTCATCAACGTAGTTTCCTCTATCAAAGATAACCCTGCAAGAACCCCATCACCAACCCCACATCCTAGAAAATTCTATCTTCTTAACCTCTAGCACTCTTTCACGTAAGCACATGCCTCATCATATGAATGTTCTATGAATATTTACAATGATGGAGAAGAGCTACGTGACTTCAAAGGTGAAGTTCATTGTATGCTATCCACCACTTGTCATAACGTTACTAAGATCATCGCTTCCGTCAACGTTTGTTTTGCTCTTTTTATTTTGATTCGTGTCTCAAAACATCTTGTCCGGATGGCCAACAATTAAGGGGGAGCTAAAACACATTCATACACATATAGTCTCTCACCAAACACTCTCAAGAACACAAAAATGTGGTTTTTATTCCCTAATTCTTTACTAAAACACTCACTTCTTAAGTACCCGCTACTTAGCAAAACCCCAGTCACAAAACCACAATCTGTTCTAGCTTCCTAACCTCTACTCTTTGTGATCACTTAACTATTTGTTCTATACAAGCACTTTCAACCCTCACATCAAACCTTATAACTGAAATTCACTCTTGACAGTGATATTTAGTTTTAGAACCTTCAACCCTTATATCAATCCCACTCAAACCATATAGCTACACTTCACTCTTGACAGTGATAGTTAGTTTAAAAACCTTCAACCATCACAAACATTATACCCAAAGTGTATAACTACACAATCACACGAAATCCTTCATGTACCAAATTATCTCTAACACACACCTAGGATCATCCAAAACTAGAACTCTAGAACTTCGTTACCTCAACACCGTTAGAGATATCCACCCACAATAGGATCACATGCACATTATTTTTTTCTCTCTTGAAATATATCATGCATCTCATTGTCAGTGCAAACGATATATTAATCTAAACCGTCTTTGTCCACCTTTCCTCAAATGTCAAATCCAACACTTTCCAATCTTATGGAATCATTTCCATTCACATCTAGGTGCATATCGTTCTCGTTTTCATTTTTATTTGTACTATATCTTCTGTCGAGTCTATATTGTGACATGATTTGTCATAATAATGTTGACATATATCTACCTCACTTAGAGTATGTCTTTTCAACAAACTATCCTCAACACCAATCATCTTAGGTAGATGATTATGTCGTTTAAAAGGTTTGTTGGAACTCACCTTCCCAATGACAACTTGGAAGAAGTTATTCCCAAAATTTCATGTGTCATTCCCATAATTGGTTGAACAATTACACCTTAGGTTATCGGTCAAGTTGTGACTCTCTAGTGTCATTGAATTGCATTACGCATTCACATCTTTGTGTCACTCAACTTTCTCGGGCTTTCTTATTTGTTTTTATCCTTTTGGCACACTTTAATCACATGTCTAACTTCTTGCATACTTTGATATGCTCATCAAACTCATTTTTTTAGTAGCTACGTTTTAACATAGTTTAACCCTTGCATGTCTCGCTATGTATATTCTATCCCTATAATGTTGCTCATATTCTTTTATATATTATGTTGCATGAAGCTAACCCTTGATGTAGGAAAAGCCTTTGTAAGAATTTGATCCATGGATCCGCTAGATACTAAGGTAAATAAACAAGGGGATTCAATCACCATAGGGGAGCATTGAGCTAGGGGGAGCTCGGGAGTATTTGAATACATAGCATGGAGTCTTTTTAACAGTGGTGATAGAAGACTTCACTAGGATGATACAAGCTCGCCTTTCTGGGGAGAAAGGAAGGTATTGTAATAAGGGGGAGAAGTTGAATAATAGAAGTTAAGAGCTCGGGGCAACTACCTTTTTGCTTCGACAAAAGGGGGAGAAGGGAGTGTAAACAGGTAACTTTTACATTTTACTGTGTGTTATGGTTTACATATTTCTCATCATTAAAAAGGGGGAGATTGTTAGTGCAAATATTATGATATTTAAACTAAACGGTTTCTTCGGTTTTAATAATGACAAACATGTAACTTGTAATGCATAACGTAAAATGCACAAGTTATTTGTAAACACAAATCATCAATGCATACTTACATCAACATCTCTCGACGTCTCAAGTATGCTTCAACAGAGTTGTAGATTTCCATCCCGACGTAAATCACTCAAGGTATGAACAAACAAATTTAAAACTTGACGGATGATCAAAGAAATAAATTTCTTGTTCTAAACTTCACATTTTTATAAATGTGACAAAACATTTTTTCAAAAATACATGTTACAAATTATTTTTGAATTACAAAGAAATGTTTTATTTGGGAAAATTATTTCAAAAATCCCAACAGCTATTCCCCCCCCCCCCCCAAACAGCTCCAAACATCCCCAAATAAACCTTCACCACTAAAAACAAAAAGGGGAGCGTCTTTGGTATGGACGGTACCACTAATTGTACGAAGACACAATTAAATTTAGTGGTGCTGTCTGAACTTTAGTGGTGTCGTCGGTCTGTAACGGCTAGTTTTTCCTTTGCCTATAAATAGTGGATCATTTTACACATTTTGAAAAGGTTTTTCACACAGAACTTTCTGTTCTTTATCCACCCACTCCAATCCACTTTCTTTGATCATGTAGTTAGTTTATCTTTGTTTAAGAGTGATCCAATCATCCATTCAAGTGATCACATTCATTCCTCTACTAGTGCAAGAGAAGAACACATCGTATCACAAAGATACAAAGTGTTATAGTGTTAGTGTAGTGCACTCGTAACATTCGTTACGTACTTGTTGTATCTTGATATACATCAAGTTGTCTATCATCTTGTTTAGTTAGTTCTTGTGGATCATTGTGATCTTATAGAGATCGGAGAGATCTTGTGTAGCTTGTGTTGATAGTGAGTAGATCGGGTAGATCGTGTGAAGATAAGGTAGATCGCGGGTAGATCGAGTAGATCGTGGGTAGATCGAGTGAGAATGGTACTAGCTAGATTAGTACTCGACATTTAGCTTAATGTCGGAAAATAATGTAAGCGACACGGTTTATGTGTTTAGGCCTTAAAACACAAGGTTTGTTATGTTGGGCCATAAAACATAACGGGTTTGGTTGTACCCGAAGAAGAACTCGACATCTAGCTTAGTGTCGGAAAATATTGTAAGCGACGTTGTATGGTTTTCTCCGCCAAGAAGGGAGCTTGTTGATTAGTGAAGTAACTCTCGAGTTGGGTACTCGGGGAGTGGAGTAGGGCGAAGAGGAGCTTCATGACCGAACCATTATAAATCACCGTATCCGGTTTGCGCTTTCTTTACTTATCTCTTTACATTTATTTTTGCATTTACCGCTTAACATTTATACTTTGCATTGCATTTATTTTTTGTGTGGTTTGTTGCTTCTATTGTGTTAGTTGTGTTTGTGTCATGGCATGTTATTTATAATATGTCTAAGCTTGTGTTATTGAGACATGACTTATTTGTTGCTTTATAATATCTCTAGTTCTTGTAAGACTAGAGTTGACAATTTTCATATTAAGTCACACTTGATCGGGTGTTTGATACCAAAAGATTCAAGTTTTTAAACGTGAACGTATTCACCCCCTCCTCGTTTTCCACACATAATTCTCCTACACACGGTCCGCCTTCCCCAACTGCGCCTCATATTACCACCCCACTTCCCACACATGTCACTAACCCATCTAACGAACATCCCACCCCCGTTTTCGTTTCCCAAGATCCACCAACTCCAACTGTTAACCCAAACCCGGTTTCAATTCATCCCATGTTCACACGTTTTCGTGTCGGGACTAATCGTCCTACTCAGCGTTTTACTTATCATATGTCTTCGGTCTCCCCATTACCCAAATCTTATAATGAAGCGTTTAATGATTCTAATTGGCAAAATACTATGTGTGATGAATATGATGCACTTATTTAAAAAAAAACTTGGATTCTTGTGCCTAGACCTACGGATGCCAACATAGTACGTTGTATGTGGTTATTTCGTCATAAGTACTTAGTGGATGGTACTCTTAGTCGTTACAAAGCACGTCTTGTGGCGAATGGTAGTACACCGATAGAGGGTGTTGATGTTGATGAGACTTTTAGCCCTGTGGTTAAACCTGGTACTATTCGGACGGTTCTTAGTTTGGCTACTTCTAGACATTGGTCGGTTCATCAGCTTGATGTCAAGAATGCCTTTTTGCATGGTGATTTAGCTGAGACTGTTTACATGCATCAGCCTCGTGGTTTTCAGGACTCTGCATATCCAGATTATGTTGGTTTATTACAGCGATCTCTTTATGGTCTCAATCAGGCGCCTAGGGCTTGGTTTCAGCGTTTTGCTGCTTTTATGCTTCGGGTTGGATTTGCTCATAGTCGCTGTGACTCATCTTTATTTATTTATAGACAGGGGACTGATACTGCTTATTTATTACTTTATGTTGATGATATTGTTCTCACAGCTTTTTCTGTGAGACTGTTACAGCGGGTTATTGCTTCTCTGCACAGGGAGTTTTCTATGACAAATTTGGGTTCTCTTAATTATTTTTTGGGCATTTCTGTTTCACGTGACTCTTTAGGGATGTTTTTGTCTCAGCGAAAGTATGCTGAGGAGATACTTGAGAGGGCTCATATGGTTGGTTGTAACCTCAGTAGGACTCCGGTTGATACTGAGTCAAAATTGGGAGATGATGGGGAACCGGTTTCTGATCCAACATTCTATAGGAGTCTTGAGGGTTCATTGCAGTATCTTACATTCACTCGCCCTGATATTTCTTATGTTGTCCAACATGTGTGTCTCTATATGCATGATCCTGGAGAGCCTTATTTTTCGGCCCTCAAGCGGATTCTGAGGTATGTTCGGGGTACTTTGGACTACGGATTACAGTTGTTTTCCTCTTCTACTACTTCTTTGGTTGCTTACTCGGATGCGGATTGGGCGGGTTGCCCAACTACTCGTCGCTCCACTTCTGGTTATTGTGTTTTCCTTAGCAACAATTGCTATCGTGGTCCTTGAAGTGTCAACCTATGCTTTCTCGGTCCAGTGCCGAGGCTGAGTATCGCGGTGTTGCTAATGCGGTTGCTGAAACATATTGGTTAAGGAATTTACTACGTGAGCTGCATACTCCTTTATCTTCTGCCACGCTTGTTTACTGTGACAATGTCAGTGCTGTCTATTTGTCTTCTAATCCGGTTCAGCATCAACGTACGAAGCACATAGAGATTGATATTCACTTCGTTCGGGATTTGGTTGCTGCGGGTCGAGTTAGAGTTCTTCATGTTCCCACACGTTATCAGTACGCGGACATTTTCACCAAAGGCTTACCTTCCGCTTTATTTGAGGAATTTCGTTCCAGTTTGAGTGTCCGGTGTCCTCCCACTCAAACTGCGGCGGAGTGTTAGTCGTATGAATGATATGCCCATTTAGTATTTGTACGGGCTAAAGGCCAAGTATGATTTGTTAGGGATTGTAAACTATATATGTTTGATTTGGTGATGACTAATATATATGAAACACTTTATCCTTCAGTTTACACGTTTATAGCAAAAATAAGGGTGCTTGAAGGAGTAACATAATGAGAGACTTATAAGAATTAAGAGCTAAAATTGCAAAATTTACTTTCAAATATATTTGTTAAAGTAGATAAAGCTAAACTTATAATTGTCACATAACCATATAAAATTAAAAATAATAATTCACAATAACAAGGTTATATATAACATTTACCAAAGTAAATTTACTGTTCATCTCAGTAAATTGCTTTGGAAAATGTTAAAAATAGTCTCTCCGGTTTAGTTACATTTCAAAAACAGTCATTAACAATTTTCAAAATCATAGTTCTTAGGTTAAATTTTTTAACCATTCGTGTAACAAAAAAATTACACAAATAGTCCTTTCAGTTACCTTTTAATTTTGATAATGGTCCATGAATTAATTTTAAGCATTGTGTATGCTACAAAATATTACATAATAAATCATGTTAGTTACTTCACTTTACAAAGAACGTCCATAATTTCAAGATTTAATAAAAATTAGACGTGTACCCGTGCACAGCGACGAGATTTTATAGCGGCAAATAGTTATATTTTAGATATTGTGGCTATGTTTTTCGTGTAATGTTTAGCAATTGACATTGACGAGTCTTTATCATCATCCGAAATGACAACAACATCATAGCAGTTCCGGTTTAACAAATTGGGATTGAAATATAGATCGGGATTGAGAGCGGGATTCAGATGAAACTGTAAAAAAGAAGAAAAAAAAGGATAAAGATCGGGTAATTTTAGAAACAACATTAATATTACAAAGGACATTATGGGACAACATTTTAGATAAGACATAATAGTAATTTACTCCCTATATTTCTCATTTTGAATTCTCTTTATATATAGTAGAGATACTATATCTGGTAAAGATGTTAAAAAGAATTATTTATAAATTAAATGTAACTAAAGCAACCAAATACTTACTATTGCTTAATTTTTAATCCCACTGCAAAGTGCGAGTGAATCCTCACTACCATCATTTGCAAAAGCTTCGGCTACTTTTAGCATCTCTACTTTAAACTTAAGAAAATTTGAGCTTATAACATTTATTTTCATAATTTCATCATGAATCTCTTCTTTAAACTTAAGAAAATTTGCGCTTATAATACAATTTCTTGTAGCTTATGCATTTGTTATCGTTGTTTTAGTATTTGTGGTTTCGGCCCCGAAAGATGTTGAGTGGTGTGTATAAGAGATTTATAACTATACTGGGTGCTGGTATTGGAGGACCTTGATATCTCTACTACAGTATATATTAGATCATGTGTAATGGTCAGTCTCTTTCTCGGTCGACCATCAGTTTGAGACGCGTCCCACACCTTACACCCCTTCCCTCCCACGCGCCTGAAGCAAAAAATAAAAATAAAAGCAAAAGTCGGTCGCATATGCGACCGAGTTGTGTTGTATGTTTTTGTGGGTTGGGGGGGGGGGGGGTAATAAATGATTTTTGTGAAGTATCTTTTTGGTGGTGTCCTCGGTCTCCTTATTACAATAAGTTGGTCATGAAGTTATCATATAGAGAAAGCTGATGTGACAATGATATTGTTGATCTCTAGATTGTTACCATTACACTTGACCTAAGAGAAAAAACATTTACATAACTCTTAAAAGTGAGAAATGTGAAATTACTAATCTACTCATACTCTATTATATTTCTTTAAAATATGATACTTACATTCTTATATTTTCCTTCCACTACATACTTATAAGTTATTAACAGTTTGACACAATAAACATTTGTGTGTTTGGTATGAGGGTATGGGTATGAAGGCATGACTTTCATTCTTATTGTATTTGTTTAGTTGGTGGTTTGGTATTCGAATATGGGTATCGAACCCTCAGAAGTATGCATTTTCTAAACCCATCAAAAGTGATGGGTTTGTAAACCCATTCCAATTCCCATTTTCATAATAATCCTCTTGTTGAACCAAACGCCCCCCTTAACCACAATTTCATGTCGACGGTATGTACTGATAGTCACTTAGTTTTCTGTTAAACTATTCTTGTATACGTCTTTATTTGACTGAATTTTGAAGCTAAATTGGTACTATGGCATTGTTTGCAGGAATCACATGGCGACAAATTTATACAGAAAGCGGTAGATGTATCAGAAAATGAATCTCGTCTGAATTTTCTATATTTATTTGTTGACTTGTTTTATATTTTAGCTGTATATTACTATATTTCATTTAAAAAACTATCATTAATCAAAAGAAGTATGAAACACAGCTTTTGTTTGTTTTGTTTAGTGAATTCACAACTTTCTCATATATCAAAATCTTTTTCTGCATATTAAATTTAACACATTCCAAATTTATGGAAGACACCAAGCGCAAAAAACAAGAAATTGAAGATAAATGCATTCTCTTTTAAAAAATATATTCCACATTATAAAGCCATAAAAGGAAAGAAAAAACGCAAAAAGAAAAAGAAGAAAAAGAATAACCAAACATTCGTAAAAGGTTTTAGATTTAAAATAACTAATTAATAATCTGAAAACTACAACTAGACAGCCAAAGGGTAAAAATAGCTTATCATTATCTATTATTTTAAAGTTACGAGGGAAACCATTAAACTAACCAGTAATTAAAATGCAATTGTACAAATGGTCAAATTGTAGATGCTCCTCTTTTAGCGGCGTTTGGTTCGCTGTAATTTGGCGTAATTGGATTTAATTGTAATTTGATTATATTACGTAGTCTTTTTGGTTCGCAGAATGGAGGAATTGTAATTCAGATTACATTACGTAGGTTGTTTGGTTAACGTTGTAATTGTAATTCAGTCATTACAATTACATCAAAGAAGGGAATTCCGATTACATATGAAGTTGGATGGAAAGTTTTGAATTACGTTGTAATTCAGGACTTTATAATAATAATAATAATAATAATAATAATAATAATAATAATATTATTATTATTATTATTATTATTATATAAATATTAAAATAATAATAATAATAATAATAATATTTAAATATTATTATTATTATTATTATTATTTATTATTATTATTGTTATTATTATTATTATTGTTATTATTATTTATTTATTATTATTAATATTATTATTTATTTATTATTATTATTTTTAAGTTCTTTTTTTTTATTATTATTTTTATTTTTTTTTGAATTACATTACGTTGAGATCTAACAAAAAACAGTGACATAATACATCAATTACAATTCCAACACATTACAATTACAACACATTCCAACTATTTGAATTACAATTCCTTTAACAGATTACAATTCATTTTAAAACATACTGCGAACCAAACGCCCCCTTAGTGTTTCTGTGAAAAATACAACTTAGAATCCATAGTGTTATGGAGTAACTCCTTTGACCTCGCGTGACGTCCTTAACCCGATAAGAATCAGTTCATTTGAATCGCGTATAATAGAGATTCATTTGTTTCGTCGTGCTTTGGACTAATCAGGAGAGCGATCCCAACTCACTACAAGTGTAGTGTTATATCGAGTCCTTTACTCGTGACACGTACGACACCATTACCGGTGGGGTACTCCAACAAGAGCAACATAAGCTTTACTCCTGTTTCGTCGCTTAAAAAGAACATTCGCCTTTCGACTATTTGGGTCCCTGCGTGCAACGACTACACTCCCTCTTGGATTAGTCCACGAGTTTTTCTAGCAACTTAAGATCTAGCGTGCAACGACTGTTATCCCCATTTAGATTAGCCCATTACTCTCTCTGGCATCCATTGAACGCGACATTGTGTACTCAACACGACATCATGTTATCCTCAACAACATCTCTAGAGACCTCTCCCGCCACCGTTGCCCAACTAACACTTTTAAGAACATTGGGAAAGCGACATGAACAATTCTACTTCAGTCTGTCTTGATCCGACTTGGCTCAAATACCACTTGTCACGGAATTATTCCCCCGACCCCGTGTGGCGTCCTTAACCCGATAGGGACCAACTATCTGACCCGTTTATAATAGAATTTACTGGTTTTGTCATGCCTTGGACTCATCAGGGGAGCGACCCCAACTCCCTACCAGTGTACCACCATATCGAGTCATCTACTCGTGATACATGCTACACACTTACTATTGGGGTACTCCAACAAGATCAACAGGATAAATCAGAAACGGAGGAACCCACGATTCCAAGCAGAACCTGACCCTTCAGAATTTTGCTCGTTACTATAGACTATTAATCACATCTAAACCTTTACTCTTTGCGTTTTATAACAAGTGTCCACTTTGATAATGTACAAAGTTTTAAGAAATCCTACTAAATTCAATTCTCACCAATCAAATAAACATATCTACCCACTAAAGTCTATCTCTATTGGCTGAAATATAAAATTGACACTTATTATATGGCATATCAAAATAACAATATAAACACTTAATACGAGACAAATAGAGTATTACATTGGTTGTACCAATGCATCGAACTACAAGTGGATGGCTCGTCATGCGTGGTGTATCGTTAGGCTATTTTGAGACCACATGTGGGGGTTTGGTTTTTCGTTGGTTAGGTGGTGGTGACCATCCATAACTTTGAAAGTTTTGTTTTTGAAAGTTTTATTTTTTATTTTTTTTATGTAAGTGTTAACTAGTGAAGTATAGGTAAATATCGAGAGATGAATGATTGTGTATCAAGATTAAATGAGAAATCTATAACGTGTGAAAATCACCATTACACCAAGCTTAAGACTACTCCCAATAGTCACACCATTTTACCTTTCACTTCAGCGCAACATGAGCTTTCTATCTCCCCTTACTTTCTCTCACTTTTCACCTCCAATGGTCACCACTCTCCACCTTTCACTATAATACACACTAAAAAAAAAAAAAAAAAAAAAAAAAAAAAAAAAAAAACCCTTCCACTAAATACCCCCTTACACACTCATAATTGGGGTGTTATTCGGGTTGACCCAGTGGGGTTCGGGTCAGTCGGGTCGGGTCAAGGAAAAAAAAACATATCCGAACCTGACCTTGTTTAAAACTCGGGTTACTGGGGTTCGGGTCAATTCGGGTCGGGTCAACTCGGTTTCGGGTCTAGGTCATTTAAGAGTTACACAATTTTGGTGTTTACACTTGAAATTATATAAAAATTAGATAGAAAAAAATCAAACTCGGGTCACTCTGTTTGACCCGAACCCGAGTAAGACACATATATTAGACCTGAACCCGACCTTATTTGGAATTCGGGTTAGTCGGGTTGACCTGAATAAAAATTTAGACCCGATTGACCCGACCCGAATAGTCTAATTCGAGTTCGGGTCGGTCGTTTTTTTTACACCCCTACTCACAAACCAAATAATAAATAATAAAAGCATTCAAGGGGCCCACTTTGCACTATTACATATTCCGCGAGCTCCTCACCTTTAGTTGCATTTTTTTTAGGGCTCACGCGTGACTTTCGCCGGCCCAGTAGGGGTGACGCGTGACCTTGGTTCCTCGCCCGAAGCTCACGGCTCCCGCTAGAAGTAGTCTAAAAGGTTTAAATGTAGGAAAATACTAAATATTCATACATTATCATCCTATAAAGTGTCTTACTAAAAGGATCCTGTCAAGTAGTAGAACTGACGATTTGAATGCAGAAAGAAAATGAGTGAGCAAAAACTATATAATATTATTGTGAGTGCAGGAGAATTTGTAAGATGAAAATTTAGGAATGTATATCAAAACTCTTAAATGTATGCGAAGCGATAATAATTTGTTTCCACAAAAAACAATGTGTATAAACTCACCCTGTGTATAAATATAAAGAAAGGACAAGCGTGACAACCGGTCTGATACTATCAACTCCTTTTTTCTGAGCACTATTTTCTCTCTCTCATTTTTATTTATACATATAGTGTGATATAGATATATATAGTCCTCTCAAACCTATACGTATAGAACTAGAATCAAAGACCAATAATATGGTTGCTTGTGTGTGTGTTGATATGATCAATATCAATACACTCTCAACTTTAACCTTTTCTTTCTTTGTGTAACTAAACCATCACCCAAAGTGTCACAAACAACCCAAATGGCCATTTTATCACCCTATTCATCTTCTTTCTTAGAGACACTCTTTTGCAATGAAGATCATCATCATTGGAACCTTGATGATCATGAAGATCAAGATGAACTTACACAAACCACCGTTGTAGATTCATCTAATGTTCACTTTACTCCCTTTGACCAACAAGATCTATGTTGGGACCATGAAGAACTTGTGTCTCTTTTCACTAAGGAACAAGAACAAGAACCACCTTGTACTTTTGTTCTTGACAAAACAAACCCTTGTGTTTTTCTTGCTAGAAAAGTGGCTGTGGAGTGGATCCTTAAGGTTAAACATCATTATGGGTTCACACCACTTACTGCCATTTTAGCTATAAATTATTTTGATAGGTTTGTTTCTTGTGTTGAGTTTAAGAAAGATGAACCTTGGATGGTTCAGCTTGTTGCTGTTACTTGTCTCTCTTTGGCTGCGAAAGTTGAAGAAACACAAGTGCCACTTCTCCTAGATCTTCAAGTATGAACACTATATTCACTTATACTTTATGCATAAAACACTAGTACCCAACAAGTGACAAAAAAGTATTGTTTTTCCTTGTTTTAAGAAAATATGTTTATAAAATCTTAGGGGGCGCGTGTAAGCTGCTTATTTGATAAGCCTATGTGCTTATTAAAAAAATTGATAAGCTCCTAAACTTACTTTTTTAGCCTTATAATCTTAATCAAATTTTCAATAAGCTTATTATGCATGAAAACTTGTACCCTACTTAAAAACCATTTTTAGTCTTTAATATTTCAAATCTTACATGGGTTTTAATTATCTTGGATTTACTGAAGTGGGTTTTGTAAATCTTTGCTTTAGGTGGAAGATAGTGGGTTCTTTTTTGAAGCTAAAAACATACAAAAAATGGAGCTTTTGGTGATGTCAGCATTGAAATGGAGGATGAATCCAGCAACACCAATTTCATTTCTTGATCACATTGTAAGAAGGCTTGGGTTAACAAATCATAATGTTCATTGGGATTTCTTCAAGAAATGTGAAGCTTTAATTTTATGCCTAGTCAAAGGTAATGAGTGGTCAACTTAGATCTGTTTGACTTTTTAAAACAATATTTACAGTTATTTATTTATTTTAATATTTGGTGTTGTTTTTGTATGTAGATTCAAGGTTTGTGTGTTATAAACCATCTATATTGGCCACAGCTGCAATGCTTCGTGTTATAGATGAAATTGATCCTTCCAATTCCATTGACTACAAAAGTCAACTCTTGGATCTTCTCAAAACCACTAAGGTTTGTCTCTTTGTCATTTTCACTACAAGTTTTGTTTTGCATGTTTTCTGGTACAAATCCCATTGCTTATGGTACATTATTTCATGCAACAAAAAGTAGGAAAAGTACTTTGTTAGATAAAGTCAAGTAATGTGTATATCATGTTTAAAGACATTTACTTTGTGCATGCATTAATGTTCTCCAATGAAAGTGTTTTTTGTCTTTAGACCATGTCTTGGACCTTAATGTACATGTATTATGATACGGAGTATATTGATAACTACTTGTACGTTACACTTTTGCATGCTATTAGGTCAATGTATATATGATACGAAATAACATGTTACATTTGACACAATACGATTATATGATATATTGAAAGATCATAATGTATGTATCTACGCGTTGTACTGAATGTATATCTGTTTGATCTCAGGAGAACGTAAATGAGTGTTACGAGCTTGTTATGGAGCTATCTTATGATACTTGCAACAAGCGAAAACCTAATGAGAATGATTCAACAACGTATCCGGATAGCCCAAGTGGCGTGATTGATTTTACGTGTGATGAAAGTTCAAATGATTCATGGGAATTCAATTCATCATCTCATTTCCGCGAACCTTTGCTCAAGAAAGCAAGAATCGATCAACAATTCGGGTTTGGTTCACTTATAAGCTTTGGACCATTTGTGACCTCTCAATATCCATAATTATGCACGCTAGTAGAGATCGGTCGACCAGTAAGTATAAAGACCTGTAATATATAGGTTGAAATGACCAAATCAATGGTTCATGAAGGGATATGTTGTTTTGGGTTGGTCAATTCTCTTATGGTTTTAGGTCGTTTTTAATGCGAGATAAATTAAAATGGACGCTGTTTAGTCTTTTTCAAGCAATGGACATATATTTATTAATGATATTGAAAATTCAATTCATGGCATATTTGTAGCATAACATAAGAGTAGCTTTTTTCATAAATACATGTTCTGTAGTACTCATAATAGGAGTGTAACATATGGTCCACTACTTTTTATGGCCACATAGCTGGCATGCAATGCTCGCAATGCATGCATTAGATGATGCCAATGCAGTATTAAGTTTTATGTGATTTCTATTGACATGTATATGTGGTGGTAGATGGTTTATGGTATGAAGGGCTTTTGTTAAAAATCTTCTCCAGGTAATTGTGTTACTTTAATTACATATTTCATCCCTGTAGTTTACACATTCGTAACTTTCGTTCTTTTTTGAAACTGCTGTAAGATCCCTATGGTTTCAAAATCTTGCAACGTTAGTCCTTTTGACCAATATTTGTTAGTTTTTGTCGTTAATTCCCTCACGTGCTAAAAACATGAGGGGATAATGGTCTTTTCACGGATATTCATCATCAACCTCTCATTTTGTTGCTAAATACATCCATTTTCCCCGGTTTAAACCAAAAACATCAACACCATCACCATTTTTTTTATCTCATCTGCATTTCTCATATAAACACACATACATCATTTACAATTTATCATCTTCCACAATTATTAAATTCTCATAGAAACACACTCTTATAAAAATATACATGGATAGATCATCATCTTTAACTTTTATTAAAACACAACAATAACAATAGCCATACATTAAGAACTCAAACACCATAACCAAAAACTAAAACACCACAGCCAGTCAGCCAAAAAGAAAATCAAAACCTAAATCAAACTTTTACTCGTCTTCCAAAACCTCTAAACCCTTTTATTTCAACCTTTTGATATTTGTTTCTAAGAGAATTGAAAGAGAGGTTGAAGATAACAATGTGTAAAAAGGCCAAAATGCCTTCACATTTTTAGATGTGAGGGACTTAACGACAAAAACTAACGAATATTGGTCAGAAGGATTAACGTTGCAAGATTTTGTAACCACAAGGAGGGATTTTGTAAGCAGTTTTAAAAAAGACACAAAATGTGAATGTTTGTAAACCATAAGGATGAAACATGTAATTAACTCTTGTTTTAAATTGAAGATGTGCAATTAAATAAACTACTCTGCACCAAAAAAATAAACTACTGGACAGTAGATTAGAATGCTCAACTCAGACACCCAGTTATGTAGATTCGTTAATATCCATTTAAATTTATTACTAGAGTTTATATAGATTTGGTCATATATGATAGTTGATAAGTACGATAATACAATACGTTACTACTGGGTCAAGCCTTCTGAATCTAGGGATATTTGTTTAAACTTAGAGTAAATTACAAAGACTGTTCCTGTGGTTTGCGTTGACTTTCACTCTTGGCCCTTTGACTTTTTTTGCACTTACAGCCACCAACTCTGAAACCCTTAACACTAATAGTCCCTTTACCAAACTGACGTTATATTTGACCGTTAAACCCTTATACACGAGGGTATATCCGCCACTTTAGCTTTTTCTTTGTCTTTATGGTTCCCACACTAGTTACCCCTCATCTCATTTCACTTTTTGATATACACAATTACAACCTACCACAATCCACAATCAACCACCATAACCCTCCTCCACCTTGAAAACCATTTTTGACGTTGTTGCCAGCCACAAAACTGAAGCCCATAACCCTCCTCCACCTTGAAAACCATTTTTGACGTTGTTGCCAGCCACAAAACTGAAGCCACCACCACCGAGCCATCGTGCGACGCACCACACCTACCAAAGCCGAAGATGAAACTAATTGAGATTTTTATAATCATCATCCCATCAGATCTCCTAATAGTCACAAACGAAAAAAAATACCAAATAAATATTGTTTGGTTTTGATATTGAGAATAAAATGCTTGAAGTTTGGGGTGAATCGATTTGGTTGTAATTTTGGTTTAGAGCTTGGTCCTATGATGGAGGGGTTGTACGACGGTGACGGCGGAGTTAACATTGACAGTGGGTGGATTGGGTTCCTGTCACACCCCCAGAAATCGGGTCCAGCGGAAGCATACATGTCGCTGGGGTGCAACTCAATTGGTATCACAACACAAGTACAAAGAACGGTTTTCACCTCAATCATTTAGAATAAAATTATTTAACAAAAGTGTTGAATTTACATTGTTAAAAGTAGTACGGAAATAGGCCTTTAATTAAGTTAAACGGTCCCAAATGTTTATCAGAGTCTTCTATGACCATGCCATGCCCTGCCAAAAGCCTCTAGTAGCGTGCAATTGCTTAATACCTGAAAATACATGCTAAAAGTGTCAACACGAGGTTGGTGAGTTCATAGACTTTAGTGTAAAATGTAAAGCATTTGAATAATGATTTCCCAACAAAGGCATTGTAAATTCACCCAGTCCCAAGTCCCGCCCATACAAGACTTGCAACCTGTGTGTTTACAACCCACTGCCAAATAAGTTTTGGTTTATGTAAACAAAAGTAATATATGGACCGAGATTCAAAGATAAGTGTGACAATATCGCTATATAAAGATAAGTGTGAAAATGTCGCCATCTAATCAATGCTAACAATGTCGCCATATAAACAATTCTGACAATGTCGCCATATAAACAATTCTGACAATGTCGCCATATAAATAAATCTGACAATGTCGCCATATAATCAATTTTGACAATGTCGCCATGACAATGTCGCCATATAAATAAATCTGACAATGTCGCCATATAATCAATTCTGACAATGTCGCCATATAAACAATTAATAATATTTAAAAGACAAGTCACATTACAAGTAAAACAAGCATGGTGTTTAATTGTAAAACGAACAGTGAGTTTAAATGTAAAACGAGCATAAAGTTTAAATATAAACGAGCATGTATTCTCCCCCAAAACAGTTACAAAACAAGTAAAAGTAGGGGCCATGAACTCACCGAAAATAAAGTGCACAATCAAGTGAGATATTGAGGAAATAACCGCGAGAATCCTACGAGCAACCTATATATATATATATATATATATATATATATATATACGCGTGCCTTAGCTTCTAAAAATAATGATACATTTATCTCTATATGCCATGTAAGTTGTAACCTCAATTATGCTTGGTACATAATGTTTAAATAACTTTCAATATTGAATTTGCCCTTTAAAATGATTACAAATATGAAATATACTTATTACCCAATTTCAAGTTTTAAACCATGTTTTGACTTTAAGTCCAAAATGAGTCATAAGGGTAAAAAATAAGTCCAAGGGTTCAATCTTCAGTCAAAAGGTTCAATTTATGTCTAAGGGTCCAAAATATATTGGTGGTTCAAAATAAAAGTCCAAGGTCCAAATATACAAGTTATAAACCTTTTGCATCTTTTAGTTTCAAATCTGATGGAAATTGTATACACTTAGTCACTTTCAAAAATTCGTATCTCCCAAACCGTAAGTCTAAAAATTATGTTCCTTATATCCCTAGCTTCCTCTATGTCCCTACTTTACTGTAAAAATAAGTTTACTCAAAAATATCCAAGTATAACCACTTTTTATAATTTTTGTTTACAAGTCAGTCCCAAAAGTTATGCTGACTGAGTTTTAGGTCTTGCCAAAAAAGCTATTTCTTGAAATCTATAGACCCTATGAAGGTGAAATCAATTGGAGATGATAGATCTATTTCTCTAGATCAGGCTACATATTTGCTAATTAAAAAGTTTTGCTATAAAACTTGAGTTTTGCCCCAAATGGGAACAGTTCATCAGATCTGACTCTTTTTGCTACAAAAATCATATCTTAATCATCGGGTATCGTCACGGGGATCACCACCCGGGGAAATGACCACAAAACATAGATCTACAACCACATATTTTTCCCTTAGGCCCAAAGTCTACTGATCAGCACAGTTAATTTCGTTTTTACCCTTGATCAGAATGCTATTTTGCAAGTTAAGTCCTTTTAGGGTTTTCTTGTAGTTTTAAAGTGTGTACCAAGTATAATCAAGTATAAACAACCTATGTAGCATATAAATCACATAATATGACATGAATATCAGTAGTGAAATGAATGAATAATATGAGGGTTGGTTCCTTACAAGAGGTGATGAACAAGAAAATCAATGAAACCAAGAACACTAGCACCAATGGCTCTTCAAACTTGCTTCAATCTTGGACTAGAAAAATTAACCAATAAGGGATTGTTGGTTCTTGAGAAGCCACGAAATAGGAGAGCAAGAGAGCAGAATTTTGGAGTGAAATACTTGGTGATACACTCTATGTGTGAATCTAGGGCTTATATATGCAAGAGTTAAGTGTTTATAACACTTGTCATCAACTTTGGACAAGTGTTGAGATGGTTGGTGGCGTGAACAACAAGAGGGAAGGGGGAAAATAGTTGCTAGTGGCTCATTTGATGATTTATTTAGGTATAAGTATGATATAGAGTGTAGTTTTGATCCCGGTACTCAAACGTAGGGTTTTTGAGACACATAATGCAATACCGGTAACGTAAAAATGTAAAACTTCTAAAAATATAACAACTTGTTATCATGAACTAGTTTATTATTTTTAGATGAGTGGTGAGTTCATTGGAGGGTATAAATATAATTGAAACCTAAAAACGAAGGTTTAGAATACGTAAGACGTAAAATGTGCAAGGTTTACATAAAATTGGAAAAAGTGAACAGAGACTTTTTAAAAGTAGAATTGTAAGGAACCAGTGATGCATAAAATGTGTAGACTGGACATAGTCTAGTCTATATGAAGTGTTCTTACTGATGATGCATGAATACGCAGCTAAACCATACTGGTTACGCGCATTTGAATACCCGTAAACCTAGTTTATGTAATGATGAATGATAACCATGAATAGTGATTAATGAATAATAAATGATGAATAGTAACTTGTCGAGGTTTGAATAATGACCTGAAATTACGAATTGTCATAGTTTCGGATTGGGCTGTTTCTTGAATGGGTTTGGGACTGACATAGCTACAAATGGCAAAGATGATGAAATGTTGTGTATGAGGTGAAATGGGTTTGGGGGCGTTTTTGTGAACCATTTTTCATTAAATGGGTTGATTGCAGAGAATACTTAAAGTTATCCCAAACACTTGGCTTAAACATTGTGATGATTGATTTGTCTTGATATGGCTATTGGGGAATCTTTTTTGTTCAGTGCTTAGAACATATTATCTATTTTACTCATTTTTAAAAGAAAAAAGCACCAGAATAAAGATGATAATCATTGTAGTTGCTGGATTTAATATTGATTTTTTGTATGTATCATGTTCAAGTCTTAAGTTTTTGCTTGTTTGTCATGCTAAAATGTTAAAGGGTTTGATGACCTTAGGTATGCTTGTGATTGTTTATTTAAACTGCTTATCTGCATTTAAGCATTTTGATACAGTACAAATAAATAGTGGCGATGGAGCTTTGAGTTGCTTAATCAGAATTTAGTAGAAAGGTTGGAGTAACCAACTCCAAACTAGTTTGTTAAATAATTTATTTCATATAGCAGCAAGCAGATAAATGGTTCGGTAAACAAACCCAAAATGATTGTAGACAAATAGTTTATATCTGTTGCAAGTTGGTGTGAATTTTTCTCAAGTTGAGGTGGTCCGATTTTGATGAGGTAGCCAGAAAAACTGATTGCAGAAAATAATGCTGGTGGGAGCTAAGTGTTTATGGGTGATGATGAATACAAAGAATGATTAAGGAAGAAAGTGAGTGATTAAAATGAAAACTTTACCCTCATGTGCAAATCACATGAGTGGTTTTAACGGTCAAACTTTACGTTCGTTTGGTCAAAGGATTTTCGATGTTAAGGGTTTCAGAGTTAGTAACTTTGTGTGCAAAAAAAAAAAAAAAAAGAAAAAGAAAGTCAAAGGACCAAGAGTGAAAGTCAACGCAAACCACATGGACCATCTTTGTAATTTACTCTTAAATTTATATGTAGCTTATGAGTTTATTTGATTTCAGTTTATTTTTCACAAGTTCCAATTTTCTTGGCTTATTTTTAGGCTTATGAGCTTATATAAGTTTATTATGATTATAAATTTATGTAAGCCCACAAGTGTCAAAATAAGCAAAAAAAATTAGAACTTATGAAATATAAGCCGAAAAACAAATAACCTCATAAGCCACATATAACCTTAAACAAACACACACAATTTATAATATAATTTGATATAAGCTTGTATGTGTCTTTAGGCTAAACTCTCGTTCTTCTAATCTAATGTATAATACTCCCCGGTCCTAATTTTATTGTCCTTATTACTATTTTTGCTTGTCCTTTAAAAATTGTCAACTTTCAATAAATAACAATTACAAACTTTAAATTTTACTACTTTACCCTTAATTTCTATTTTAGTTGTGAGAAAACATGACCCGTCATGCTTATATTAATTTGAGAGGATTTCAATCATTGATAAAACTAGCAATTGATTTATGTAAAAAAACTACTCCGGCTGTCTCAAATTTATTGTACAGGTTTCCATTTCGGGTATCCCAAAATAGTTGTCCACATCTAAAAATATATATATAATTTAGATCGAGTTTACCATATTATTCTCACTTGATATTATTATTACAAACTTTATAAAAGTTATAAATTAATTACTTAAGTGTAAAACTGTCATTATACAACAAATAAGAAAAATAAAAATGTAATAATGGTGCTCTCCTTAAACTTTGTGTTTTTTGTCATGAATAATTATATTGAGACGGATAGAGTAACATATATATTAAAAATATTCAGTTAATATGATATAATTACTATCTTAAAAGTAATACTCAATTATTTTCCCACCAAAACTGTGACACTTGTGATAAACCCTATTGATCCATCTGTCTTTTTAGTCTTCAGACATCGTTATTAAAAATGCAATTATATTGAGACGGATAGAGTAACATATGTATTAAAAATGCAATTATTCAGTTAATATGATATAATTACTAGAGTAAATTGCAAAAATCGTCCTTGTGGTTTGGTCAAATTGCATGTTTAGTCCATGTGATTCATTAAGTGCAAAAATGGTCCGGATTTGGCACTGTTTCATGCACTTTTGGTCCTCCATGTTAACCGGCGTTAAGTGAGTTCCGTTAGCACTTACACGTTAGCCCTTTTGGCTAACGATCATTGCAGCTCCCATCCTTTAAACTAACGGCCAAACCACAAGGACGATTTTTGCAATTTACTCTTTTTTTTAGTTTTTTTTTTGAAATTTTTTTTCGTCTGTTTTTTTTTCAAAATCTTTTTTGAATTTTTTTTTCGAAAAAAAAAAATTCGAATTTTTTTTTTCAAAAATCGTATAATTTTTTTTTTGAATTTTTTTTTCTTCGTCCGTTTTTTATACAATATAATTTTTTTTAATTTTTTTCGTCATGTGACTTTTTTTTCGAAATTTTTTGTTTTTGGAAAAAAAAACACTTTTTTAGCACAAAAAGTTTTTTTGGAACATATAAAAAACGTATACGTTTTTATATGTTCTAAAAAAACGTATACGTTTTTATATGTTCTAAAAAAAGGTTTTTATACGTATAAAAATATATAAAAACGTATAAAAAAGTATAAAAAACGTATAAAGAGCGTAAAATTTTTATAAAAAAAAACGTATATAAAAACATATAAAAAATGTTTTTCGTATATAAAAACATAAAAAAAAACATTTTTTCGTATATAAAAACATATAAAAAAACATTTTTCGTATATCAAAGGTTTTTCGTATATAAAAACGTTTTTCGTATATAAAAAATGTTTTTCGTATATAAAACTTTTTTTTATATAAAAAAGTTTTTATATAAAAATATTTTTTATATAAAAACGTTTTATATAAAAAACTTTTTTCGTATATAAAAACTATTTTATAAAATTTTTTTTATATAAAAAACTTTTTTCGTATATAAAAACTTTTTTATAAACTTTTTTTATATAAAAACTTTTTATATAAATACGTTTTATATAAAAAAACATTTTTATATATAAATGTTTTATATAAAAAACGTTTTATATAAAAAAAATTTATTTAATAAAAAAGTTTTTGAAAAAAAAAACGGACAAAAAAAAATTTGAAAAAAAAAAATTCGGAAAAAAAGAGTAAATTGCAAAAATCGTCCTTGTGGGTTGGCCGTTAGTTTTAAGGATGGGCGCTGCAACAATCGTTAGCCAAAAGGGCTAACGTGTAAGTGTTAACGGAACTCACTTAACGCCGGTTAACATGGGGGACCAAAAGTGCATGAGACAGTGCCAAATCCGGACCATTTTTGCACTTAATGAATCACAGGGACGAAATGTGCAATTTTGCCAAACCACAAGGACGATTTTTGCAATTTACTCAAATTACTATCTTAATAGTAATACTCAATTATTTTCCCAACAAAACTGTGACACTTGTGATAAACCCTATTGATCCACCTGTCTTTTTAGTCTCCAGACATCGTTATTATATACTTTTACTTTCCAACTAATGTTTGAATTAAATTTTGTATATATATAGTTAGTGTTTGTTGTCGCTTTATATTGTTCCTTTTAGTGCAACTACATATATGGTAAACTAAAATGACCTTTCTAATTTCAAGCCCAACATAAAAAATTCATTTTTTGATTTGCTTTTATTTACTAATGTGCGAAGATTGTTACACATAAGGATATACATATTTTACTAAGATTTGATGGTTTTTACACTTATAGTTCAACTAATACTATGACAAAAATCTTGACTAGTAGCTACATTATTTGACAATAAGAGAATCTCCAGTTACGATCTTAACTGTATGTATGACTTGTCCTTGGTGACATGATGTTTTTGTATTTGACATTTTCGTTGTTGCACCAACACTAAAGCATAGAGAAATCCAAGTATGTTAGATTTGAAAGAGAAAAATTCCAAAACTCACTTAGGTATAAATAGTTATGACAGGAGTGTTAATTAAGTATCATTATCAGTGTTGTGAAAATAGCGTGTAAGGCTGATTAATCGCCGTCTAAGCGTTATTGGGCCATCAACCTTTTCGATTTGTATAAATTGGTCAACCTTGGTCAAGAGAACTGTCAACGATGGTCAAACTTGCTGGAAACTTGCAAATCTTGCCAGAAATACTCAAAACTCGCAGTAAACTAGTTTTAATCACTTATAGTAACTGTTTATATCTATTATAAGATTTTTTTAAAGGAAAATCTTGTCGGGAATACCCAAAACTCGTCGAAAATACCAAAAATTTGCCAAAAATGCCAATCCGATTAATCCAACTTAGATCGATTACAAGCTACAAAGCGGTCGACCGACCGACTACCGATTCGCGATTTTTGCAACCTTGATCATTATAAAGGAAAGTGAATATGAGGTTGTCTCACATCTAAGCTTACATGCGAAACTAATCTAAAAAACCTAAAATTACGTCACTTTGATAGTTTTTTTTTTTTTTTTTTTTTTTTTTTTTTTTTTTTTTTTCCTTCAAAATTTTAGTAGTAGAACTAATGTATTAGTAGTGCAACACTTTTTAATCATGAATTTAATCAAACAATTGTTTAATCTAGAGTGAATTTGTTAGTTAACAAAAAACACCCAACAATATGATGTAAAAAATATATATAATAATGAACCAAACTTAACGATGTTATGATGCAATAAAGAGAAAACACTTATATAGTGAAGAGATATAATACAAATGAGGTTGTTTTGATGTTTTTTTGTTAAATGATGCAATTTTTTAAAGTTCCGCGTGTAAACTTAGATGTGACACAACTTAATATTCACTTTCCTCATTATTACAAGAGCATTGCTAAAGATTTATACAATATTGTTGGGAATTAAATATTCTGAAGTTTAAGTATCGGGAAAATCTCTCAAGTGATTAAGTCTGGTAGCAGTAGAGTTAAGTCTGGTGAGTTTCAAAGTTAAGTCTGCTGGTTAAGTCAGGTCGTTGAAGTTAAGTCTGGTGGTTAAGTCAAGTGTTAATTCTGGTGACTAACAGAGTTAAGTCTGCTTGCTGAAGATATTAAGTCTGGTTGACTAAAAGTCAATTATACACGGTAGATAATATCTTACCCCATGTGCTCAGTCTTTATGTGAAGGATTATACAAACACTTGGGATGTTGATCTTAATAATGTGTTTGGGATATTTAGGAATGAATGTGATGTAGTACGCGAAATTTACTATAACACACTTAAAGGAACAAAGGTGGTAAACATGCAAACGTGAGTTATAATGAACAATAAACACAACTTGAATAACACAAAACGATTCAATATTATTTATGAGATAATACGGGTGATCTAAACTATCACCAGGATTACAAAGGTAACCTTGAATCTTTGATTTGTAAAAGGATTTGTGAATCAGTAACTAAGTTACTAGAGAGATTTTGGTGTTTAAGGATATTACAAAGTATTTAGTTGAAGAGTTTTTTCTAAGGTGGTGACTAAGGGATCCTTTTATAGGATAAGGACCCCTTATTACAAGTTGTCAAGTTGTGTATTATAATAAGATACTTAGACTTTTCTAACCTACTAATTACAACTTCCAATGTAAATCACTCGGTATTATCTTCTGCACAACATGGAAGACTGAACTACTTATACTTAACGTGTTACATTGTACAAAGACTAATAATACAACTAAAATATCTACAAATAAATATCTATCAACTTGACCTTCAACTTGGCAGGACCTTCTTTAACTAGCAGTACCTTCTCACCCAGAAGGTACTGTTAGTTTATCTTCAACTTCTTCAAAATCAACTAGCAGGCTTAATACTTCATCTGGCAGGCTCTTTGACTTGAGAATTTTATTCCCAACAATCCTCCCCTAAACTTGTTATTCCCTTTAAAATACACAAGTTTCTTATGAATAAAATCCATACCTTGAGGATCTAAGGGAACTCTTCCAAAAACTTTACTCTCTATTCTTCCTTTTTCTTTCACATTGTTCAAAAATGTTCATCAACAAACTTTGAACAACTTCTGACTTTTCTTCATCTTTATCACACCTTAACCTCTTGGAAATCATGGTTGTAAGAACTTCATAGCTCAGTGGATACTCTTTTTCAGCCAACATAAAGAGTTCAATCCCACTTTGTGTAAAAAGATGATGCACACTGCTAAGACTTAGGAATTCCCATGTGGTGGAAGGATCATGATATGGAAACTTCCAATGAACATCCTGTGGATCAGGATCATACATCCTATTGAACTCTACCCAAAGTTCTTGTTCCTTAACATCAGTCTTTTGCTTAGTGTTTAGCCTGATTTGAACTAGATTCCACAGCTCTTCTAAATCAGCTCTATCACACGCCCTTATCAGATTTTCAAAATTTTTGAAAATGGCAGTTTGATTCCCACCCCTGGTTATCTTCCATGCCTTTCCTGATCTATCATGGTGAATCTCCCAATCTATAATAGGGTGTCTAGACCTAATTGGATCAGCATGTATAATTGTTGGTAAAGCAATTATCATTTTACTTACTTGTTCTGGATCCAATTCTGCTTCTTGTTTCTTTTGATCACCATTCTTTTTCTTTGAAGGTTTAGCATCAGATGGGATTTTGAAGTAGCATGTCTTGTAGGCATTAAGATAAAGGAAGTAGATTTCATCAGGAGATTTCTTCTTCAGTTGATATTCAGTCCAATTAGCTTGACTTCTTAGAAACCTCTTCATGAAGATCACTTGATCTTTCTCAGATGAGCCCACCTTAAAACCTCTTTTCTGGCTTTCTTGAATCTTTTGAAAAATATCATCCAGAGCTGCTTCTTTATATTTTTTGTTGATAAAAGTTTCAAGCTCTGCTGTTTTCTCTTCAGTGTTAAGATTCTTGTCATCCATAATTATGGAAGCTTGACCTCTCACAATTGGATCATTGGCAATAATCCATTGCATCTGTGCATCAAATGTTTCCTGAGCAGCTTGAGTGTCAAGAAGAGTTTGAGCAGCATCCTTTTGTTCTTGCATTTCTGCAAGCAGTCTTGAAGCTTCTAAAGCTTTTTGCATTTCTTCTTCATGAAGCTTTTTGGAGACTTCCTCATCTAAAGCCATCTGCACTTGCTCTCTTTTCTTCAACCTTTTGGGCTTAGGTTCATCTTCAACCATAATATTCTTGCCCTTATCTTTTGGTGTTGGTTCTTGACTTGGAGCAGCAGATTGCTCATCAGCAATAAATAACCTTCCTTGAACAAACAATCCCCCTTGAGGCTGTGATTCCCTCTTTCTTTTGTAAACATTTTCAGCAGTACCTCTATAATCCATAGCCAACAGCCTCTCAATCCTAGCAGGCTCTTGCTCTGCTTCAGCAGGCTCTTTTGCACTAACAGGCTCTTGCTCGGCACCAGCAGGCTCTTCATCGTATACTTGAGTTCCTTCATGAAACTGAAATTGAGCCTCCTCTTCACCTTCAGAACTACCCATCCTCCCCTTTTTGGAAGAGAGACCCAAGCTTTCTGCATCAGAACTTGAAGAACTAGATAAAACCAACTTTGAAGATCTTTTACCCTTCAGCATCTTCACTTCATTCTCCAATTTCTTAACCTTCTTAACTAGCTTGGTGTTGATCTTAGAAAATTTTGTGTTCTGACTTTGAAGAGCATTTTCCAAGAGCTGCACTTTCTCCTTTAGTTCCTTCAAAGTCTGAGAATCCAGACTTTGATGTTGAGGTGATTGGGATGGTGATGCATGATATGATGGTGATGGTGTTGTTACTGATGGTACTGGTGATGGGATTGGTGATGAATGATGAGATGGTGATATGTAACCAGGTGAAGAACTTGATGAAGGTGATTCAGATGATGGGGATGGTTCTTCAGCATGTTGTGGTAACATTTCCTCAAAAAGTGGTATTTCTTCCCCATTAAAACCAATTTTCATATTTGAAAACACCTTATGTGAAAGTTTTGGTGTTTCATAAGGAGAGTGTGGGGGAAGTAACAAATGTTTTGATTTTGTGATGATGCATTGAATAAATCTGGGATACATCAAAAACTTTGTTTGGCTATCCACATTTTTAACCAATCCTTCAAAAATATGTTTTGAAAAGTTGAATTTTCTGTTTGTTGCCAAGCAAATGAGAGCTGTAGCCATGTTACCACTAAACTGCTCCCATGAGGTTTTCTTTTGGCTTAAACAATGAAGGATTGTATGGATCAAAAATCTCCATTGTGGGGTAAAATGCTTTTAAGAAAAGTGAGTTTAGTAGAATCAACATTATACCCCATTCTTTCCAAATTTTCAAAAATTTCAGTATCAGGCAATTGACTAATACCATCTGAATCATCCAATCGAAGATGTCTTCTAATGGATGGCTCGGTAAGAGTCAAGGTTTTGCCATCCACTTTGGCTGTTATCCTTTGGTCCCCATTTTTAGAAGTTTTAACTTTAGCCGTTTTCCAAAATTGTAAAATTTGTGATTCATAAATAGTGGGATTTACAAGTAAAGCAAACCTGATGTAAGAATCATTTAGAAAGTCCACTATTTGATGAAAAGATTCATTATCCTCAGACTTTTCCAAAAATGCTAACTGATTGTGACGTTTAACAAAATTTAGATTAGCCATGGTGAAAGTTAAGGAAAAATTTGATTAGGATGGTGGGATTTGATTGTGGTACTGGTAGAAGATGAAAGGTGAGTGTTAATTGTGATAAGGGCTGATGAAAGATATTATGAGAGATTTACTTTTAACCGACAATAAGAAAATTTATAATAAGTAAATGAAGAGGCGGTTAAAAAGATCTTTTATATGAGAAATATAATATAATATAACATCAGAAATTTACAGAATTACCCCAACGGCTAATTTTAACTACCAGACCTAACGGCTATAATTTTAACTGACAGACTCAACGGTTATCTAGCAGTACCATTTTACTCTACCAGTACCAAAATTTGAACTACCAGTACCTTTGATTTTGAAAGAAAATTTTACTTGGCAGTATCTTTGAAATTTTAGCAAAAATCCCTTATAGTTTTTAGCAAACTATCAGCTATCAACGGATTTGATTTGTCTTTACCAAAAGCCGTTTGCTTATGGACTAGTCAACTATTTACTGTAAAGTATGGTTAGTTAAATACCATATAGTTTTTGGTAAACTATCAACCATCAACGGATTTGATGTGTCTTTACCAAAAGCCGTTTGCTTATGGACTAGCCAGCTCTTAAGTTTGTAAAACTTGGTGAACTGAATACCATTTCCATATTGACCTGAAGATGGTGCAATTTCCTTGGATGGAGGAATTATAAGAGGCAATGATGCTGTGTATCTTGGATGCTTGTTTAAACAAGTGAAATCATCTATAAGCATGCCTTTGAAACTTTCATTCGTTTGATCTAGATAGAACTTTCTCCTTTAGGAATGCTTCATCCCTTCTGAATATATGATCTAGTCTTATCATTTTCAACCTCTACATCATCTTGTATGCTCTTGTCTTTTCCTTCCTTTTATTGGATTATCTTCCTTTTCTGGGCTATTATGTCCTCCCCTGAGATTATTACCTCCCCTGAGATATAAATAACTTTTATTTCCCCCTTTTTTTGGAAGATCTCTTGTTTTGTTATCAACCTGAAATTTGTTAGTTGCAGACCAAAAGAACAGAGTGCATAGCACTTGTTTTATAGCGTTGTAAACATTTAATTATCAAGATGAACAAAACAGAGCAAACTTTACACTAGCAGGACCAATTATGAACTGACAGTACCTTTTGACTAACTAGCAGTACCATGTTTAAGAGCCAGTACCATTTATATTATGTACAAAAACACATGTCTTTCAAAGATTAATCATTCCAATACCTCCTACCAGGTATTTAAATCTACCTAAATCAAAAGCTTTGGTGAGAAGGTCTGCAAAATTATTTTCAGAATCAATTTTAACAACTTGTATTAACCTTTTCTCATTGCAATCTCTTATGAAATGGTGTCTGATTTCAATGTGTTTTGTTTTTGAATGTTGAACTGGATTTTTAATGATACAAATATTACTGCTATTGTCAATGTAAATAATGGTGTTAAGAAAATTGTACCCATAGTCAAGCAATTGATTTTGGATCCAAAGGACTTGCCCACAACAACTTGCACCAGCAATATATTCTGCTTCAGTTGTAGAGTTGGCCACCATTGTTTATTTCTTGCATTGCCATGATATGAGTCTGCAGCCAAGAAATTGACATCCACCAGTTGTGGATTTTCTGTCTAGGGTTGCTCCAGCATAGTCACTATCAGAATAAGCCACCAAGTCAAAAGATGATTCCCTTGGATACCATAGACCCAACCTAGGTTGACCCTTGAGATATCTAAAGATTCTTTTGACTGCTGTGAGATGAGAAACTTTGGGATTTACTTGAAACCTTGCACATACACATACTGGGAACATGATATCTGGTCTTGATGATGTAAGGTACATCAAGGACCCAATCATTGATCTATAATTGTGCAAATCCACATCTTCACCCTCAGCATCCTTGAGTAACCCCTTTTCTGAATCCATTGGTGTACTTGCAACCTTAGAATCTGCAAACTGAAACTTCCTCAGGATCTCTGCTACATACTTATCTTGGCTGATAAATATGCCTTCATTTGATTGTTTCACTTGGAGACCCAGAAAGAAAGTAAGTTCCCCCATGGAACTCATTTCAAACTTACTATGCATAAGTTTTTCAAACTCTACACACAACTCTTGGTTTGTGGATCCAAAGATAATGTCATCAACATAAATCTGCACCAGCAAGATGTCTTTCTTGGTTCTTTTGATGAACAAAGTTGGATCAATCTTGCCTCTTTGAAATCCATTTTCCAATAAATAGAAAGCCAATGTTTCATACCATGCCCTAGGAGCTTGGTGTAGACCATAAAGAGCCTTGGTAACCCTATCACTAGTACAAAAATGACCTATGGTCACACATGGTCGATTTGGAACAGCCACACATTCAAATATTTGTGTGGCTGAAGGTAGGTAAATTGACACCATTTACGAATTAGTCACACATGAGCATTTCGAATGTGTGACCATAAGAACTCTATAGCCACACAATCGACCCTTATGTGACTAAACGTAACTGGTGATTTTGTTCCAGATCATTTAGTCACATATGCATTTGGAACGTGTGACAAATACAAGTAACCTTGATGCCATATATGGTCACACTAAACTTATAGTCACATTTGCTTCTAATAGTATGACCAAATGCCATATACGGTCACACAAAACAGTTTGTCACACATTATTTAAGTGTAGCCAAAATCCAGTACATATAGTCACACTAAACAGTTTGTCACACATTATTTAAGTGTAGCCAAAACATGATTTGTGTGACTAAATGTTAACAAAGGCCACACAAAAACCAAATTAATGTGGCAAGTGGATGATCAATAGTCACACAAAATACACATTCCTTTACTTTAAATAGCATATGGTCACACTTATTAACACTTTTGGTCACTTGATGGTTAGTTGTATGTGACTAAATACACTCCCAAAAACATGCTTTGTGTGACTAAATGTTAGTAAAGGCCACACAAAAACCAAATTCATGTGGCAAGTGGATGATCAATAGTCACACAAACAACACATTTGAACAGTGTGACCAAATATCATATATAGTCACACTTTTGGTTTTATAGTTCAAATATTTTATAAAATGATTTTACAAAATTTCTCAAATTTTGATATTGGCTCACATATTTTCACTACTCCCGCTCACCTTTTTCCTCAAAAATCAAATTTACGTTTTCATTCTCCCTCAAATACTTATAGTCACATATTTTTACCACTCCCGCCCACTATTTTCACTACTCCCACATTTATCTCATCCTCTTTCTCTCTTCTCTGCCCCAACCACAAACCATCATCTCAGGTATCTTCATGATTCTATAATCAAAACACAGAGGCGATAGCCGAAACCTTACAGGGAAAGCATCGATTCGTTTTCCATCATCTCAGGTATCGTCATGATTCTATAATCAAAACACACAATTAGATTCAATCACAAAGAATCAAATCGTTTGTAAAAAAAGGAAAGAGATTGTACAGAGTGGTAATTAGGGTTAGGGTTTTGAATTTGCAGGGGTGGGTGAGGGGATTTTGTGATTCGACCTAGAAAAAAGTAACTGGTGTTTGTTTGTTTGAATTAAAAATTCAATTGAAGGTATTGACGGATTTTTTTTTTTTTTTATTTTTTATAAGAACATTAGTTTTGATGGTATTGTACT
Organism: Artemisia tridentata subsp. tridentata; assembly: GCA_021014915.2. Lineage (NCBI taxonomy): Eukaryota > Viridiplantae > Streptophyta > Magnoliopsida > Asterales > Asteraceae > Artemisia > Artemisia tridentata. Next base: position 453,481,185 of record CP139507.1, read on the forward strand.
TAAACAGATCAGAATAGAATCTATATACCGGTCGATTATTAGGGTTTTGTTTATATTATTGTTGATGTGAGATTGCTGCGTTTTGATTTTCGATTTTCTTTTAAGCTTAACTGTTCAATTATAATCGGATTTGAGTTTCTGGCTGGCACCCACTGCTCGCAGAATGCTTGCTTTGGTACCTAATTTATTGGGGTAAGGTCACTCGTGTAAGGGATTACTTTAAGTTTTCACCACCTCTGTTTGAAAAAATTCAATGGCCCGGTCACTAGTGCAGGTATAGTTACTTGTAAATCTTGCTTTGTTTGGTAGGTTATGTCAATTAGTTCAATAACTGTCTTAAACGTGCTTCTGTTTTTGTTGATGCAGGTAAAGTTTTAAACTGCAAATAAAATAGCTGCAGGATGGTGCTAATCAAAAGCCACAATACAGTTTAAGGTATCTTTATCGTTGCCACTCTTGATCAATAACAAGCTTGTATCCGATGAAATCACCAGTATTTGTGGACCTGAAGCGGTATGCATTGTACATATAAATAACACATTTAGAACTTACTCCTGCACAACTGACTTTTTGAATCATCATACTTGATATTTCAATTTCCAACTTGTTCATTCTAGCAGATACTACCAAATACCTCGAGTCAGTTGGAGATGCTTCTCGAGTGGATTAAGGTAATTTTTTCTTCCAATAACTGTCAGTGTAGAAAGTTTGAGAAACAATCCATGATATCATGCATAGAAGTTAAAAGTTGGTGAAACGGTATGTATAGGCATTGATAATGAGCTTCGGGATCTGTCGTACCGTGACGGTGAGGATGAGGCTGATGATATGTACTTAACTGATGGTGATTTTGTTAAGCTGTGGTTGCCTAGGGTGAGTGGAGAGATGAAATCGCTTTCGATATCGGATTTTTGGCTTCAGTCTTGTCGACGTAGATCACTTCTTCTGTCGTTGGTTTCTTCGTATTGTAAGTTGGTTATTTATGCTAATCTTAATCTTGCTTTTATTTTGTATATTGTGATGCTGTAAATTGATTATAAACTGGTATTGATAGTAAGGATGATGATAATAATTAGATACAGTCATAAAACTTGTGGTCTACTGCTGTTATTTTTATATATTCATGTTTTAAATTGTTTGAAATTGTGAAGTTGTTGTCATTTATCTAACATTAGTTGTGAATTTTCGCGTAAACTATTAGAATGATTAGCTGGTGTTGATTGGTGGTTGATTGGCATTAATATGTTTTAAGCAGTCGAGTGTTAGATATACGTAGAAAAGTTTAGTTTCAGTCTATGATATCTGATAGAGAGGAAAAGAAACTGAAAATTGACATGGTAAAAAATCATAATTAACTATGCGTGTGTTACAGTTTACTGCATTTCATGTAGACATGGTAAAAAATCATAATTCTATACGAGTGAGTTTAATTTGATATGAAATGGTATTGTGTTGTGGTTCTCCTGCTGTTTTGTGTCTTTAAAAGACGGTTGTGTTAGAGATGGCATGATGGGGGTGGTCGGGCAGCCTTGGTAATGGGACGTGCTGTATTTGAGTACTGATGCACATTTTATTGTTCATTTGTTATGTTCAGTTAATGCATTAGTTCCAGCTGATCTGTCCAGACATTACCCCTCTGGATTCGTTACCCAGTCAATCTGACCCATCTATTTTGTCTTTTTGTTGAATTAGTCGAGTGTATGGCTCCATCATACTCGTGCTTATAACTTTATCAGCTAATTGACACAAGCTTATGCTTTTGCTAATATTTGGTGCAGGTGGGTTTGACTGTGTAGCAATGTTTCTTGTTAATATCAGCTGGTTCTTTATCGCACTTTTTTCTTGATCACTTGTTTGAGGTAATATTTTATTTAGTGTAATTAGTGTTATAGGCAATATGTAAGTTGTTTATTGGCACTTGTTTGAGGTAATATCAGCTGTTACATCAACATCGACTCGAACTCCAATATACAAGCCATTTGCAAAGGGTGAAAGCATAGGTGATGTTACTGCCAAGGGAGAATGTGTTGGGAACATTGCAGACCTGGTATGTCTCTGTCTGGTCTATCTATCCGGTCGATATAATAGTTTCTAACAAGAGTATGAAAATGCATTAGGGGTGGGGAACATTGATAATTAACAGAGTATTATGATGATCTTCCAGGTATTGATTATATGCTGCTATAAGTAGAGATGAAGTTCTGAGGATGGTATAACTAAAAAGTATTCTAACAAAAGTAATTGTGTAATGCAATTGAATTTAATCCACACTTGTATTCTTATTTTTCTTTGTTGTTACAGTTGCAGCAGTTTCTTGTAGATCGTGGCAATGTTGTTGATATGCTAGAGTAAGTATTAGTATCCACATTAGCTACATATTAGAATTTAGCATCTGGTTTACACCATATTACTTGTTTATGCAGTGGAGATATAAGTAAGAAATGTCCGGATGTGAAGTTGCTGAAAGAGTCACTTGACCAAGAAGCTGTGCTAGTTGAAGTGTTTTCCAGCCAAACATCACCCATCATAGCCTCTTCAAGGTCACCATTAACAATTGAGGTCCTAAATGAAGCAGCCGATTCCTGTGTGACCTCTGATAAGAACTTCGTTTTTGGGCTAAAAATTGGAGCTGGTGACGATGTTCAAGCTCTCGATGTGGTTCTGCGAGAGTCTGCTTCTAAAGAGTATTGCACATTTCATATTCTTTACTTTTAGTACTGCTAGTGTGTTAGTTACAACTGTTAGTACTGCTAGTGTTACAACTGTTAGTTATAAGTTAGTACTGTTGGTTATGTATTAGTGGTTCAGTTATATACATTCCAATTTAATTGTATTTGAATTTGTTTTGATATATATATGAATTTGTTTTGATATACATTGATTTCTTAAATGTGACTAAAAGATGTATATAGTCACACTTATTAACACCTTTGGTCACTGTTTGCTTAATTGGTTGTGTGACTAAATATTACAAAAGGCCACACACACAAAAATTAATGTGGCAATTGGATGATCAATAGTCACACAAAATACAAATTTCTTCTCTTTAAACGGCATATGGTCACACTTATTAACACTTTTGGCCACTTTATGATTTATTGTATGTGACTAAATACCCAAAAGAAAAATGCTTTGTGTGACTAAATGTAACAAAAGGCCACACAAAAATAAAATTCATGTGGCCATTGGATGATCAATGGTCACACAAAACACACATTTCTTCACTTTAAACACCATATGGTCACACTTATTCACACTTTTGGCCACTTTATGATTTATTGTATGTGACTAAATACCCAAAAGAAAAATGCTTTGTGTGACTAAATGTAACAAAAGGCCACACAAACATACAATTCATGTGGCCATTGGATGATCAATAGTCACACAAACCACACATTTCTTCACTTTAAAGAACATATGGTCACACTTATTCACATTTTTGGCCACTTTATGATTAATTGTATGTGACTAAATACCCAAAAGAAACATGATTTGTGTGACTAAATGGTACAAAAGGCCACACAAAAACCAAATTTATGTGGCAATTGGATGATCTATAGTCACACAAACCATACATTTCTTCACTTTCAACACCATATGGTCACACTTATTAACACTTTTGGCCACTTTATGGTTAATTGTATGTGACTAAATATACAAAAAGAAAATGCTTCGTGTGACTATAAGAGTTTTTGGTCACACAAAGCTGATTAATCCAACTAAAATTGTACCTATTTAGTCACACATTTTAACGTTTTGGTTACTCTTTTGTAAGTGAGACTAAAAAGAACCAAAACATGTGACCGTAGGTACCCTATGGTCACACCACCTTTAGTCACACACACGAAAAAAAACCATGTGTGACTATATGTATATCGTCACACATATTTGGTGTAACCAATTCCACTTTTTGTTCTAGTGCATAAAGAGCCTTGGTAACCCTATACACCTTGTCTGGATACTCTGCATCAATGAAGCCTGGAGGTTGAGAAACATACACTTCTTCTCCAATAGTACCATACAGGAAGGCACTCTTGACATCCATTTGGTAAACAGTGAAGCCTATGAAAGAAGCATAGGCCAAGAATAGCCTTATTGCTTCAAGTCTTGCAACTGGAGCAAAAACCTCTTCATAATCCACCCCTTCTTCTTGAGTATACCCTTGGGCCACCAATCTTGCTTTGTTTCTGATCACAATCCCCCTTTCATCTTTCTTATTTCTGAACACCCATTTGGTTCCAATTGCCCAGTGACCTTTGGGCAAATCAACCAGTTTCCAAACCTTCTGAAGCTTGAATTGAAGAAGCTCTTCTTGCATTGCTTCAACCCAACTTGGATCATCTAAGGCTTTGTTAATGTTTTTGGGTTCAGCCTGTGAGAGAAAACATGAAAACAGGCATATGTTGGCAACTTCATGATTCTTTTCTTCATAAACAGATGAGATAAGCCCTTCTTGGTCTGAAGATAAGACTTGAGTTCTTGTTCTAACACCAGAATCAATACTACCAATCACATTTTAAATGGAGTGATCTTTGAGAATTCTTGTGTTGTGTGTTGTAGGAACTTCATAGGTAAGTGGAAGATTGCCAATCCCCACTTCTTCTAGTAAAGAATCATCTGATTGAACATTTAATGGTTCAGCAGTACCAACTTGTGAACTGGCAGTACCATCTGGTGAACTAGCAGTACCATTTTCATTTGCACTACTTTCTTGATTCTCTTGACCCTGAGTTCCATGATCATCTTCAACACCTTCATTTGTTGTATTTGAAGGTTCTTCATGACTTGAAGATAAATCCAATCCTTTCCAAATTGGCATCAAGATGTAATCTTGATCTTCAGCTGTTTCAACATTGTCTTCAAAACCTGCATTATCATTAGCATTTGTACCTGCAACAGGCACATAATTCATAGATTCTGAAAGCCTATCAATGTCAAACATCCAATCTGGCCCAATGCCTTTAACATTTGGTAGTTTCTCTTGAAACTCTATGTGCATATTTTCTTCCACTAGCCTAGTGCAACTATTATACACCTTATAGGGCCTTACTTTGCAAAGAATACCCTATCATGTAGCCTTCATCAGCTTTTCCTTCAAATTTTCCTAGATGATCTTTGGTATTGAGAATAGTGACATGACATCCAAAAGGTCTCATAAAACTTAAAGATGGTGTTCTACCAAAGAAAATTTCATAAGGAGTCTTTTTATGGGGTTTAATTACAAGAACCCTGTTCTGCACATAACAAGCAGTACCTACAGCTTCAGCCCAAAATGAAATAGGCAACTTAGAGTCTACCAACATTGTTCTAGCAGCCTCTATTAGTGTTCTATTTTTCCTTTCTGCTACTCCATTTTGCTGTGGGGTTCTAGCTACACTAAATTCTCTTTTTATTCATTTTTCTTTGCAAAATTCATCCATAACCCTATTCTTAAATTCTGTCCCATTGTCACATCTAATTACTTTCACTTTCTTATCAGCTTGGTTTTCTACCTCAGTTATATAAGATTTAAGGATCTCACTAGTTTCATGCTTAGATCTTAAAAAGAAAACCCAAGAAAATCTGCTGTAATCATCAGTAACTACAAGACAATATTTTTTACCATTCAAGCTACTAACATTAGTAGGACCAAAAAGGTCCATATGAAGCATGTATAAAGCTTGAGAAATTGAGTTATGGGTCTTGGGCTTACAAGAAGCTCTATGTTGTTTGCCTTTAAGACAATCCACACAGGTTTGGTCATTTTGAAAAATCTTTTTGGGTAAACCTCTAACCAAATCATATTTTGCAATTGTATTGATTGTTTTAAAGTTTATATGACCAAGCCTTCTATGCCAAAGCGTAGATTCATCCAATGAGGCTTTTGCTACTAGACAAGTTAAACTCTCCTTAGGAACAATGTACTTTAAATCAACACTGTACATATTGTTCTGTCTTGGGATTTTAAGAAGAATCTGACTTTCATCAGGAATTTTAAAATCAGGAGAAAGAACCATACATTCATTGTTAGTAAAGAGAACATTGTTCTTTTTGTCACACATTTGTGAGACACTGAGGAGATTAAACTGAAGCTCTTTCACAAAGTACACATTTTCAAAATCTAATTTACTGGTTTTGATTGTACCTTTACCAGTAATCTTTCCTTTGATTCATCCCCCAAAGGTAACATATCCTCCATCAAATGATTTGAAGTTTGTGATGTAAGACATGTTGCCTGTCATGTGCCTTGAACATCCACTATCTACATATCCTTGATCAGCAATATCATTTGAATGTTCCTGCACATATATAAACATATTAGTTTCCTTGGGGTACCCAAGCCATAACTGACTTGGGTTTGCCTCTTGCATCTATGTAATCAAACCTCTTTAGGACTGTTGATGCAAATTTTGATTGGAGTGGTCTCCATATCCAACATGCTGAGGACTTAACAGCATTTTCCCTTTTATCCCATTTTGTGGTCCTTGGTCTGACAATACTAATTTTGGCAGTACCATTTGGTCTAGTAGGACCATTTGGTCTAGCAGGACCTTTTGGTTTTGGTCTCCAATCTTGTGTTTTAACCACAGATTTCTTTTCAATGGGACTTTTCACAACTCTTGGTGCATGTTTGAAAGTATTTCTTGCACCCTTAGCAGTTGGTTTTGAGTTAACAGGCTTATTTGGTCTAACAATATGATTAACTTTTGGTGTGTTAGACTTCTCAAAACTTTTTCTGGGGTTTGTTCCATTTGTTTTAGACCTTGATGTACTCCCAGAAACCTAGTTGTTACAATAAGCATGAATATGATTAAAACTACCACAATAATAGCAGGCCTTATTGTACATAACAAAATCATCACCAAGTTGGTGTGACTTAAGATTATTCCAATTTCTCTGGCTACCTCTAGGTTTGCTATTACACTTAACACAACATTCAACTGTTTTCAGAACAGTTTTAGCCTTTGTCTTAATCTCTACACTTTTAGGACTGGGTGGTCCTACTTTGTTTCCTTTGTTTGAAACAGTCTCTTTTTCCTCATCATTAGATGTCCAATCTTCAATAATTGGAGCATCTGAGCTCTTATCAGTGAGTACCTTTTTGTTAGAGAGTGAAGCAACACTAGCACTCTCAAAAGGTTCACTTTTCTCTACAGGTTTCTCATTATCTTGTGGTTTATTGGTGAATTCATGTAAACCTGATTCTGCAAGATCTAAACCTGGGGGACAAGGGATTCCTCTGTAAGGAGGTGGACAAGTCTTGTATCCAATTCCAGATTTGATTCTCTTGTTCATTTGATTTTCAACTATGCTTCTAGTACAGTCAGAAGCAGTTTCTAATGAGGTAATAGTTAGTTGAATATTATCCTTTGCCAATTTCACTTTAGCAAACTCAGTTCTTAACAGGTTTATTTCAGCATCTTTCAAAAATATTTCCCTATTAAGAATGCCTTTTGTGTCAGAAAAAGTGAGTTCATTTTCCCTAAAGTGGATTATCTGCTTCTCAAGTTTGGCCATACCACACTTATGATTAACTAGGTCTTGATGAGTTTTTCTCTGTTCTACTTTCAGTTCATCATAAAGTTTTATTAGAGTTTCTAATTTTTCAAAAACTTTACAAGTATTAGAACATTTAGTAATTTGTACCTCAGGATTGGAGAAAGCCATTAAAGCCATTTCATCTGAAGTTGACTCCTCTTCACCCATAAAGCTCCAATCAAAACCCAGCCCATCAATAGCTACCATAGCTTTAGGCTCAGTGACTTCCACAGCCTTGCTCTTGTTCTCAAAGCTTCCCTTGTTCTTGTTCTCATAACCTCTTCCCTTATCATCCTGCTTCTTTGGTCTTCTACACTCTCTTGAGTAGTGACCCTTCATGTGGCAGTTGTAGCACTCCACTTTAGACTTGTCATACCCAGCAGGCTCATTACCATTTATGGTAATCTTCTTTCCAGTCCTCATCAGTAATTTCTTAGCCCTTATGCTAAGAAGTGAAAGTTGCCACTTTATGTCCATTTCCTCAAGATCATCATCATTGATCTCTTGAATATCTTCAAAAGTCAATATGGAACCATTGTGTTGTGATGTCAGGAAAGCACAACCAATTGTTTCATCTAGAATTGTTTTGGTACTGCTAGAAGTATTGGCAGTACCAAAATTTGTGTTGGCAGTACCTTCTTCTCTACCATCTTTTTCTTCATCTACTATCCTTGAGGTGCTGGGAGATGATACAAAGGCCATATTCCCTGAGCTTGAACTAGTAGACTTCTTCACTTCATGCTCTACTATCTTGAAGTTGCTGTAAAGATCATTAAGACTCATTTGATCAATATCTGGTTTGTTTTTCCAGACAATGACATGCATGGCCCATTCAGAGGGTAAACTCCTAAGGAATTTGGAGTTTAAGTCTTCTTGAGATATCAGCACTTCATGAATGGCTAACTGACTTGAAAGCTTTTGTAGTCTATTGAACATGCTGTCCAAAGACTCATTTGTTGTGGCTGTAAAGTTTTCAAACTGTTGTTTGAGGAGAGTTTTCTGAGTTTTCTTGGTGGCATCATTTCCACCAAATCTAGCCACAATAGCTTGAAAAAGGGTTTTAACACATTTGTACTTGTTGAAGATCAAAAGCTGGTCATTTGGAATAGTCATGAGAAGCATACTCCTGGCTTTAAGATCATTTCTCTTTTGGATTCTTTCTTCTGCGGTTGTTGGGTTCACTTGCACATTTGTTACTATTGCATCGTTTACTGTGGAGGTGGTGATTGTAGGTTTAAATGAGTTTCCTTCTTCAATAATCTCCCAAAGTGCATAGTCTTGCACTTGAAAATATTGCTCTACCCTCAGTCTCCACATATCAAACTCATTCTGTTTGAGTAATGGAAGTTTTGCAGCAACATTGGTTTGAATGTGTTCAACTTCCATTGTTCTTTTAAATCGTAAATATCAGCCTAGCTCTAATACCACTTGTGAAGGATTATACAAACACTTGGGATGTTGATCTTAATAATGTGTTTGGGATATTTAGGAATGAATGTGATGTAGTACGCGGAATTTACTATAACACACTTAAAGGAACAAAGGTGGTAAACATGCAAACGTGAGTTATAATGAACAATGAACACAACTTGAATAACACAAAACGATTCAATATTATTTATGAGATAATACGGGTGATCTAAACTATCACCAGGATTACAAAGGTAACCTTGAATCTTTGATTTGTAAAAGGATTTGTGAATCAGTAACTAAGTTACTAGAGAGATTTTGGTGTTTAAGGATATTACAAAGTATTTAGTTGAAGAGTTTTTTCTAAGGTGGTGACTAAGGGATCATTTTATAGGATAAGGACCCCTTATTACAAGTTGTCAAGTTGTGTATTATAATAAGATACTTGGACTTTTCTAACCTACTAATTACAACTTCCGATGTAAATCACCCAGTATTATCTTCTGCACAACATGGAAGGCTGAACTACTTATACTTAACGTGTTACATTGTACAAAGACTAATAATACAACTAAAATATCTACAAATAAATATCTATCAACTTGACCTTCAACTTGGCAGGACCTTCTTTAACTAGCAGTACCTTCTCACCCAGAAGGTACTGTTAGTTTATCTTCAACTTCTTCAAAATCAACTAGCAGGCTTAATACTTCATCTGGCAGGCTCTTTGACTTGAGAATTTTATTCCCAACACTTTATCTTATATTCTCAGAACAAGTTGTTGTATCTTAGTTACTGACATACATTAGCTATCAAGTAGCTCGATAAAGTTTGACAAGACTTAACATCATTGTAAAGATCTTCTTGGACTATAAAAGAAGATCTTAGTTTAGTTCTAGTTATTAAGTGACACAAGTAACTTCAAATTGTAATAACTGTTAAGAACATAGAACAAAAAAAAAAAAACAATATCACAAGTCATAGAAACATAAGATTCAAGGTTGTAACCCTAGTGATAACTCAAGATCACTCGTATTATTATCTTAATAATATTGAATCGTTTAGTGATAAGCTTTCATTGTTTATTGTCATATAACAAACATAACTGTTCCATTTCCATAACCATAATAACCTTCTAAGTGTGATTAAGTGGATTCCGCATACTTAATTATATTCACTCAATATATCATATACACAAAGTTGCAAAGGTTTAACCACCTTATAGTGTGTTCGAATCCTAACAAATATCTTCCTACTAATCCTCCTACACACACAACAATATTATATATATTTTTTTCACTCATTCTCTCTCTGACATCAAAACCGTCAGTTCTGACACTTGTCAGAATCCTGTGAGTAGGAGGTTTTGGTAGGAGTATTTAGCATTTATCTTATTACAAATATGTGTAATTAACACATGACATAAGTTTTTAGAAAAGTCTCTCCTAATATTATGTTGAATAAAATTTATCTTCAAGCGAAACCGAAAACATAACCTAAAAAATCGTATCTATAAATTATAAAACAATGAAATGAATGTAAAATAAGAAGTTAGACTGTGATTATTGGCAAAATAGCATTAATAATACTATTTTTTTAATAATATTTTTTTGATAAAAATGGAAATTGGGAGACAAATGAACTTATAAAACTCGAGGTAACGGTCCTACATTTTTTTTCGAACATAACGGTCCTACATTTTGTTTTATGTTTCCAAGTCTATGCAATAGATATTATGGTTGGTCTTGAATATAAATCGGAAACAGCTATCCTCCAAACTCACTTTAAATCAAATCGGAAACAGCTATCCACGTTAATAAAATCATCAATGATATACCATATGAGACTTGTCTAAATGACACTATTAATTTTATTTCTAATCCATTTAACATATGACAAGTAGAGTATAAAGGTTCTTTTCTTCTTATGATAGCCTTTGATTATTTCAAATGTTGTGATCTAATTGTTAGCCATGAAATTAAACATGACAATCATACCATATATCAACCTATGCTTTACTAGGATCGTTAAACCTTAAAAACAAAGGTTGTGCATGCTTTTTTCTTTTTTCTTCTTGTTGTTGTTGTTGTAGTTGTAGTTGTAGTGTGTCATATGAAGAGATATCAGATTTAGCTATATAGTAATATAAAAGGTAGTATCTTTTAGAGTTTATTCAATAGTGATGTATGGATCATTTGCTTTGGATGATGCATGCTGTTACAATTTTTGTGCTTCTATATTTGCTTAAATGTGAGGTGGCTGCTGCATTAATGCAAATATAGTTTGCATAAATCAATGAGAAATGTAGTCTAAGGTAAAATGAGTTGGTGAATATTAGATGTTGATAGCCTGTATTTCTAAAGTTATATTCATTGATTGTATTTGTAATTTGTGTTCCTGCTTGTCTGCTATATTTTGGGGCATGTCCAAAATTTGCAGCTTGATTTGTAAAGTGTTGATGTTGATAATATATATTCACCTTTCAAAAAGAAAATGGTCGTGCATGCATGTAGCGTTAGGCTATCATAAGACGCGGCATAGTCACGTACTCACGTTGAACTCATCAACATCATATTAACTTCATTTTACACCTTTTACATATTTTACTTCCATGATAATCATTCACTTCTCATCGTTTATCTATATCTCACTAGACACAAATATACACGTATATATGTAGTACTAACAAAACTAAAAAAACAACGGTGGTCACCACCATGTTCCTCTATATTTTTGTAGCCGACCACGCGTAAAGATAAACCTCCGTAACAATTAATAAGGGGAACCACACATCTTGAAGCTCTTCACTACACCCGGTCTCTCTTGAGTCTTGATATATGAAAAACTACTATTTGTTAGTTAATCATGATGCATAAGAATAGTTATACAATGTTCACAAATATATAAAGAACTATATATATATATATATATATATATATATATATATATATATATATATATATATATATATATATATATATATATATATATGAGAATATGATATTGCTTGAATGCTGTTAGCTTTAAAGTTTTGTCATATGTGAGAATTGCAATAGCATTTAAAGTACAAGGACTAGTTTAGTCATATTGCTAAGTTAGAACTTGTATTCATGTAATAAATACCCTCCTATGTCAACACTAGGAGGGTTGGGGATTCACTTGTAACACATGAGGTGTGTGTTTTCTTTACTTCTCTCTTTAGAAAACATACACACCTCGGCAATCAATAAACCGAATATTCAATGTTTAATCTTTAGTTCGTGTTTATCGTGTTTCCTCCACCTCCTCAACGTGAATCTTAGCTTCTACAATTGGTATCAAGAGCTAATCGGGGGCGAATCGTAGTGTGTTTGAGGTAAAAAACGTGAATTTTTAAAGTTTTTGTGTTCGGTTTTTGTTCCAAAAGAACCCAACTGTTGCGTTTTTGATTCATAAAAACGTGACCTTTTGGTGTTTATCTTGAAATCGTACACATTTTGAAGATCACCGGTTGTGTTTGTTTGTGTGAAATCGACTTGATTTGTGAAAGGTTACTAGTTTATCACTCAAATCTTGGTTTGGAAGATTAGATTTTTGTTCGTTCTTAGTTCTTTTGATCGACAAGAATTAACAAATCTTGTATAAGATTTGTTTTTGGATATCTTAGTGAATGATTTGAGGTGATTGGAGTTAGTAATTGTTGGTAGAAAGTTGGCAGTGAAAAGTCAGATATGTATGGGCTTAGCATGGGCATGGCAGTGAAAAAGACACAAAAGGACAAGAGTGGTTGAACCTGCCTCTTATCGCAATTTACATAAATCTGACATTTTATCGCAATTCACAAAGTTATCGCAATCTTGTATAAGATTGCGATTGATATCGGAATTGACAATTCTGTCGAAATTCAAAGTCTGGATTTTTATCGCAAATCAAATTCCGATAAAATTATCGCAATTGGCCCTTTGTCGAATTTTATCGCAAATCACACCTTATCGCAAATATGCCAAAGGAACTTATCGCAATTCAAGTTCTATCAGATATCGCAATTCAGATTTATCCGAGATCCTTATCCCAATCCAGATATCGGATAGAACTAACTTATTGTAATTCAAAAAAAAAAAAAAAAAAAAGTTTTTTGGCGGGAAAAGTTGAGTAAAATTTAATTCGGAGGAGTGACTTAACGGTCCATTTTTACGCGAGATTCAAATTCTGGTACAAGAGTGAAAATTTTGGCCAAAAAATTCGAATTTTTTGGCAAAAATTCGAATTTTTCAGGAATTTTTGGCTTAAAAATTTCTTAAACTCAAAATTTTCCAGCATCATTAGAATTGCATTTTATGGCATATTTCACACCAAAATCACAAATGAAATTATCGGACTGCACCTACAAAATCACCACGTATAGCCGAAAAGATCCTGTTCAAGATTCACAATCAAATGACAATGGTCAACTTATCAGCTGTGACTACAAGGATGATGATTCATTATTACTTATTTGAAGTTGAAGTGGAATATCTCGGGTACGTGTACTTAGTATCTTGAAGATATCGGGGTTGGGTGGATGCATGATTCTTTGAGATCCTTGTTTGGGCACTCATGGGAATAGTGATTAAGTCTTGAGTTATCTAGTTTTCATAGGTCAATGGGTGGATGGACGAAGACCTAGTTAACTATCACTTAAAGGAGATACGTTGTAGTACTCAGTGTCACACAAAGATGTGGATAATTCAAGAGAGGTTCATATACAGTTAAGGAAGGATGGATGGGTATATGAAACGACCTATGCTTTAAGGAGTTACGTTGTCGTGCTCAGTATAGGTCCTTAGTCACACTATCGTGCAAGTTTAAGTCACAAGTCTGGGCTACTTTACTTCAGTCTCAAGTTCGTTATAGTGGGTTTTCTCCATCAGTAGTCACTACATGAAGCCGTTGCTTTTTATACAGGAGGTTAGATTAGGTTTATCTACATTTTCTCACGGATTACATGAAGTGCTTCCAGTTTGTATTTCACGTACACATCAGTATGCTGGTTCCGATAAATCGTAACCAGCAGGGGAGAGAAATGTACGGGCTGATCTTTCATGGGAAAAATAACTGGGATGCATTTGGTGAGATGAAGATGTTGATAATGTATTCCCCCGAACGGACTTCAGATATAGGGCAATCATAAGAGAGGTTGTCAGTTTGGGGGAGAGCACTAATTAGGGGAGAGCACGGGGAGAGCACTCAGGGCACTCTAAATTAAACCCTAATTAGATTTGCTCACATGGTTCGTCTGCAAGTAAAGAAATGAAAGCTGAGAAGATTCTGCAAGCTGAACGAAGTAATGAAGTTTGAAGATTATTCTCTGTACTTACTGTTTATATTTTACTTGTAGGGAACATTGTAAGCAATTCTCATATGACATCACTTTGGGGAGAGATTGTTAGCTTTAAAGTTTTGTCATATGCGGGAATTGCAATAGCATTTAAAGTACAAGGACTAGTTTAGTCATATTGCTAAGTTAGAACTTGTATTCATGTAATAAATACCCTCCTATGTCAACACTAGGAGGGTTGGGGATTCACTTGTAACACATGAGGTGTGTGTGTTTTCTTTACTTCTCTCTTTAGAAAACATACACACCTCGGCAATCAATAAACCGAATATTCAATGTTTAATCTTTAGTTCGTGTTTATCGTGTTTCCTCCACCTCCTCAACGTGAATCTTGGCTTCTACAAATGCAAACAAGCACATATAGTAAACTTACAGTCAAAGATCCTCAACAAATCAACCTAGCAACCAAATTCATTGAATTATATGCTACACTTGGTTTATTCGATTTGTTCCTTAGTGTGTAAAAGACATTCTTGTAACAAACTAACAAATGAAGTTACCTTAGTGAATTATAATATCACATAATTAATTGTTTGATAGTGATCCATTTTTACATGCATGGATGACAATTCTCTTCTCTATAGATTCTAGTAATTAAATAAGTTATGATCAAACTTGTTTCTTCCTACAACTTTTAACCTTGTAGTTATCGTTTAAAATATTGAGTTAAGTGTACGTAAACCTACTGATACTAAATGGGTACGTAAGGGTATGCAAGCATGTAACGATAGAAACTGGTTTAGGACTGATTACTGAACTTAAATAATACCGGTATTTTTTGTTGAACTTGTTGACTCATTGTTTGACCATCAATGATTGGTGAAGAGGCTTCTATATTTATGGTGAATACTAAATGTGACTAATCCATACAAAACTTATTATAAGTATCATACATGTCCTTCACATTGAACATAAATTTCTAAAGTACTGAGTGATAAACTTGCTCATGGATGGACCATATATAGAAGAGGTGATGATGCGATGTAACCAATTTGATGGGATTTGACCAAGTAGTAAAGTCGGTC
This sequence comes from Artemisia tridentata subsp. tridentata, assembly GCA_021014915.2. Classification (NCBI taxonomy): domain Eukaryota; kingdom Viridiplantae; phylum Streptophyta; class Magnoliopsida; order Asterales; family Asteraceae; genus Artemisia; species Artemisia tridentata. The sequence continues at coordinate 453,496,494 of CP139507.1, forward strand.
ATTGTATTGCCTGAAATCAAAGGGATTCGTAAATCTGAAAGGTCAAAGGAGAACCCCACAAAACTAGAACAAATATTGCAAGGGCCCTCTTTTTCTCTATGACAACCAACCCCTTAATTGGAATATGAGTGTCCTACTCAAAACATCACTTGAAACACACACATTTCGTGATACCAATAATTATTTTCAAAACTTATTGTTGAAAAAGTAACTTCACTACTCAAAACATCACTAAACATACATATTTAATGATCTCAATCTTGACTTTTTTTAAGAAAAAGGAAGAGGGTTTTACCTCTAAAAAAAGTTAAAAATTTGAAAAAAATGTTTAGATAACAGAAAAATGAAAAATGCAAGAAACAAAGTGCAAAGAAGAATACGGAGAAGTGTAAATAGTTTTTATTATTATTATTTTTTTTGGGTAAAAGATTGTTACACCTGGTGACTAGATTACTCAAAAAAAAAAAAAAAACGTTTAAGTACAACGGATATATCAGCCCGTTACATAGACGGTAAAGCTAATGTAATAAAGCACAACTACTGTTAGCATTAAAAAGTGATGGTCATTCCCGAATATACAACTTTGTTATGTGTCGTGTAATGTGAATAGGATAGACGATGGGCTCATGGTTAGACTAAGCTAAGTGATTAAAGTTAAGTCATACTAAGTCCATTATATGTACCATGTAAACAAGTCCAACCCATGGCCATGTAAAGCCCATCATAAAGCCCATAGGGGGTCACCTTGTAAACTATATATAGCACACTCTCATGACCTCATTTGTATGTGTGCTTTAGAGGTGTAAAGGTGATGAGTGTTTGTCTTGCTTGTATGTGTTTCTCTTCTTCATCTAATACATTCGACTTACATCTTACATACATACTCTCCATCTATTGAGTGCCATTCGATCATAGATAGTGTGTGATAAAGTAGACCTTGTGTTTTTACATTTGACTCAAAACGAAGAAAAACAACAACAAACATAATCTACTTCTACATACGACCACAAAGCTTGATGTCCAAAGCATCACAGAAAGCTTCTTGGGCTTCAGATAAACCATTTGCATTGTACATATAATCGTCGTATGGATCATATTCATCATCCACTGTTTCCTTCCAACTTTCATACAAGCTCTTGGTCCTGTAACCACCACTATTTTTCGACTGTTTAGAAGCCATAAAATTCCCAGTTTCATCAAACACATCCTCCACGTCACCCTCACTGTCGTCACGAACATGCACGCACAAACTCGTAGAGACAGGTTTAACAACTTCATTTGTGGCCAAAGTAGGAGTTTGTTTACCATCTTTTGACTTAGGAGACACACTAGGAGTTTGTTTTTCATTGGCTCGAGGCCCTACATCAATAGGAGTTGCAATATTAATCACGTTAGTCACATTCTTAGTTCGCCTCACATTATCCTTTTGCCCTTCGTCCAAATCAGTAAGAATATCAAAAGCGTTAGTGGTTTTCACCAAGTTTGCACCTTATGGTTGTCTAGAAGTTGACGCCTCCTTCAAGTAATCCTTACATTTTCTTAGAAACACTTTAAAAATTTACGACTAAACAATTTATCTACTTTTTTAGTTTTTTGTGAAATATTGTTTTAAAAAATGACTCATTTCTCATCAACAAAACGCAACTTAATTTTTTCTTCAAACTTGTGTCTAACTCTACACGACAGTTATTTGTTGATTCTAGAAAACAGACCAATAATCAATGGCACTAATACACTAATACATTTAGAGCACTTATTGACTTGCTTAATTGTTATCACTAAATTGTGCGACTAAACTTATGAATCACCATCTTGTTAGTGACAGCAGAACAACTCACTTTTCACATATCAATAAACAACTGTCAAGTCGATTTAGTCATACAATTAGTCATGCTTTAAAATTTCCAGTCATTTTCCCTATATTTATGCAATGTTGATTCAGACACAAGTTTAGACATGTGAGTTATCCAACCCATTTATCTTAAACATAACTTAACTCTCTTAGGTATAAGATACCGATATAGTAGAGGTATTGTAGTCGAAATACGATGGCTTGTGATGCTATATATAACACCTAATATTTCACATTATCTTACATATTTTTTAATCGGGTACCACAATCTCTTAGCCTAGATGGCAAGGTTCACTTTTTTTCACCATACACATCAGCGTCACGTCAGCTTTCCCTCTCCTCTCACTCCCATTCACTTCACTTCACCATTTAGTGGTCAAGGGTTCACCAATCTTTCACCTTAACTCCCTTTTTTTTTTTTCTTACACAATTAAAAACGTAAATGTAAAAATATAAAAACGTAAACTTCAAATTTAAAAACACAACGTACGAAATTATAGAAGAAAAATTTAAAAAACACGATTGATGTTTCGGGGAGTGTTTTTTTAGACATTTTGTTAGTAAAAAGAGTGTTAAAAGATTTGAGATTGTGTTTAAAAATGATGAGTTTTGTGTGTATTTATAGAAGAAAAATTGGGGTGTTGAATTTTTTTTTTTTTATTATTATTATTATTATTATTATTATTTTTTTTTACTTCATGTGCAACGGATACATATTCAAGTTCAACAGATACATTTTAATATATGCAGCATATTCGAAATTAATGATAGGTGAAACTCACCGAATTTGCTTTTGGGAATTGTGCCTAGCGCGTGAAAATGGGTGGGAGACAAGATAGCCTGCGCGTGATGTTTGGGTTATGGTGAAGAAATCCCACCATTGCCGAGTGGCCTTAGATAGGTTGCTTACTTTTCTTTTAGTGGAGAATATTGTAAGTCCAAAATTTTTAATTTTTCTTAATTGTGAGATTCATTAAAGCTTCTCTCTCCCATATAAGAGACTAATTAAGACCCTTAAGTCCCCCAATGAAGGGGTTTGGACTCGTTGATGCGGGTTCGAATCCTGGAGGAGGCAAGGTTTTCTCCCAATTAAGTGTAGTGCCTACGGGCTGCTTGGTTGGTGAGTTTTCCCTCCCCTGTGGTTTTCGTGACTTCATCGGTCGCTAGTGCGCCTTGAGCCTCTGCATACTGCCCAATTGGATGTCACTGCAGGACCCAAGGACTAGCCGTCCCGTTGACTGTTAAAAATAAAAATAAAAATTAAGACCCTTATATCTAAACCACTTAATTTAGTAAACTCCTCTTAGTAAATAGCGCTAGGCCAAAAGCTATTAGATAAAAATCCCAATGTGCTTTACTTATTATAGATAAACTATCCCTCTTAGCCGATCTTTAAACATCATATTAACTTATTATTTGTATACTATACTTCGAAATTCGTCTCTAAGTTTAACAAATTTCTTAAATAACATATGGTTTATATTAAAAAACTCACACTACTACATAAGTTGCACACGTTAGTTGGATTGCATCTTTCCCGCCATTATGCAACACCAATAATTGTGTCTATGTGCTTTATTAGCATCCACGACTCTTTTTATTTTTGTTACTTGCAGTATCTTTACCGTTTAAGTTTCTGTAATCACAGTTGTGGAGTGTCATTTATGGTTTCCGGAATGACATGACGAGCCGCCATGAAGGCGGAAATATGAGGGGCGTGGAATAAGTTAGGTTAGGGATCGGATAACACGTCTTTTAACTATATTATTTTCATTTACTAATGGGAGGTGATTTGCGCACTCTATAATTTGATTAGGACACTCAAAATACAAGGCGACCATCAAAACCAGATGGAAACTATTCAATCCAAAATCTTGAGTGTACAACTATTTTATGCACAAGATAGAGTGTCCCAATCAAAATCTTTAGTGTGCAAATCATTTCCCTTTACTAATTGTTATTGTGTTTATTTCGAACATATATTAGTCAAACCATAAATTACAATTTAGAAACCTTGTTTGACGCTTGTTTGCTATGGTCATTTTCATTTGACTTTTATAGAAAGTAATCCTTAGCAAGTGGATAAAGAGAAGAATAATTGTTAGAGGTAAAAATAGCTCAGAAAATGGTGCTTGAATGATGAATTGTCAATTTTGTAGGATGATATGTTGGGAGTTGAAGATGTGTTTTCAGTCTGGTGATCCTTGAGTGGAAGCATGTTTTGCTTCCTCCAACACAGATTTGATAATATCGGTCGGTTCCTTTGTGGAATATCGATCGCTTATTTTCCAAATCCAACATCGGTCCTTCAACTGACCGAGTTTTAAACCAATCCAAACACATTTCCAACTTTTAAACCGTTGCAATTTAAAAAAAAAAAAAACTTTTTCAACCTTATAAATACCCACCTCAAACACACATCTAAACACACAATTTCAAACACAATTCATATTCAACTTATCATCCATAAACAACTTCTCATCATGTCACAGAAAAACACTCCCACATCAAAAGACCGACGATCCCGACTACCCCAAAATGCCCCGAATTTGAATTTCTCACCGGAAAACAACTTCCAACTAACCGGCATAATACCACCACAACAACGGGGTATTCGATTTCGTGCACCCTCTTTTGAATATTCATCACGACTACCCCAACCCAACCAAAATCAAAACATGTTTTACCTTAATCGTCCATATGTTCCACCGTATCGTCCTAACATGGATTATCACCAAGAACCAAGTGGGTCGTCGTATCGGCCTAACATGGATTTCATGCAATCTCCCCAACCGTATCAAGATTATTCCCCGATTCGGGATGTTAATCTTGATATGGATTTTGAGGATTTTATGGACAACCATGCGACGCAACAATATCCGACTCAAGATGCGTCGATGGGGCAAGGTTCGGGTCACGGTTCTTACCATGGTTAGTACCACGGTTCTTTCCATGTTGAAGACGATGACAATGTCGAAGAGACATCACCCGTCAAACCAAGGACCACTTCGCGACGTGCTACAAAGGCAAAGGACAAAGGCAAGAAGGCCGAACCGTCCCAAAAACAGGCATCATGGACAAAGGCGGAAGAGATCGCGCTTTGTAAAGCTTGGGTTTTTTGTGTCGGAAAATTCCGAGCGAGGAAACGCTATTAACAGGCACCGCTTTTGGGAGGAGGTGATAGCGTATTTTCATAAAGAAACCGGTTCATTAAGAAGCTACGACTCTATCAACAGCAAATGGAAGAATCGGATTCGGAGTAGGGTTGGAAATTTTGCTGCTATCATGGATAATATCAAGCTTAACCATGGTAGTGGTGAGAATGATGTTGATGATAGGGAGAAAGCTTTGAGGGAATACCGTATGATTTACGGTCATGATTTCAACTTGGTGGAATGTTGGAAAATCTTGAGGCATCATGATGCTTGGAAGACGGAGGGGGATGCTATCCGAACGAATAGTCGGAAGAAAACAAAGAGCTCTACAACAACCTCGGGGTCAACACAAGGTCCTTTGAATTTTCAAGACGTCGATGATTCTGAAGATGAAGACGATACTAGAGAATCACGACCAGTCCTTTAAAGGTTAGAAAAAAACCGAACCGAATATGAGATCTATTCGTATGTTGTCATTTGAGTTTTAAGATATAAGATGAGGGATGGTGTGGTATTCTTGGTGACAGATTTGTTTATTGAAGGAGGGTTTAGGATACAGTGGGATTATAAGTTATTGTTGGAGTCTGATTATGGATAGGCTGTGATGTTATCGTACTTCCATTTTTTCGTTTTGATTCATAAGCTTGGACCGATGATGGTTAATGACTGAGGTCATGTAGAGTCTTGGAATATGGTTTGTGGTCGAGGTCTTCTTCATCTTGATTCCTTTTTTTTTAATAATTCCGATGACTGGTTATAGACCCAATAACGATGATATTGACTATTTGACCTCCCGAATTGTGATAATTAAATCCAATTCCGACAGGTCCAATTCCGACGGGTCAATTCCGACGGATCAATTCCAACGGGTCAATTCCGACGAACTAGGGTCTGTCGGAATTACTTTACAAGCAATTCCGATAAAAGAGGGTTTTAACTTTTTTGACCATCAATTCCGACGAATTTTTCGACCAAAAATTCTGACCACCTTTTCAGACCATGTATCCGACCATTTTTGACCACTTTTCATGGTATGGTACAAGAACAAGTCAAAAAAATAATATAATACATCAACCTGTTAACGAGGTACTGATTCAACTATTTATATCCAAAAGGAAACACAACAGAAATATGTGTAACCCTGGTTCGTTGTCCCGATGAAGGATGAATGGAACTTGTGATATCGGTTCGTGAAACGTGCAGTGAATGGTGAAATAAACGGGATAATGGATTTTTAAACTAAAGAAATGAAATATTATCTAGAAACAGTTACTAAGGCAAGGAAAATGATTTTCTAAAGCCTATGTATTTAAAAACGCCAAGGAAACCTAAAAACATGCAAAACCCGGGCTAATCCCGAGCTTTAAAAGCAAAACTAAAGAATACTAATCCTAGGTATGAAATGCTATTTTTCCTAGATCCTAAATGATAAAAGAAAATTTTAGAAAAAAGAATTATATATTTTTGATTTTTATTTTAATTGTTATGATTTAAACACTGTTTTAAGCAAAATAAATGATTAAAAATAGTAAACTTTGAAAAATAAATTAGAAACTTTTTCTAAAAATACTTTATACTAAAGAGAATGTAAGAAAAATAAAGTGGCAGAAAAAGCTCATCCTAATAAGCAGTTATAAGGCAATCAGTTAAAATAAGCTAAAGAAAAAAAGTTGCTATAAAAGAATTAGTGAAGATAGTTAAAGCGGAAAAGTCCCAAGGGCATGATGGTGTGTGGTGTTGTGTGTTGAGGCTGTGTAAGCTGGAGACCAGGGTTCGAATCCCTGGCTCAGCTTTTTGCTTAAACTAATTATTTTTTTATTTTTTATTTTTTTTTATTTTTTTTATGTTTTTGCTATTTTTCTTTTACGAACTTATCACTAAGCTGAGAATAAGTTACTTTTGAAAAGAGAACATTTTAAGAAATGTGCAAATAAGCCAGAAACAAGCAGAATAAGCAAACAGTTTATAAAAAGATTTTAAGAGAAAAAGCTAATTGGACCATAAGCTAATCTATGCTAAGGGAAATACTAAATAAGCTAATGTAAACTGGGAATTACCTAAATAAGCTAAGGGAATGGGAATAAGCAACTTATAAGCAGGAAATAAGCTCTGAATAGGGACTAATGGACCTGATCAGTAACTATTGAAAGAAAACAAGAGAAAGTAATGAGGCAAAGAGGGGCTGATAAGCTAATAAGCTAACTAGAAACTGAAATGAGCTAAATAAGGCAAAATATGATCCAAATAATCCAACTACCTCAGAATAAGCTAAAGACAAAGGCAGATAACCACTTTAAAAAAAGAATAAGCCAAAAACTTTCTGAATTGCAGGCTTGTTGTTGGGCTACTGATGGGTTTTTAAGCTAGTTAAAAGCTACTGAAAAGCTGTTCTAAAAATTTGTAAAATTAAGGATTAAGAAGACAAGCAAGCCAAGTTTATTTGTACAAAATTTTAGCTTAAAAGGGCTTAAATTGAGGAAGTTAAAAAATCAAAAATATAAGCCAAAAACCAACTGCTGCTGAGGAACTGATGTAGCAGGGGAAAAAGGATGGTTTTCAAGCTCATCAAAAGCTATTAAAAGCTAATTCTAAAATTCAAAGAAAAATGAGATTAACTAGATGAGCCGGCCAACTTAATCTATACCAAATTAGAGCTTATAAGGACTTATATTTAAGAAACTAAAAATCAAAAAGATTAGTGGAAAACCCAATTTAGCTGCTGATGCTACTGATGTAGCAGCTTTAGCTTTTTGAACTTAATTCCTCTAAAACTCAGTGAAACACAACCAAACTTCAAACATTTACTTTACCCACTGTATTTCACCTAAAGATACCAAATATAAGGACCACACAAGCTTAGGCTTATTAGAAGCTTATATGAGCAGTTTCATTACTACTCTACAATGGCAAACTCAAATTCCTAAATCTTTCAATTCAGCTTAAATGCTCTTTCTATCAACTAACATATGCTAATTTAGACTAAATCAAAATTAACCCATAAGCAAATGAACAGTACTATTCAGTTTTGACCCACTTTGGGGCTTAACCCAAACACCCCTAACTGCTACTGTTTTTGGTTTTTTTTTGAGTTTTAAAACCAATTGAGCTAAGATCTCTAACACAGATTATTAACAAGCTAAATTGAACTAGAAAAAGCAACTTTTGAACAAGAAATAAGCACTATCTTAGACTAAACTGTTTTAAGCTATTTTTTTTAGATTTTTATGAGATTATTATGAAAACTAGAAACAAAGGATTTTATGCTTAAAGTAATCAACCTAAAAGCAAATACTAACATGAGATAAGCAATTGGAAGCAAGGAATAAGAAAATAAGTAGAAGTAATAAACTAATAAGCAATAAGCAGTTTAAGCTGAAACTAAAATTAAGCAAATTTAATTCTTACAACTACGAAACTGATTACAAATACTAATTTAAAAAGAACTTACAGTTACTCTAAAATGACCCAAGAAGCTGAAATTAAGCTAAACATAATATTTACTCTACTCTACCCCTAACTCTAACCCTAAAAATCTAACTCCTTTCTCTGTGAGGAGAGGAGGCTATTTATATCCTATCCCAGAAGCTTCTAGGGTTTCATCCGACTGAATCTTGACCCTTGAATCCTGATGTTTGCATAAATTTATGATCTTAGCCCTTCAATTGCACCTCCACATCCCATCAGCCAATAAGAAGCTTTCAATCCGCCATGTGGACTTAGAAATGAGGTCATATCCTTCTGACGTGGCCTTCTAGAATGGGTAAATTGTACCTTAAGTGGCTGGGTAAACTTAAGGATGATGATTGAACAGTAATTCATTTTACCCGCTTTTTTTTTTGACCCGTAATTTTTTTTTTTTTTTTTTTTTGTGTTTGACCCGTAATTTATTGCTTCATTGACTTCTGGTTTTTAGTGGTGGATCAGGTAGGATAGGATGGGTCCAGTATTGGGTTTTATTAAAGGATAAGTGGGCTGGGTTTTTAAAGGGTTGGATGGGTTGGGTTTATTTTTGGGGATTGGGTTATTTTTAAGTGAATAGGGTTAGGATTAAATTTGGAATTATGTTTAACATGTAGGGACTGTTTTTGCCAATTTGGGATAGTTTGTTCTAGGGACTGTTTTTGAAATATTTTCATGATCCAAGGGCTGTTTTGAAATATGGAGCTTAAGTCTTGAAAATGCTTCCCCTTTTGACTATAAATTCTTCTTCCATTTCTCGTGCTTTGGTTTTCCGGTTTTCTTTATTTTTGTCCATATTTCAAAATATCCGTACCTGCATTTAAACAAACACAAAAACACAAATATCTATAGCATTTTGGTTAGTTTTTGATCATTTTGGTCTTAATTTGGTCAAATAAAGGTATGTGTTTAAGCACATACCAGGTACATATATGACCAAAAGAAACAGATAATGAAACTGATAGTGAAGTATTATGACTTTTCGGACCACTTTTGATACTTAGAAACTGTTACCACTAAAGATAGAAAAACAATTTCCAGATCTAAAAAAATATGGGTAGAATAGCTTCAAAAACACAAACGACCCACCGTAAATCAATGACATAACACAACCATGGCTCTTATACCAATTGTAGGATCAATAATATGCATGATTTATGTGGCTCGGGAGGTCTAGGTTGATCAAACATGATGATATGATACATGTTTCTAGAGAGAGAAAGTAAAGAGAGAGGGTGAAGAAAACACAAAGTATATTAGATTGATAAATGAATGTTACACAATGATTTTCCCACACCCCTCATGGAGAGTCATGAGGGGTATTTATAGGCCTTTTACATTACTAGTTTGCCACTTAAACAATAGTAGTCCCTGCGGGTACTACTTACTACGAATCTAGTCCAAGTCACATGTAAGACGTTATCTTTATAAAATAGCGCGGCTAACAATCTCCCCCTAAGGCATGGTCATTCAAAAGTTGCTCCATGTGATTAGGTCTTTAGTCTTCCTGTTCTTGAACTTTGTGTGTCGTCATAGAATAGTCTTGATTCATTTGTTCCTTCATGCTTTGTGATATTTGTAGTAATGTCTTTTGATTTTTTTGCCTTTTGATCAACATCATTACAGGTTTGCAGTGTCGTCTTTTCCAACATACTCATACTTCTTGATAATACTTTGAACTTCATACTTATGTCGTCGTCACTTGATACATGAACTTGATCTTGACATCTTGATTAGTTCTTTACTTTGACGTAACTCTTTGTCTTTAACTTGATCTTTTTGTCTTGAACGTTCTTAACTTTAGCTTGTTGAGGATGAACTTCATAAGTATGAGTATGAGGAGTTGTAGATGTTGAAATATATGATGATGGTAACTGGTCTTTCTTAGTACAACAACTTCGAATGGATTCCATTCTATTTAACACCTTAATAGGGACTTTGAACAATGACATATAAAAAATAGGAGTCGAACGGAGTTGTAGATGTTGAAATATATGATGATGGTAAATGGTCTTTCTTAGTACAACAACTTCGAATGGATTCCATTCTATTTAACACCTTAATAGGGACTTTGAACAATGACATATAAAAAATAGGAGTCGAACCTAAGACCGATTTGAGCAGGGTTAATCTTTCACCTATTGAAAGAGTCTTCATCTTCCATTTAGATAGACGAGCTAAAAGTCTATTGATAATCTCGTCCCAAGAGTTAATTCGAGACATCACGCCACCAACTTTGATACCAAGATATGAAAAAGGTGTTTTTGTGACAAATCACAATTTCAGGTCATTTTCCAAACCTCGACAATTTACTATTCACAGCTTACTATTCATTATTTACTATTCACCGATCAATATTCATCGTTTTCAGAGTCAGTTTGAAACTTTGAGAAGTTTCTAAAAATTTTACTATTCATGTGACACTATTCATTCCCGGAGGGAAATTTCTGTTCATGGTCATCATTCATCATTTCGTAAACCTAGTTTACGGGTATTCAAATTCGCATAACCAGTAAGGTTTAGCTGCGTATTCATACATCATCAGTAATGACACGTCATATAGACTAGAGTAGTCTGTATATCATCAGTAACATCAGTATCATATTAGGTCATGCACGGGTTTGTGTGATTTTCATTAACATATGTTTAATTATTTAATTAACGTTACCACTCAGTCATTACTACTAACATTATACCCGATACTTCCGTCAGTGATCATAACGTATTTTCATACTTATTATAATGATATAAAGATTATATTATTACTTTACCCGGTGTTTTTAAATCAATTGCTACATTTTCCGTTAGGAGCTTATAACTCCGTCGGTTTGCGATATTTCAACCCGATAATCATTCTAACACCCGATTCTTGCAAGGAATATGATTTTACAATTTTTACAACTTCTTCGTATTTTATTTCACCTCGTCACGATTTATTTCTAGTTAACTCGGTACCCGATAACACCTAATGTATACACAAACTACACTAATACACACAATATTGAGACAAGATCATTAATTAGCCATTCCTTCCCCATTTTTCATCCATGTGCCGCCCCCCCCCCCCCTTCCATCCCTAATTTCCCATTTTTCCTTGATTGATAAGACCTCAATTTAATGCACAAGACTTATATGTTTCTTGATTTATTTCCATAACACATAACATAGCAAGTAAACTAGCAAAATAGATCAAGAAAACTCTCTCATTTCATCTCCTAGGTTCGGCCAAACCAAGAACACCAAGAGAAACCCATAATTTTTCCAAGATCAAGTGTTAAACAAGTCTCATTTACCTTCCTTGTTAGGGTTTTGTGATAAAATCCCTAGGTTACTTGCACATTTCTCATCAAATCACCTCAAATATTCAAGTAAGCTTCAAGAACATCTTTTAATCTTTTCATACTTTCATTTGTTATATTTTCAAGTTATATTAGTAGCTAGTTATGCAAATATTCATGTTAAACATACCACTTGTTACACATTTCCTTTATAAACATAGATCTATGGATTTTTAGTGTGATCATCATGAGATCCACCATGGTTGGTGATGTTTAGGACCCCATGACACCCTAAGAAGGTGTATGGTAGGATTGAGTACTTGTGGAGTTGATTGGAAGTGGTTTGATTAAGTTTTGAACTAGAAAAATTAGTTTTCATAAACCCTAGAAAAGGTTCTGTCCAAAAACGTGTGATCTGGAAAACTCAGTAACTCAGGGGATATTTTGGCTTCAAGATTTAGAAATTTCTTTCAAAAACGAAACCGTGGCCGCTTGAATCACTAAAAACCGACTTATAACGAAGGAGATATGATTTTTCTAAGTTAGGCGACGAAAACTAATTTCCTGAAAATTTGTTTGCTGTTTGCCGAATTTCAAGGGACAAAACGAGGCGTTAGACATGATCTAGACGACCCGACCTACTGAGATTATGTTAGTTCATGTTAATACGAAGCCGTGGATATAAAGAACGTAGAAAACGAGCTTATAACGACCGAGATATACACGTTTAAAGCCCGACGATTCACAAACTATTTTGACAGCCCACTATTAGAAAATATTCTAAGTATAAAAGCTAGTGTTGTTGCAAGACATAACATTGATAGCCGATTTTATAATTAATCAAGGCGCGTATGATCAAAAGTTAAATAACACGACATTAAGACATTGTTACAAGGATTTCAAAAACGGCAAGTTTGATCACTAACACTTAACGTACAATATTTCACGACTAGCTTTGCGAGGCCATTTTGGGCATATTTTCACAAGTTAAGGAAAATATTAATTTGCGACGAAAACATTATATTTTGCCGATAGAACACCAAACGAGGATCAGGGAGTACCTTTTCAACACATTTACACGAAAAGTAGTTTACAACTTAACGAGACGTCAAAAATGTATTTTTCGTCGATAAACGTTATTTTCAAAACTAACGAGTGGTATCGTTAACATACGTATTTGCATGTGTTGCATTGTATCATTGCTTACATTGAATCATAACATTCAAATAGGTCGCGGTTAGAGACCGAGTCTCGTTTTCATCATATCCATTGTTGTCATTGTTGCTATCATATCAGGTGAGTTTTCATAGCCCCGCTTTAAATTGATTATTTGATTTCTAAATTCTTGGGGGAGAATACATTGCACCATTTTTATGCGGACCAAAGTATCAACTCATTTACATTGCTTAAATTACATCATTGCCCAGATTAAAGTCCCCTTTATTATCATGAACCGTTAATTGTGAGCAAGCGAGAGTGAGTGAATAGATCTATTGAGGGTGACTCCTCCGTTCGGGTTGGTAGCGCCAACTTGTCAAATGAACGCATTTCATTTCTGTCATATTAGAGTGAATGGCAAACACTCAGTTGGGGCATTTCATTCAGTCTAGCTTCGGGGTCATGAGCTTAAGAGCTAATGTATTATTTTTATGTGGCATTGTTTTGTCATACACTTTATACTTGTGGTTACCGTAGAAACATTTCATTTACATAAACCTATGAACTCACCAACATTTTTGTTAACCATTTTTAGCAATGTATTTTCAGGTAATTAAGGTATCGCATGTTGGCTTGCATAAGGACATACCATGGAGTCGCGGAGTCGACGCGTCTCACCTTATTTTATGCACTTAAATAATCGTTTGATTTGTATAAACTTGATTTTTCGCAAACTTGTTTCACCTTTTGGGACCTTGCTTTGTAACTCTGAATGTTTTTAATTAATCAAACGATGTATTTTCAAAATGACACTTTAGGTCGTTCAATATAACTGCAACTGTGGTGCTATGATCAGTCACGCCCTCGAATGTTCCATTCCGCTGCAAGTCATGAATTTGGGGGTGTGACAGATTGGTACCAGAGCAAAGGTTATAGCGAACTAGGTTGTCCTTTATACCCTAGACTATAACTACACCATCATAGCATCTCATCATTGTAGCATAAGTGCATATTCACTACATGCGATTTCATACATATATCATTTCATCATAACCCACATTGTGTATATGGTTATTTACTTTTATTTCACATCGATTGTAACAAAGATGCCTTCAGACTCGCACCCTATTGTTATCTCGTCAGACTCTGAGTCAGCAGAAATTTCCTCACTACCCTCCATCATACTAGAGTCGGTTACATCACCCTCACTACCCACTATCATTCTGTCATCTGTGGAGCCTACTCCACAGTCATCACCTGTGATGTCAGAGGCTGAGACAGAACCCTTTGAGGAGGGGGAAGTCGCACCTACCCCACCACTGTCACCTGTGATCCGCCGTGGTCCCAGAGTTGTCCCAGTGATCCAGCCAGGGGAGTTTATACCCTATGGTCGAGTTTACCGTACATATCCAGGTGGGCCGCGCATGAAGCGCACTGCTGCTAAGCGGGTTCATCGTCTCACTGTCAGGTCACCAGCTGCTTTTGTACCCTTACCACCACCATCATCACTTACTTCATCTCATCCACTCCGTCGCCGCTTGACAGCGAGGAGGAGTGTGGCATTCCGTACTCCATCACCATCATCACCATTACCATCCTTATCATCATTATCACCACCTTTACCACCCCTACCAGATTGTGCTCTAGATGATGCACCATCAGCACCAGTTCATCCCAGGGATCCTACTCCTATGTCCGATCTACCGCTCAAGAAGCGGGCACGGCTTGATATCCCATCACCAGATACTTCAGAGACATCAGAGGATGTACCACCCAGCAGGTTCGAGGTTGGTGAGAGCTCGAGGGCTGCTACTGCCAGACTACTTACTGCTGCTGACACACTTGAATCGCGACTAGATCATCTATAGGGACAGATTGACAGGGCAGTAGGTTATGTGAAGGAGATACCAGTGAGCCGGATTGAGGCTATAGAGGAGGAGTTCGAGGGACTAGTCTTGGGCAGAGTTGCTATAGATGCTTCATATCAGGGATTGGAGGCCCTTCAGCTAGAGAGTTCCGAGCGTATTACCCAGTTGAGGCAGGAGATGCCTGAGTTATTTGATAGGGCACAGATGTCTCAGGATGAGCACCACCGTCAGGCCAGTGAGTTAGCTTCAGTTCAGGCTAGGATGTCTGCATCAGAGAGCAGGGAGGCTGATCTTCAGCTTCGAGTTGAGCACTTAGAGGAGATTGTTGTTGCTATGACTAGAGATCTCCAGAGGATTAGCCGTAGGCTAGGTGGAGCACCAGGAGGAGGTGCCTAGTGTTAGACTTTTATCATGTAGCTTGTACATTATTATCCTAGTCCCGGGGTGTGGGACATAGTTTAGAACTTGTTGTCTTTTGCTTGTAGTACAAACAAACATATCAAGTGTGACTCTACTATGCAGGATTTTCGTTGTGCTATTTTATGATATCGGTCCACACAGACCGAAATTTTCATGTATTATATTCATGTCGTTGTGATTATACTTATGATATTTCGTGATTATTTCTCATTGTGATTCATTGTATTTATACATGTTGTGGTTGTATTTATACATGCTGTGGTTATATATACATGTTGTGGTTGTATATATTATGTATGATGATCGTTTCTATTGTGAGTTCTCATTGTGTTATCTTTTGTGATTGTGAAGAATCATGCCACCCAAAAGAGCCACTACTGCTATGACACCAGCCGAGATCAGAAAGCTTGTTGCCGACAGTATAGAGGCAGCATTGGTTACAGAAAGAGCTGCCGTAGCTGCAGCTGCTGCCGAAGCCGCTTCGCAAGCAAAAACCGCAGGAACAAATACTAATGGAACTAACGGACGTAAATGTACGTACAAAGACTTCAAGAGTGGAGATCCACCAAAATTCAAAGGCACTGAGGGAGCCACTGCCATGATTCGTTGGTTTGAAAAGATTGAATCTGTGTTTCTTCTGTATAACTGTCCAGAGGAGTACAAAGTGAAGTTTGCTACTAGTACACTTATTGAGGAAGCCATGTCGTGGTGGAATTCGTATGCAAAGCCCATGGGAATGGAAAATGCTCAAAAGCTTGCGTGGGACGAATTCAAGAAACTGCTGACAAAGAAGTTTTGCCCACGAACTGAAGTGAAGAAAATGGAAACAGAGTTTTATGAACTAGTGACAGCAGGTAATGATATTGAGGCATATATCAGGAGGTTTCAGGAATTGGCAGCATTATGTCCGACAATGGTTCCGGACACTGAGAAGCTATTAGAGAATTTCATTAGAGGATTACCACACAGCATCCGTGGAGATGTGATTTCTTTTGACCCACAAACATTGGACGAGGCAATCAGAATGTCTCAGAAACTCATGGCTCAGATAGTGAAGAAAGAAACTACTTCAAACAACAACAACAGCAACACCAACAGTAACTGTAACTACAACAACCGTAACTCCAACAACAACTACCGAAACAACAACAATAACAACAACCGAAACAATTCCAATAACAACAACAACAAAAGAAATCGGGACAACAACCAGAGTGGCAATGCTACTCAACCACCACCCAAGAGACAGGAAACTGCAAAGGCCTATGTTGCAGGTCCAGCTGAGAAAAGAGGTTACAATGGTACTTTACCCAAGTGCAACAAATGTCAAACCCACCATAACCCTGGAAATTGTCCGAATCCATGTGGGAACTATAAGAAAGTTGGTCATTCGACCAGGATTGCAAAGCTCCGATTGTGGTTGATAAGCAGAAACCCCCAGTAACATGCTTTGGTTGTGGAGAAGTCGGACACTTCAAGAATAAATGTCCAAAAGGAAAGAATCAGGGAAACAATAACCAAGGTGGAACAGCTAGAGGAAGAGCTTATGTCCTTGGAGGTGAAGATGTTAGGGAGGACCCGAATGTCGTTACGGGTACGTTCCTCATTAATAATCGTTATGCATCCATACTATTTGATTCAGGAGCCGATAGAAGTTTTGTTTCTACTGCATTTGCACCATTACTCAACCTTGAACCAACCACATTAGATACTCCTTATCACATCGAACTAGCTAATGGTTCTTTAGTTGGCATCGACACGATCATCCATGGTTGCACTCTCAATTTTCTAAATCACCCATTCAATATAGATCTCATGCCCGTAGAACTTGGAAGTTTCGACATTGTTATCGGTATGGATTGGTTATCTCGACACCATGCAAAAATCATTTGTGATGAAAAAGTTGTTCATCTTCCTTACGACGGCGAAACATTGGTCATTCGTGGAGAACGCAGTGGAACCAGACTTAGTATAATTTCATGCATCAAAACCGAGAAGTACATAAAGAAAGGTTGTTATGCATTCTTGGCTCATATCACAGAAAAGAAGTCGGATGAGAAACGACTTGAAGATGTACCAACTGTTAAAGATTCTCCAGAAGTCTTTCCAGAAGAGTTGCCTGGATTACCACCTACTTGCCAAGTGGAATTTCAGATTGACTTAGTGCCAGGAGCTGCACTAGTTGCGCGAGCACCCTATCGACTTGCACCTTCAGAAATGCAAGAGTTGTCGAACCAATTGCAAGAACTTTTAGACAAAGGTTTCATTAGACCAAGTTCCTCGCCATGGGGAGCACCGGTCTTGTTTGTGAAGAAGAACGATGGATCTTTCAGAATGTGCATTGACTATCGAGAGTTAAACAAGTTAACGGTGAAGAATCGTTATCCACTTCCCAGGATCGATGATTTGTTTGATCAGTTGCAAGGTTCTAGTTTCTACTCCAAGATCGACTTAAGGTCAGGTTACCATCAGCTTAGAGTTCGGGAGGAAGATATCCCGAAGACAGCATTTAGAACTCGGTATGGTCATTATGAGTTTCAGGTAATGCCGTTCGGACTGACCAACGCACCAGCTGTGTTCATGGACCTCATGAACAGGGTGTGCAAGCCATATCTGGATAAGTTTGTGATTGTATTCATTGACGATATCTTGATTTACTCAAAGAGTGAAGAAGAGCACCGAGAACACCTCAGAACAATCTTAGAACTGCTCAAGCAAGAGAAACTGTACGCCAAATTTTCGAAGTGTGATTTTTGGATCCGAAGAGTACAATTTCTTGGTCACGTCATTGATAGCCAAGGACTACAGGTTGATCCAGCAAAGATTAAGGCAGTAAAAGATTGGGCAACACCAAAGACTCCCACAGAAATTCGTCAATTCTTAGGACTTGCCGGATATTATAGAAGGTTCATTGAAGGGTTTTCTAAGATAGCTAAGCCGCTGACCAAGTTGACGAAAAAAGAACCAGAAGTACGAATGGGGAAAGAAACAAGAGACACTTTTCAGTTATTGAAGCAGAAGCTTTGCAGCGCACCAATTTTGGCACTGCCAGAAGGGATTGAAAACTTCGTGGTATATTGTGATGCTTCACACAAAGGACTTGGGGCAGTGTTAATGCAGAACGAGAAAGTGATAGCTTATGCATCTCGACAGCTTAAGAAGCATGAGAAGAATTACACTACTCACGACTTAGAGTTGGGTGCCGTGGTTTTCGCACTCAAGATTTGGAGGCACTATCTTTATGGAACTAAGTGTGTAGTATTCACAGACCATAAGAGCTTACAGTATATACTTGATCAGAAGGAACTCAATATGAGGCAACGTCGTTGGTTGGAACTGCTTAGTGATTACGACTGTGAGATTCGATATCACCCAGGAAAAGCCAATGTTGTGGCAGATGCACTCAGTCGGAAGGAACGACTCAAGCCTTTGAGAGTCAGATCGTTGGGTATGACAATCATTTCACCACTACCATAAAAAATTCTCGAGGCTCAGGTTGAAGCACTCAAGGAAGAAAACCTACCAAGTGAGACACTTAAAGGGATGCAAGATAATGCAAACGGTTTAGTAAGGAGATCAGACGGAGTACTATGCTTTAGGGATAGAAGCTGGATACCTCTCTATGGTGGAATACGAGAGTTGATTATGCACGAGTCGCACAAGTCGAAGTACTCTATTCACCCAGGTTCTGATAAGATGTATCAGGATCTCAAGAAACTTTATTGGTGGCCCAATATGAAAGCAGAGATAGCTACGTATGTCAGCAAATGTCTTACTTGTGCTAAAGTAAAAGCCGAGTACCAGAAACCATCAGGATTACTTCAGCAACCAGAGATTCCCCAGTGGAAGTGGGAACGCATTACAATGGATTTCGTCACTAAACTTCCCAAGACAACAGGCGGTTACGATGCTATTTGGGTAATCGTTGATCGTCTTACCAAATCAGCCCATTTCATTCCAATCAAAGAGACTTATTCCATGGATCAGCTCACTAGACTTTACGTCAAGGAAATAGTCTCAAGGCACGAAGCACCAATTTCCATCATTCCCGACCGAGACAGTCGCTTTACTTCAAACTTCTGGCAATCATTACAAGATTCATTTGGAACTAAATTAGACATGAGCACTGCCTATCATCCTCAGACCGATGGTCAGAGCGAGAGAACGATTCAGACATTGGAAGACATGCTCAGGGCATGTGTGATTGATTTCGGAAATGGTTGGGCTAACCATTTGCCATTGATCGAGTTCTCTTACAATAACAGTTATCACTCAAGCATAAAGGCAACACCATTCGAGGCACTTTATGGTCGCAAGTGCCGGTCCCCAGTTTGTTGGGCCGAAGTTGGTGATGTACAACTAACTGGTCCAGAGTTGGTTAGAGAAACAACAGAAAAGATAGTTCAGATTCGAGAAAGACTCCAAACAGCCAGAAGCCGACTAAAAAGTCACGCCGATGTTCGACGCAAACCATTTGAATTTCAGGTTGGAGACAAAGTCATGTTGAAGGTCTCGCCTTGGAAGGGCGTGATACGATTCGGGAAACGCGGGAAGTTGAACTCGAGATACATTGGACCATTTAAGATTCTGCAAAGGATTGGTCCGGTAGCATACAGACTGGAGCTTCCGTCAGAGCTCAGCAGTGTTCATAACACGTTTCATGTCTCAAACCTCAAGAAATGTCTTTCAGACAAAACGCTCGTGATACCATTGGAAGAAATTCAGCTCGACGATAAGCTTAACTTTGTGGAGGAACCAACAGAGATCATGGACCGTGAGGTCAAATGGTTGAAACAGAGTCGAATTCCGATCGCAAGGTTCGCTGGAATTCTCATAGAGGTCCTGAGTTTACTTGGGAACGAGAAGACCAGATGCGGCTCAAATACCCACATCTTTTCACCGAGTCCACTCCAGAGACCAACACCAGCTGAATTCAGGGACTGAATTCCTTTTTGGGTGGGCGACTGTGACAAATCACAATTTCAGGTCATTTTCCAATCCTCGGCAACTTACTATTCATTATTTACTATTCACCGATCACTATTAATCATTTTCGGAGTCAGTTTGTGTAACACCTAAAATCTGAAAGCATGTAAAATGACCATAATGCCCCTATAAGTTTAAAAATTAATTTAAAAGCTTGTAAAGTATACAATAAATTCCAAACTTCTGACAATGCACAAGTGAAGCTCCCAAATAATTTTAACAACTTCATTTAACATTTATACAAGTAGTAAAATTACCAAAATGCCCCTAGCATTGCCGAATGATTTATAGTTAATTATATTGTGATTTTAAAATAATTTAAATTAGGTAAAAGGAGGAAATATCAATCAAATATTTGCCAAATCATTTTTGCCAAAAATTCTGGTCTTATCCCTCCCCCTATGACTCGGCATTCCCTCATATTAACCAACAAACACATTTTTTTCTCTTAAACCCTAATTGCCGAGTAAAAAGAAAAACACACAAGAAATTCTCTAGCCTCCATCCGATCCACTAAAATTACCAAAGCAATTTTCTGATCTTGAACATCATCTAAGGAGTCCTAGAAAAATCAGGTTGAGTTCGTTTGTGGCTTGGTTCGTCCGTTGGGGATTTACTCTTGTCGCTATATCGTTTTTAAGGTAAAATTCGTTAAAATTCAAACAAGCTTTGTAAAATTCGTTTCTCATTTTTCCTGGAGTTCTTATATCATGTGTGATCTGCGAAAATTATGTACAAGGTGAATCGGTTCCATTTGAAGCTGTGGGAAATTCTTTTGGTCGATAGCCTATCCGAGAAGCAACAAAATCGTGTGGCCTTATTCACTCGTTCTAAAAATCTTCTGGTATTTTCCCAGCCTCTAATGAACATATATATCCTAAGAAAAATAATAAAAACGACCCATGCATCGTATATAATTCGTATGGTAATTCTTGTATTTATAAACCCTAAATCGAACTAAAATCTAAATAACATGCATTCGAATTTTCTTGACCAGACCATTATTTTTCGTGGCCTCTATGATCATAATAAAACACTAGAAAAATGCTCATTTGAATTGTTGAGGCCTAAAACTATTTTTGGTGGAATTATCTTATTATCGGCAAAAGGAAATAAGAACACAAAAATACCTAACGAGCCATCTAGGGCTCAAAACTAATAAGATCTGATCTTAATTGAACAATAATGATGTGTAAATGATTGCTAAATTTTGGGACCGATTAGGGTTTGTTTTGCTATATTTTGGTGGTTATCGATTTGTAATTAAAAATAAGAGGGGGTGTTTTATCAATATTAAAATTCATGGGCTATTTTTGTCATGTTCTATATATCATGTGTGACCTATAAAAATTATTAAACGGAGGGCCTATATGTAAAATTCGTGAGATAATGAATTAAGTTGTAATTGTTAATTCGATATGGAAATTAAATAAATATAGGGACTAAACATGTAATTTCTGAAAAGTAGAGGTCGATTTGTGTTATGGATGATATTCAGGGGCTAATATGTAAAATTGGATATTTATTGGACTAAGGTGTAATTATTATTAATTACAGATTAAAAATGTAAACTTTAAGGACTTAATATGTAACTTTACTAAATGGAGGGACCTATTGTGTAAATATTGAATAATTGAAGGTCTAATCGTATAACTCACTAAAATAAGTACTCATTGTGTAAATTTGATAAACCAAGGGTTTAATGTGTAATTATGCATGTTTGAAGGTTTAAAATGTAAATTTGGAAATACAGGGGTGTAAAATGTAAATTGTGAAAACCTGAGGACCAAAGGTGTAAGTATGATAAAGATACTTTATTTCCAGCAAATATTGATCTAATTAAGCTATGTACTAAATATTTCTAAAAGTGGAAACCTTCTAATTATGGAAACTTTCTAAAAGTGGAAACTTACTAAAAAGGGAAAGTTACTTAAAATGGAAAGATGGTTAATTAAGAATGATTTGTAATCCCCTTCTACTCCTTTAGGTGTGAAGAAGGAGAGACCTTGAGCTTTCCCTCATTTCTGTGCTTGTTTCTATTTTTGCTTTCGTCATAAGGTACGGATACTCTGCCCTTGTTTTCTGTAAGGGTTCCTATACACTATACAGTGATGTTGACTTATGATTCTGTTAAGGTTTCCCCAAGCCATTGCTATGATCCCCATTTGGTTATGACCCTTTGCTTTGTGAACCTTGATCTGATGAACCTTTGATACTAGTTCTGAACCTTTGATATGAACCCTCTATTATGAACCTATTATGATGAACCTTATGATATGACACATCTGATATGATATGACTCTTAGTTTGATACCCGAGCCACCTTTCTGTTACCTAGCCAGGAAGGTAACCTGGCCGTGTCTGTGATGCACCACTGGCATGACTCATGTGTGGGTGAGTGATTCCTCACACCGTCCCCATTCTGATTATGATATGCGCATTTACTTTGACTATGGATTATATATGTTTCTGGGGGGCGTATGGATTGCAATCCTAGATCTGATCTGTTTAGTAGATTTAACTGTATATGCTATGATATGATTTGTCTGGTGACTGGTGCTGTGTGCAATACACGCCTTTCACAATTATCTGGGAGCTGATCACTCCATTTGATACATGAGGTCACCCCTCATATTATCTGGTTGCCTAAGAGGTATCCCCTCTGCATGTGTATGATTATGAGTATGATATGATATGTTTCTGGGCTCGTGGTAGATGACTATCCTATTCTTCTCTTTTACCCATTTGTTCTGATTTATACCTTATGATTTTTCCCAGTGCTTCAGTATATTTCTGCTTCATTATCTTTGTTGTATTATGTATCTGTTCACTGAGCTTTGTAAGCTCAGCCGCACGTTTTTCTTTTCCGTGTGCGGCAGGTATCTAGCTGGGAGATGGATTGATGCTTGGGATGAGAGTTAGTGGAGCTTTTGCCTTAGATGATGTCCTACCCTAGTTCTTACCATTTTGTTTCAGCATTTTGATATTGGATCTATTTCGTTATGTATTTCCTTGGGATTATTTCTCTCAAGAATAAAAGGGATGCTAGGGGAATTTCTGTAACACCCCAACCCGACAAGGGTAAAGATGTCACGATAATGGTTTCATATCAGATCTAACAAAGCATACTTCAATAGTAATACAATAGAATGTCAAAGGTTACAGATGAAATACTAATATTATAAGGTTAAGAATAAAGCAAAACTAAATACTAAGTCTGCAATTGCAATCCTTCTAATGACTTCTACTTCAGAATAACTATCAAGGTCTTCTAAGTCCAAAAGCCTCTTCACTCATACCCAAACCCGTCGTCCTGCTTATAACCTGCCGCACACGAAAAGAAAACGTGCGGCTGAGCTTAAAAAGCCCAGTGAACAGATATAACGATAATAAACAGAAATAGAGAACAGTGCAGAATAACAGAAACAAAGGTCAAACAGATGTAATATGGTTCAAGGGATAAGTCAATGAATAAGTATAAGGGGAAAGAAAAAGGGATAGTAATCCACCACGAGCCCAGAAACAGATCATATCATATCGTAACCATAATCTTCATAATCATATAGAGGGGAGACCTCTCAGATAATCAGATAATATGAGGGGTGTCCTCATTCTTCAAATGGAGTAGCTAGCTCCCAGGGGTGTGAAAGGCATGTATTGCACACAGTACCAGTCACCAGAACAGAAATCATATCATATCATGTTAAATCCACTAAACAGAACAGATCTAGGATGCATCCATACGCCCCTTCCCAATCACATGCAGACCAAATCCAAGGGACGGTGTAACCAAATCACTAGGGCTACACACTAGTCATGCCAGTGGTGCATCACAGGCACGGCCATGTTACCTTCATGGCTAGGGTCACAAATTTTGGCTCGGGTATCAAACTAAGAGTCAGATATCATATCAGATCAAAGTGTCATATCACAAGTTTCAATATCGGAAGTCAATATCAGAAGGTCAACATCAGGAGGTCAATATCAGAAGGTCAACATCAGAAGGTCAATATCAGAAGGTCAACATCAGAAGGCCAATATCAGAAGGTCAAAATCAAAGTTCCATTGTAACAGTTCATTTAAAAAGGTTTCTAATTAAGAGTCCATTTTAAAACTATCTTTTAAATGACGGTTTTCATAAAAATGATCCTTCAGAGTAGTTTTCATAAAATGACCTTTCAAATGGTTTTTCGTAAAAATAGTCTTTTAAACTAGTTTTTATAAAAGTTAGTAAAATCCCAATTAAAAGAGTATTGTATCATAATTTGCAAACATCATTTTAAAATAGCTTTTCTTCAAATCATTTCCAGGTCAGAATTAAAAAGGTTTCACAGTTTGGGTTCATATCATAGGTCATAACGAAGTGAATCATAGCAAAGGTATCAAATCAGAGGCTAAACAGATCAGAACATGAAAGAGATCATAGGAAACCTTACAGAGAAGGTCAGAATATCTGTACCTTATTCGATAACAAAGACAAACCGGAAGAGATGAATCACAAGGCAAAAGAGTACTCCCGCTTCTCGGAACCTATACGGATTAATAATTACTTATTACTTTAGGTTCAAATGTATTAACTTACTCCTTTTAGTATACTTTCTTTTATTAGTAAGTTTCCATATTAGACTTATCCAAGATTTATCATACTTAAATATTACAAGTGTTACATAAATATAGTTTAGGGTATTATTATGATATTTCATAAGTTCAAGGGTAATTATAGAAGTTATAAGTTTTAGGGTGCATTTATGCTATCATTAAAAGATTAGGGTGTAAAGTGTAATTATCATAAGTTATAAGATTTTACATATTTAACCCATTAGTTTGTACAATTACCACTTATACCCTTTAGTTTACTTAACCTTTCATTAATAATCCTTTTATCCCCTTTACTCAGCATGAACTAGTAAACAGTCCTCACCTTGTCGAATTTTAAAACCCCATAAGGACTCAGAACTAAAATTCCCAAAAATTTACCCAGGTACCTTTAGGTCTTGAAAACACCCTGTAATTTTTACAGAATTTTTAAACAAGTATAACTATGTCTCAAAAATCCAACAAGTAAACTTGTCCAGATTTCTACCCAGATTTTACTTACAAAACGTTTGTGTTTGCCAACCCTATCAAAACACTTTAGAAAAATCCCTAAAAATTCCAGTAGTTGCCTATCATCCCAAATATTAAATCTAAAGGTTTTTAGCCTCTAATTCCAAATAGTTTGAGAATAAAAAATCAAGAACTAGGACGAATTTTCCAGGTACCCGAATACAGTTTTGACACTTTAATTTGTAAAATCAAAAAGTATGACTTCCAGGCCTCCAAAAATTACATGGTTTGATTTTCTAGAAAGCTATTTTCTTGTACTTAGTTTTAGACCCAGAAAACTCCCAAAAACATGCTTCCATCAACAAGATAAGTCCAGTTCAATTCGGCCTAAAATTTCTATCAGTCCAGATTTTATGACTTCTTGTGATTTCTTATTATGTTTCAAACCCGTGACCCATATTATGACACAAGGCGATTATAACCGTTTTAGTACAGGTTTAGATAGATTCACAAGAGTTCATAACACGTTTACAATTCCTCATAAAACCTCAATACAGTTCGGTACACTAATATTAGGGTTTTTATTTCACATATTTTATGTATAGCTTTTATAATCTTGTTCTAGTGATTCTTAGATAATATAACTTGACATACAACAAGGAAGATACGTATGATTCAACAAGAATACATAGAACACGAGATACGTTACCCTCGTAGCGTGCTTGAAGAACAAGGAAAAGAATGGGTCGATCCACCACAGAAACTGCAGCCGAAACCTAGCCAAGAACACTCCCTTCGACACCCTCTTAACACTCACGATCAAGACCACTTCGCACCGGGAAACACACGACTCTAACGCCCAATAAAAGGCCACAAAACACCTCCTATTTCTGCTGTGTTGAATCGGACAGAAAAGAAACAAGAGCAGCAGTAATCGTCTTTGTGGTTTGAAGGTATATTAGGGTTTATTTCCAATTCGAATGGATTTATTTGTAGACATGAATGATTACCTTGGACAAGAACAAGATTCAAGAACACCAAAATCTTCCTTGTGTTGCTGCTGCTGATCGAAATAAGGAGGAAAAAAAAAAGACAGCCGTGACTTTTGGTTGTAGAGGGAATTAGGGTTTTCTTGGTTGTCTTTCTTTGAACCGTATATTGGAGATGAAGTGGGAGAGATTCTAGGGTTTGACAAAGTTAAAGAAAAGGTCGGTATTAATGTGGTAGAGGGGAAAACCGTGTGATGGATTGATACAAGTAAGGAAATGCCTAAATTAATGGGATTCTTATAATTGTGTTCTCATCCTTTTCTTTTGATTTCATATACCGAATTTTTGAATGTATAACACATAAATGTCGCCTAGTATTTTAGATGTAGGGAATTTATATTTTGTACATTATCTTTATAATGTAAGTTTCTTTTTATTTGGAGCTTAATTTATCACATAACATAACTCATATTCATTTTAGGTTAAGTATATTAAATGTTACTTATATGATATTCATAGGTTATTAAAATTTTAAATTTGATGGCATTTTTGTCGTTTCGGATTGTTTTAATTTTGGGGTTTTACACTTTCATTTGAGACTTATGTATTGAATTCCAGTCGTGTTGACTTGGTTTATTTAATGATTATGTTTATTGGCTTCCGCTGTGAATATGTATGTATGCTTTGATTTGTCACTATAATGTGATGCTTCTACCCTTGCCGGGTTGGGGTGTTACAGTTTGAGACTTTGAGAAGTTTCAAAGAAATTTACTATTCATGTGACACTATTCATTCCCGGAGGGAAATTTCTGTTCATTGTCATCATTCATCATTTTGTAAACCTAGTTTACGGGTATTCAAATTCGCGTAACCAGTAAGGTTTAGCTGCGTATTCATGCATCATCAGTAAGGACACGTCATATAGACTAGAGTAGTCTACATATCATCAGTAACATCGGTAACATCAGTATGATATTAGGTCATGCACGGGTTTGTGAGATTTTCATTAACGTATGTTTAATTATTTAATTAACGTTACCACTCAGTCATTACTACTAACATTATACCCGATACTCCCGTCAGTGATCATAACGTATTTTCATACTTATTATAATGATATAAAGATTATATTATTACTTTACCCGGTGTTTTTAAATCAATTGCTACATTTTCCGTTAGGAGCTTATAACTCCGTCGGTTTGCGATATTTCAACCCGATAATCATTCTAACACCCGATTCTTGCAAGGAATATGATTTTACAATTTTTACAACTTCGTCGTATTTTATTTCACCTCGTCACGATTTATTTCTAGTTAACTCGGTACCCGATTAACACCTAATGTATACACAAACTACACTAATACACACAATATTGAGACAAGATCATTAATTAGCCATTCCTTCCCCATTTTTCATCCATGTGCCGCCCCCCTTCCATCCCTAATTTCCCATTTTTCCTTGATTGATAAGACCTCCATTTAATGCACAAGACTTATATGTTTCTTGATTTATTTCCATAACACATAACATAGCAAGTAAACTAGCAAAATAGATCAAGAAAACTCTCTCATTTCATCTCCTAGGTTCGGCCAAACCAAGAACACCAAGAGAAACCCATAATTTTTCCAAGATCAAGTGTTAAACAAGTCTCATTTACCTTCCTTGTTAGGGTTTTGTGATAAAATCCCTAGGTTACTTGCACATTTCTCATCAAATCACCTCAAATATTCAAGTAAGCTTCAAGAACATCTTTTAATCTTTTCATACTTTCATTTGTTATATTTTCAAGTTATATTAGTAGCTAGTTATGCAAATATTCATGTTAAACATACCACTTGTTACACATTTCCTTTATAAACATAGATCTATGGATTTTTAGTGTGATCATCATGAGATCCACCATGGTTGGTGATGTTTAGGACCCCATGACACCCTAAGAAGGTGTATGGTAGGATTGAGTACTTGTGGAGTTGATTGGAAGTGGTTTGATTAAGTTTTGAACTAGAAAAATTAGTTTTCATAAACCCTAGAAAAGGTTCTGTCCAAAAACGTGTGATCTGGAAAACTCATTAACTCAGGGGATATTTTGGCTTCAAGATTTAGAAATTTCTTTCAAAAACGAAACCGTGGCCGCTTGAATCACTAAAAACCGACTTATAACGAAGGAGATATGATTTTTCTAAGTTAGGCGACGAAAACTAATTTCCTGAAAATTTGTTTGCTTGTTGCCGAATTTCAAGGGACAAAACGAGGCGTTAGACATGATCTAGACGACCCGAACTACTGAGATTATGTTAGTTCATGTTAATACGAAGCCGTGGATATAAAGAACGTAGAAAACGAGCTTATAACGACCGAGATATACACGTTTAAAGCCCGACGATTCACAAACTATTTTGACAGCCCACTATTAGAAAATATTCTAAGTATAAAAGCTAGTGTTGTTGCAAGACATAACATTGATAGCCGATTTTCTAATTAATCAAGGCGCGTATGATCAAAAGTTAAATAACACGACATTAAGACATTGTTACAAGGATTTCAAAAACGGCAAGTTTGATCACTAACACTTAACGTACAATATTTCACGACTAGCTTTGCGAGGCCATTTTGGGCATATTTTCACAAGTTAAGAAAAATATTAATTTGCGACGAAAACATTATATTTTGCCGATAGAACACCAAACGAGGATCAGGGAGTACCGTTTCAACACATTTACACGAAAAGTAGTTTACAACTTAACGAGACGTGAAAAATGTATTTTTCATCGATAAACGTTATTTTTAAAACTAACGAGTGGTATCGTTAACATACGTATTTGCATGTGTTGCATTGTATCATTGCTTACATTGGATCATAACATTCAAATAGGTCGCGGTTAGAGACCGAGTCTCATTTTCATCATATCCATTGTTGTCATTGTTGCTATCATATCAGGTGAGTTTTCATAGCCCCGCTTTAAATTGATTATTTGATTTCTAAATTCTCGGGGGAGAATACATTGCACCATTTTTATGCGGACCAAAGTATCAACTCATTTACATTGCTTAAGTTACATCATTGCCCAGATTAAAGTCCCCTTTATTATCATGAACCGTTAATTGTGAGCAAGCGAGAGTGAGTGAATAGATCTATTGAGGGTGACTCCTCCGTTCGGGTTGGTAGCGCCAACTTGTCAAACGAACGCATTTCATTTCTGTCATATTAGAGTGAATGGCAAACACTCAGTTGGGGCATTTCATTCAGTCTAGCTTCGGGGTCATGAGCTTAAGAGCTAATGTATTATTTTTATGTGGCATTGTTTTGTCATACACTTTATACTTGTGGTTACCGTAGAAACATTTCATTTACATAAACCTATGAACTCACCAACATTTTTGTTGACCATTTTTAGCAATATATTTTCAGGTAATTAAGGTATCGCATGTTGGCTTGCATAAGGACATACCATGGAGTCGCGGAGTCGACGCGTCTCACCTTATTTTATGCACTTAAATAATCATTTGATTTGTATAAACTTGATTTTTCGCAAACTTGTTTCACCTTTTGGGACATTGCTTTGTAACTCTGAATGTTTTTAATTAATCAAATGATGTATTTTCAAAACAACATTTTAGGTCGTTCAATATAACTGCAACTGTGGTGCTATGATCAGTCACGCCCTCGAATGTTCCATTCTGCTGCAAGTCATGAATTTGGGGGTGTAACAGTTTTAAACGTCAAACACCCTATCTTTTTTGCTGCCCGGTTCACTCTTTCATCATCCACTGCTATCCCCAACAATTTACTTTTGTGCATATTTATAGGAAGACCAGAAGCTTGAAAGAAGCATTGTAAAGCTTGAACAATAGTTGAAATATTAGAATCATTCCATTGCCCTGTAAAAACAACATCATCTGCATAAAACAAATGAGAAACTTGCAAAGTCGAACCAATGGAAACTCCTTTGAATAAGCCTTCATTAACGAGTTGCTGAAACGAGAGGTGAAGACTTTCCATAACTAATATAAAAAGGAAAGTAGAAAGACGATCTCCCTGTTTAAGGCCTTTATGAAATTGAAATTCGCCTGTAGGACTCCTGTTCACAAGAATCGAGCCTCTGGACGAATGTAAACAATTTTGGATCCAACCCCGGCATTTATCACCAAAGCCAAAATTCTTGAAAACATCATCTAAATAATCCCATCGAATCGAATCATAAGCCTTCTCAAAATCCACTTTGAAGATCATAGTTTGCTTCTTCTTAGATTTACACCAATTAATCAATTCATTCAAAATGAAAGGGCCATCTAAAATTTGCCTATTCGCGACAAAAGCGGATTGCACTTCATTAACAATATCTCCCAACAAAACTACAAGACGATTCGCCAAAGCCTTTGCAATAATTTTGTACAAGCTTCCAATCAAACTAATAGGCCTAACATAGCTGTTAATACAAATATCGTCTAAAAAACGTTATTCATATTTTCTGATCTTTGCTATATTTTGTTAACGACAATTATAAACTTTATTTTTAGCAAAACATAAATATAATTAAGTCTTTTACATATATAGTCACAAGTCTTTCATAAACACAAAACATCACCTAACTAGTATATACATTTTACATGTTCACTTTCATATACATTTTACAAGTTCACTTTTATATACATTTTAATCTAAATATGTAAATGTATTATGAAATCATGGCATGCATCACTTTGAAATATTTAGAAGATTTTGAAGATCAATGGAAGATATCATGAATATCTTGTGTAGATCTTTAGTCAATGAATCCTTGGAAAGATATGGAAATATCGTGGTTAGATTTGATTAAGATTTGTGGAGATCTTCTGTCAGGTTCCCACGGAACCAAACAGGTACACGAACGGATCCCTTCATTTGGATCCGTCCCATCCGTGGCTTACTGAGGCAGTTTTGCCTATAAATCGCTAGCCACACATTGATGTTTTCTTATGCGATAAACGGTAATTTTCCCACTAATATTTTAATAATAAATGTTAATTTATTATTACATAATTGTTAAATTAAGCATTCCTGAGCATGCATAACTATTTCGGGAAGCAAACCCGCACACTGTAGCATACAGTAACTCGCCAAAACTATTTAACTCTATCAGAAAAAGTGAATTTTCCACTTTCTGACATTTATAGACTTCAACATCATAAAAGCGAGAGGTTATCCCGCTTTTCCTGAAAAACGATACCACACGCGTACCGATACTACATTAGTAACAACTTAAATCCAATAATTATTATTCAGAGTCAATAATTTTGTTTTTATAAAAACGTTCCCAAAAATGTATTTCTCCCATTTTTTCCAAATCAAGGTACCACATTTACACGTTAGCTCAACGGGACGCGGAGTACACACTATACTCTTAATAATAAAAAAGCTACTCCTTATCCCTTTAGTTTGATAAACCCGCCCCCTTCACCAACTTTTATCACACATTCATTTGTTTTGTCGGCTTCTTTTACTCCTCCTAAGATCCAGTCAAAAAAATGATACATGATTTTCATCTCCTTCCTCCCGAGACTGTATCACTAGAGAATATAGGGAGATGAAGTTGATAGGGATTTTTGCCAAAAATTGATCCTCACGAGATTACCACCAAGAAAGCAAGTCAAGTTTTCCTTTTTTTTCTTCCTTTATCTACCAAACGATCCACAAGTGAGACCACATCTCAAATTTTTTATCAAAAACAAAGGGTAAAAATCATTTTCTGAAGCTTTGTGGTGGGTTCTTGCTTGGATTTGGATTGGGTTGATTTGTGTTCAGATATTTCTTGGTCTCTCTTTCAATCGATCCACATACATCTCTTGTAAGGATTTTGATTTGCTTTACACTATGTATACTCCATTATGTTAATTGTTAATAAAATTGTGATATGATTTATTTTACAAGTTGCGAATCTTTATAATTTTTTTTTACCGATCGATAAACTCATAAATCAGTGATTGATACACGTTTTTGTTATTGTTATTGTGTGGCAAAAAATTAAAACTAGATTGGCTCTTTTGGACAGTGCTTAATTTATTTGCTTTTTGGATTGCTTATTAGCTTATTTGTTAAGTTTGGTTGGGTTTGGTATTGTTGTGGGTCGAAACCTGTTATAAGCGAACCACAGTGGATGGTTTTGGTTTGGACATTTTATCTTGGTCACATCTTATAATCCTAACTATAAGGCAACGAAATATTTTTGGATATAAATTGATTGGCGTTTCCATTTTGATGCAAGGTCGAGACCCACTGTGGTCGAACCACAGTGGGAGAAGTTGAGTTATTTTCTTTGGTCACATCTATATATATATATATATATATACCTTTAACAATAAAATTTCCATTTCCAACATCGTCTAGTGTTTATTCATAATTACCTCCCGTACATCGTTTCCCGGTTATTGTCAACCGGAGACCTATTCATCTTTGCTACTTTTGTTACTATATACTTGTATACTTATACACTTCCAAGAGCCAATACTTGCAAACATATAGAAAACGGTTTTCAAACTTAAATGATGCCACACAAGCAACAATAACGCAAACACTCTATTTTTTTTTTAACTTCATCGAGTTCCAAACTTGAAACTGTAAACTAAACTTACCATACTAATCTAGGTCGCGTGTCGGTGCCGCGCACTATCACTACTTGACTTTTTACTATCAGACTGCTATTTGCTGAGGTGAGTTTATGGCCCCTAACTTTACTTGTCTTATAATTGTTTTGGGGGAGAATACATGCTCGTGTTTATCTAAATGCAATACTTGTTTTACTTGAATATACTACTTGTTTACTTAAACCATTACTTGCTTTACATAAATATTTGTTGCTTACTAGAATGCGTTATGTGTTCACATGTTACATACTTGATTCTTTTTACTCATGGACACAAGCTCTTTAAACGATTATGCATACTTAACTGAATGAACCGGCCCAACTGCTATGTACATACATGACCGAATGAACTGGTGATATAACCGAATTAACTGGTAACATGACCGAATGAACTGGTAACGTGACCGAATGAACTGGTCACATAACCGAATGAACTGGTCAAACAAACTTTAACTATTGTGGTCCACATTACTAATTTACTTAAAGGTAAACTTTATTTTCATGACATTGTGAGCGACACAATGGTCACAAAACTTCTTATTGAACTCACATTTATTTTACGCTAAATTTCTATTTATGCAAACCTATGAACTCACTAAGCTCGTGTTGACACTTTAGCAAGTATGTTTTGGTGTAAAGCGATAGCATACTGTTGGAGGCTTTGGCATGGCATGGCAGGGTCATAGATGAATCTGATGTAATTGGGACCGCTTTACTTCTTTTATGGGCTAATATTTTTCCGCACTGTTTTTGGAATGCTGTAAACAAAATACTTTTGAATATGAAATTTCTTTTAAATGGTTGAGGTAACACCGTTCTTTGTACTTTGTGTTGTGATATCAATTTAGTAGCACCCAAACATGTATGCTTCCCCTAAACCAGATTTTGGGGGTGTTACAGATTGGTATCAGAGCCTTGGTTATAGAGAACTGGGTATTTTTCAAACCTAGACTATAACTACTTTTACAAAAACGAAACCCTATGACCATCACATGCCTGCCTGCCAAGCCTGTTGCCTTAATTACTGTTTTACTTGACACAACTATATGTTATGCTTTACCGTTTGATGATTTATATCATACTTGACTTACACTATATACCAAAAGTATTTTCTACATACTCATATATACATACCGTACTTGTCACAACTTACCTTCCCCTACACGATTTCACTACCCGACTCCGAGTTTGAACGCTCGCCCAATTCTTTTGAAACACCTAAGTTACCATCATCTAGAAATCTACCAATCCATTTGGTCACGACCTCAACCTAGCTATCACCTTAAAACATGTTTTTTCGAAACATCTAGGACACATCACTACTAGGTCTCACTCTTTCTCCATTAACTCGAAGGGACATGTCGTTTAAGAGGTAAGACCTAGACTTCGCAGCCATGTAACGACTATTAATCTATGACAGGTATGATTACCTATTCGATTGTATTTCTTCTCTCATGGTTGATTTTGTTCACGTATTCTATCTGTGATGATTGTACCCTAGTGTGATACTGTTATTTCTAATTGAAATCCCATCTGTCGTCGCCTTTGTGATGTAGATAAATGGCTACTACAAGAAAACAACCAGGACCACACGTAGTCGACCTGCTGCTACCACTCCTCCAACTGGGAATGCAACAAACTCGCCTATTGTGAGTCAAGTCATGCTAGATCAGTTGGTTAATGACCGTCTGGCAGCAGCAAATGCAAACAACTCGACTACTGATGTCGCAACCTTAAGACCTACAAGCAACAACAAACGCGGCTGCACCTATCAGGAGTTCCGAAAGACCATGACTTGAGGTTTTGGAGGAACCGAAGGAGATGTTGTTTTGGTCAGATGGATTTAAAGGCTGGAGACTGTGTTTCGAATATGTAGTTGTGCGGATGAAGACAGGGTTAAGTATGCATCGTTCACCTTCACGGATGCTGCTCTAACCTGGTGGAACAACTATCTGAAGTCTGCAGGCATTGATGCCGCATACGCAATGCCATGGGAAAATTTCAAGGAAATGGTGCTCAAAAAGTATTGCCCTCGCAACGAAGTTAAAAAGTTGGAGGTCGAGTTTTGGAACCTCAAGGTGCAGGGTACCAACATTGCTGCATACAACCAACGCTTTCAAGAGTTGGCTCTACTATGCCCTGAGATGGTCCAGACTGAAGCCCGCCTACTAGAGAGATACATTGGAGGATTACCCCACACATCAAGGGTAATGTCACTACCTCCAAGGCTGCTGATCTCCATGAGACTATGGAAGTGGCCAACAAGCTAATGGACCAAGTAATCGAGGATACCGCTGAGAAGGTGGTTGACAACAAAAGAAAGTGGGAAGATCACTTTAAAAACAATAACAACAATGGTTTGAACAAGCGACAAGAAGTGGTCAAAGTCTATGCTGCCGGAACCAGTGAAAAGAAAGGTTATGCGAGAACGTTACCCAAGTGCAACACGTGCCCGTTTCATCACAACGGGCCTTGCCCCATTCAGTGCGGGAACTGCAGAAAGATCGGTCACCGAGCCAAGGATTGCAAAGCTCTTACTCTCATGATAAGCCCGAAGGTCACAGTCACGTGCTTTGTGTGTAGAGTGATTGGGTACTTCAGGAGTGATTTCCCAGAACTAAGAAATAAAAATGAATGAGTTTTCCAGGATCCTAACGACGTTGCAGGTAATGACGATGTTTGAAGAGAGAATTCCCGCTTCGCATAATAAGACCTAAGTCTAGATCCTCTTGGATTGTATTTCCTCGAGTATTTGTACTTTCTTAAAGATTTTCTTTTTCGTTGCATTGTATGGATCTTCATTTAATGATTTCCCTATCTTTTGTGTCAAGGCGTTATGATGACTTCTTTCCGTTATGCTCTCTATTGTACAAACCATATTTGAAATTTTTTTGCAAACTATTATGCAATCGCCTTATGTAAGGTTGTGCTCCTGTATAAACTATTAAGATTTCAAGCTTATAAATGGAATGGCCAATACTGTTTCAAACCCAATACTATCTTGACTAAACCGAACATGGCATCATCAATCCTCAATTAAACATAGCTTGATCACCTATGTTTAATTCAGGAAGGATCATGCTATGATGGGAATAGTCACCTCAAGAATTTTGTACTTCAAAGCGAACAGTTCACATCTCAACTATTAAAGTTCAATAGTTTCTCGAAAAGGTCTCGAATTCATGTAGGAATGTGAAAACGAAAATCAAGCGTAAATACCCACACCTTTTCTCCAATCTATCGGGAAACTCTAAGTTAAAATCGAGGACGGTTTTCCTTCTAAGGCGGGAAGGATGTGACAAACGGTAATTTTCCCACTAATATTTTAATAATAAATGTTAATTTATTATTACCTAACTGTTGAATTAAGCATTCATGAGCTTGCATATATAACTATTTTGGAAAGTAAACACGCACACTGTTGCATACAGTAACTCGTCAAAACTATTTAACTCTATTAGAAAAAGTGAATTTTCTAATTTCTGACATTTACAGACTTCAACGTAATAAAAGCAAGAGGTTATCCCGCTTTTCCTGAAAAATGATACCACACGCGTACCGATCCTACATTAGTAAAAATTTAAATCCAGTAATTATTATTCAGAGTCAATAATGTTGTTTTTATAAAAACGTTCCCAAAAATGTATTTCTCGCATTTTTGCCAAATCAAAGAACCACATTTACACGTTAGCTCAACAGGATGTGGAGTACACACTATACTCTTAATAATAATAATAAACCTACTCCTTATCCCTTTATTTTGATAAAACCGCCCTCTCTCTCCCACCTTTATCACACATTCATTTGTTTTGTCGGCTTCTTTTACTCCTCCTAAGATCCCAGTCAAAAAAATGATACTCCCTCCGTCTCAATTTAATTGTCCATATTTCCTTTTATGGATGTCTCAAATTAATTGTCCACTTTTCTTAATTAGTAAAAACTAGAGAATCTAGTGGAGGAATATTCCATTTTAGTGGTTGAAAATTAAAGTGGCCCCACTTTTGTTAAACTTTGTGTTTTCTATCTCTTGACAAATAAATTGAGACGGAGGGATACATGATTTTCATCTCCTTCCTCCCGAGACTGTATCACGAGAGAATATAGGGAGATGAAGTTGATAGGGATTTTTGCCAAAAATTGATCCTCACGAGATTACCACCAAGAAAGCAAGTCAAGTTTTCCTTTTTTTTCTTCCTTTATCTACCAACCGATCCACAAGTGAGACCACATCTCAAATTTTTATCAAAAACAAAGGGTAAAAATCGTTTTCTAAAGCTTTGTGGTGGGTTCTTGCTTGGATTCGGATTGGGTTGATTTGTGTTCAGATATTTCTTGGTCTCTCTTTCAATCGATCCACATACATCTCTTGTAAGGATTTTGATTTGCTTTACACCATGTATATTCCATTATGTTAATTGTTAATAAACTTGTGATATGATTTATTTTACAAGTTGCGAATCTTTATATTTTTTTTTACCGATCGATAAACTCATAAATCAGTGATTGATACACGTTTTTGTTATTTTTATTGTGTGGCAAAAAATTAAAACTAGATTGGCTCTTTTGGATAGTGCATAATTTATTTACTTTTTGGATTGCTTATTAGCTTATTTGTTAAGTTTGGTTGGGTTTGGTATTGTTGTGGATCGAAACCTGCTATAAGTGAACCACAGTGGATGGTTTTGGTTTGGTCATTTTATCTTGGTCACATCTTATAATCCTAACTATAAGGCAACGAAACATTTTTGGATATAAATTGATTGCCGTTTCCGTTTTGATTGAAGGTCGAGACCCACTGTGGTCGAACCACAGTGGGAGAAGTTGAGTTATTTTCTTTGTTCAAAAACTTAAGATGATCATTTAGATGCTTAGGAAAATTTTTATTTTTGGTAAAGAATTCATCTTGGGTATAAATTAACTTGCGTTTTGAAGTCATTTAAGTGCTTATTATGGGGTGTTTGTTTTGCTTGAGTTTGGAAAGCCGAGTTTTTTTTGAGTAAACTGGATCCATATTGGGCTAACAATTAGTACAGTATATTTAGTGAGTGTGTCAAAGTGAGTGTTGGGCCGAGCCCAACACAATCCACTGTACACGGCTCATATACTCGATCCATATTACTTGTGCCTATACGATACATATTAGTGTGATAAAGTTAGTTCTCGTGTCATACAAGTGGTATCATATAGCCAAACATCGATTTTGGAGAGTATTTGTTTTCGTTTTTTGATCAAAGCTAACCATAAAGTTGCATTTTTCTTCCATAAAAACATCAACTTTTTGACTAAAGCTTTGATTTTTACGTGAGTTTAGGTTAAAAGTTGTAGTATTTCGTAGTCCTTTACGTATAAGTTGTAGTATTTCATAGTCCTTTACGTATTATTAGTGAGTTTTGGTAGTTTTCATCGATTCAATATCACAAAATCTAGTTTTGTATCGTTAAAAAGGGTGTGACTTTGTATCAAAATTAGTTAAAAAGTGAATATAGCTGATAAAGGTTGCATCTTTATTGTCATTTACGAGTTTTTGAAGGTAATTGATCGAGAAAAACAGCTTAGAATTTTGACTTTTGGTCGTTATATTGAACGTTATTCGAGCAGCACTCTTGTCGAAATTCTGAGCATTCTAGGGTTTATCGTAATTCTAGCTTCGAGACTGTCGCAATTCTTGGGTTTATTGGAATTCAAGGTTGTCGCAAATCACAGGTTTGTCGCAATTCTAGGGTTTATCGGAATTCAAGGTTGTCGCAAATCACATGTTTGTCGCAAATCAGAAGGTGTCGCAATACAAAGGTTATCGCAATTCTGGGTTTTGTCGCAATTCAGAAGTTGTCGCAATTAAGAGGTTGTCGCGATTCAGAAATTTGTCGCAATTCTGTCGCAATTTGGAGGTTATCTAAATTCGACTTGAACTTGATTTCTTCGAGATCAAACGAGAACTCAGTATTCCCGTGCTTGTATAAGTGTGTGGAATACTTCGACAAAGGAAACATCTTCTAATTTGTACAAATTAGATAGATTTTATCTAAATTACAAATTCATCTAAATTGCATATTTCTGTCGAAATTCAAATTTTGTCAAAATTGTATAATTTTGTCTAAATTGAGATTTCCATCGAAATTGTGATTTTGTTGGAATTGTAATTTTGTAACTTTGTCGAAATTGTGATCATTTGATTTTGTCGGAATTGTGAGCTTGTCTAAATTGAGATTTCTAACGACTAAACTTCAAACGATCAGAAGTTTAAGACCAGAACTTCACTATAACAACTGAATTTAACCTTCAACAAAACACAACTCCTATCTCGTTGCACCGATCCAAGATCAACTTTATCATACCAAACTTCATCAATGGCAACTCAGCAAGACATTCATGCAGCCGGTGCAGAAAACCGTCCTCCTATGCTTGAAAAAGGTGGATATCTTCCATGGACGAGCCGTATGCTTCGCTACATCAAAACTAAACCTGATGGTAAACTCCTGCTCAAATCCATCCAACATGGACCATTCAAGCCTCGTCAAGTTCAAGACCCTGGAGAACCAAATGGAACACCTCCTGTCCTACCGTTCTTTCGTGAACAATCAGAAGCAGAATACACAGAAGAAGACTGGAAGCAAATAGCAGCTGATGATATGGCAATGCACTTAATCCAACTAGGATTACCATGGGAAATCTTTGCTGCTGTTGATAGTTGTGAAACTGCTTATGACATGTGGGAACGAGTTAGAAGACTTTGTCATGGCACAGAAATTGGGCAACAAGATGTTGAAAACAAGCTTCTAACTGAATGGGAGAAGTTCACATCCACTCCAGCAAAACTTATTGAATCTTACTACACTAGGTTTTGCACTCTAATGAATGAACTCATCAGCAACAAGTTGACACCAAGACAAATTGTAAGTAACATCAAGTTCATCAACAATCTTCCAGAAGAATGGGGACGATTTGTTACTATTGTCAGCCAAACCAAGGATCTACACCAGGTGAACTATGATCAGCTCTATGATTTTCTGAAGAAAAACCAGGCTGAGGCAAATGAAGTTAGGAAAGAGAAAATAGCAAAGCAACATGATCCTCTTGCATTAATTGCTCAAACACCATCACCTGTACCAGTGAATACACAACCATCATCATCTTCCACCCAGAACTATATGCAATAACAATACGTTCCACAAACTGCTGTCATACCACAACAAGAATTCTACCCACAACAACAACAAGTTATTCCACAACAACAATATCCACAATTCCAAGAACCAGAGTTCACTGACAATGATGAGTCCACTGCTGCTTTAACACAAGCATTTGCTTTTCTGACAAGGGCATTCCAAGGACGCTATTCAACACCAACTAACAACAACCAAAGGATTTCATCGAACACTCGCGACAGGCGGATTGCACAGCCGAGTTTCAATATGGGTCAACAAGGACAAATGGTTGGAGTTATGGGGAATCAGCAAGGAAATGCTACTAGGTTTCAGTTGGGTAATGCAGGACAGTATGCAGGAAATCAGATGGGTCAGTATGCAGTGACTCAGATGGGTCAAGTTGGTGGAAATCAGAGGGGTCAGAATGTTGGGAATCAGAATGTTGGTAATCAGATTGGGAATGTTGCTCCAGTTGTTGGGAATTATGAAAAGGTGAATCAAGGTAATCTAGTAAAGTGTTTAAACTGTCAGGGAGTTGGTCACATGGCAAGGAACTGTCCCACCAAGTCGAAAAAGAAAGATCTAGCTTATCTGCAGAAAGCAGTGCTGTTGGCACAAAAGGAATCGGCAGGGTTTCAGTTGAATGCAGAAGAAAATGACTTTATGGCTCTCATGGATGATATGGAAGACATTGAAGATATTGATGCAAACTGCATATTCATGGCAAATCTTCAGGAGGCTAAGTATGATACGGATTCTGAGACACCTCCTGTGTATGACACCAATGCAGTCTCTCAGGTACCATCATTCACTACATGTCACAATAATGAATATTTGATACGTCTCCTCATACGGAACAACATCCTAAGATTCTAGCACCCACTTATGATACATACATGGACACGCCAAGCAGTAGCAATATTGATTTGGCAACTCCAGATATGAATCCTAATGGAGGCTTAGAATCACAATATACTGAGAATGATGAGGAAACACGTGCTCTATTTGAATCATTATTGAACAACTGTATTATTGAGATTGAGAAAGTAAAAAAGGTCAATCGCGATGTTTAGGCCGCGAATGAGAAAATGACCGCTAAGCTTGAGAGGTATAAGGAAAACGAAAAAGCTTTTGAGTTTCATAAAACACGACAGTCAGAATTAGAAACTGGTTACAAAAATTCCGTTTTAAGAGAAAAACAATTGCAAATCCAGTTTGACACACATGATGTTAACTTGAACATGAAAATAAAATCCTTAAACACGGAAATCTCATATTTGAAAAACCAACTTTCTAAACAAAAATCAACTTGTTCTGATCTTTAAAAAGAAAAGAAACTGTTGAAAGCAGATTTTTCAAAACGCGAAAATGATCTTCTTGATGAAATCATTCAGAAACAAGAAACAATTAAAAAGTTGGAAGATTTGCTTGTAAAAATGGGTCATTCTGCTCAAACAGTTCATATGCTAATTAAAGATCCAAACCCGCTTTTGCACACAATGAAGAAAATGGCTATCGGTTGTGAAAACCCTTATACACTCAAGAAAGCTCAGAAAGAACAGAATGTGTTGTACAATGGTAATGTGATATTTGCTAAACATGATCCTCCTGCTATTCGGGATTCTGATGAAATGATTGAGCTTGCAGAAGAGAGTAGAATCAAAATGAAACAAAAGAACCCAGAAATTAAACCAATTGATTATAACAAACTTAACATACTTTTTGGAGTAAATTTTGTTCAACAAAAACAAACACCAAAGGTTTCCAAAAAACCAGTTGTTTTGACAAAACAATAAGTTGTTTCTAAAAATCTTTCAAACATAGAACAAATATCCTCAAGTAATCCCTTTAACACAAGTGATGCTAGAAGATGTTTGGATGATATTAAAAAGAGAGTTGAAACGCTTCAAAGTATTGTTTCATCCAAAACAAATATTAGTATCAACAACTGGCATTCAAGTTTTCATACTGAAATGAAAAAGGTATTTGAAACAGAAATTACTACTCCACTCAATAACATTCATGCGAGAGTAATTCATGTTGAACAAGTAATTTTGAAAGAAACAACAGACTTTGTCAAGGACCACAAATCCCTGGTGAAGGAAGCTAATGAAAACATTGAACATATCAAAGTTTTGGAAAACCACAATGATTCTCTCTTCGAAGCAGTTTTATCGATTGATATTATGTCCATCATTTTACAAACATATTTTGTTGAAGATGATGAAAGACTTCGAGCTGAGACTTCTGCAATTGTTTTAAAATATGAAAATTCTCTTGTTAAACTTGAAAAGGAAAATGTATCATATTTTAAACAACTTGATTGCAAAACCGAGGAATGCAAGTATGAGAAATTGTTGTACGAGCGTGCCTACAGGAACATGAAAGAACAAAATGATCTTTTGAAGTCTCAGCTAGAAAGTCAAAAAGGGAAGGATGAGGAAACTAAGTTTGCAAAACCATCGACTTTGGACAAACCGGTTGTTAAACCAAAAATGTCTATTTCTCAATCTGTTCCAAAAGTTGATGTGATAAAAGATTTGACAAAACCAGTCACTCCAACACTCTTGCCCAAGCCAAATGAAAAAGAAAAAGGAAAAACGGTTGTCGAAACATCAAATGTGATAGCACCTAGTCTTTATAGGATTAGTCCCACTATTGTGTCTGCCTCAACATCTCAAACATATAGGGCAATAG
This sequence comes from Artemisia tridentata subsp. tridentata, assembly GCA_021014915.2. Classification (NCBI taxonomy): domain Eukaryota; kingdom Viridiplantae; phylum Streptophyta; class Magnoliopsida; order Asterales; family Asteraceae; genus Artemisia; species Artemisia tridentata. The sequence goes on from CP139507.1 coordinate 453,539,168, forward strand.
ACAAGAGTGTGAAAGATAATCTAAAAGAGACTAGGACTGCTAAAATAACTTCAAAGGACAACAATATAGTTTCTAATGTGTGTGCCTTACCTTCTACAGGAATAGAAAGCACCTCTAAGAGCAGCAGACTACAACCTAGGATCAATACAAGGAACAATAGAGTTTCGCCTGTCTCTGAGAGTAGATGCCATAATAAAAATGAAGAAGTAGAAGAACACCCTAGGAATTTATCGCTTTCTAATAAGAAACATATGTCATCTGGATGTAATGTGAAAAGTACTGTTTCTAGTGCATGTAATGAATATGTTTGTTTAATGTACAAGAAATCTTTATCTAATAATGCTTGTGAGGATAATGTTTCTAAGTATGTGAATGTGAATACTATGCTTGAACAGAAAGATATTCCTCCAGGAACTAGTGCTAGATCTAGATATGTTAAAAGACTAATAGCAGGATGTAGGTCAACCACTAGTAGTCAATTACCTAGGAACTATCTTAAGTTGTGCTTATGGAAACCAACGGGTAGAGAATTCATACACGAGAATGGCAAATTAAAAGCGGTTCCGAAAGAACCAGTAGAAACCTTCTATGAGTGTGATTCAGATGTTACGTCTAACCCCATGGAACCAAATGTTAAACGGTTTCCAAATGCAAAATCTTCTGTTCTTCGCAGGTTATCGAAATATGTCTTTGGATCGTCGACTCGGGTTGCTCCAAGCACATGACCGGGAATCTAAAGTTGCTGATCAACTTTGTATGGAAGTTCATGGGAACTGTACGCTTTGGAAATGATCATGTAGCAGCTATTCTGGGTTATGGAGATCTTCAGTTTGGAAATTACTTAATCACTCGGGTTTACTACGTTGAAGGGTTGTGACACAATTTGTTTTCAGTCGGACAATTTTGTGATGCAGATTTAGAGGTTGCATTTAGGAGAAACACTTTCTTCATTAGAAATTTGGTTGGATATGATCTCTTAACTGGGAATCGTGGCACCAATCTATATCCTATCGACATAAACCAAATGGCCTCTTCATCACCAATTTGTCTCATGACAAGAGCATGCAAAACTAAGTCCTGGTTGTGGCATAGAAGATTATCCCATCTCAACTTTGACACCATCAACAAGCTAGCCAAAGACAACATCGTCAACGGACTTCCTAAGTTCAAATACACCAAAGATCACTTATGTCCATCCTGCGAACAAGGAAAAAGCAAAAAGGCAACATATAAACCTAAAATCGTACCCAGTTCGGTAGATAAGTTACATCTGTTGCACATGGACTTATGTGGCCCAATGAGAGTTGAAAGCATAAATGGGAAGAAGTATATTCTTTTTATCGTCGATGACTATTCAAGATATACATGGGTAAAGTTTCTGAGGTCAAAAGACGAAGCACCAGGCATCATCATCACCTTTCTGAAGCGAATTCAAGTCCTACTTCAAGCTCCAGTAAGGATTGTAAGAACAGATAATGGCACAAAATTTACTAATCAAGAGTTAAGAACTTACTTTGAAGATACTGGAATCACTCACCAGACATCTGTTGTTAGAACTCCACAGCAGAACGGGGTAGTTGTAAGAAGAAATAGAACTCTTGTGGAAGCTACTCGCATGATGCTGATTTATTCTAGTGCACCACTATTCTTATGGGCTGATGCTGTTGCCACTGCTTGTTTCACTCAGAACCGTTCCCTAATCCATCCAAGATTCAATAAAACCCCATATGAACTAGTCAACAACAGAAAACCCGATATCTCTTACCTTCACGTATTTGACGCTTTGTGCTATCCAACAAACGACAGAGAAGATCTAGGAAATTGAAAGCTAAGGGTGATAACAGAAGAACTAAAAGGATAATGGAGACAATGAATGTGAAGTTTGACGAGATTTCACAAATGGCTTCTGAGAGACTCGCTCTAGAACCCACACTTAACTTGATGGCTTCTAATCAAAATAGATTAGAACCCGCACCAAACGTTCAGACTTCTGGACATATTAGTGGAACTTCGACCAATGCATCACAACAACTTTCCGCTGCACCCGCTCAAAACCATCAACCACCACCACCACAAGATGCATCAACAACAATCAAAGCTGACACACCAACTCCCTCTACATCATCAACATCTACTTTAGCAACTCCTGTAATTGAAATTGTTCTACCAAGAGTTGATGAGCAAAACCATAATACACCAATTCACGAAGAGCAACACCAAAACGATGATGCGTTAGAAGAAGAAGTGTTCGAAAATCCGTTTGTAACGGACTCTGCTGAATCTTCTTCAAGGTTACATGAACCATCTAACACACATACGTTAAATCCAAAGTACCCTTCTACATTACAGTGGACTAAAGACCATCCAACAGAACAAGTAATTGGTGAACCTTCAAGGCCAGTTCAAACGAGAAAACAACTCGCCACCGACCCAGATATGTGCATCTATGTTTGCTCAGTTAGCTTAAAAGAACCAAAGAACATTCGGGAGGCGATGGCAGACAATGCATGGATTGAAGCGATGCAGGAAGAACTTCTCCAATACCAATTACATGACACATGGGAATTAGTTCCAAGACCAATTGACAAACTTGTCATTGATCTAAAGTGGTTATGGAAGAACAAAAAGGATGAAGAAATGATTGTAATTCGCAACAAAGCTCGTCTCGTGGCCAAAGGATTCAGACAGGAAGAGGGGATAGATTTCGAAGATTCATTCGCACCAGTAGCAAGACTTGAGGCAGTCAGGATATTCTTAGCCTATGGAGCTCACAAAAACATCACAGTCTATCAGATGGACATCAAGACGGCTTTCTTGAATGGAACTTTAAAAGAAGAAGTGTATGTGAGTCAGCCAGACGGATTCGTTGACAAAGATCATCCAGACTATGTCTACAAGCTAAAGAAAGCCATTTATGGTTTAAAACAAGCTCCAAGGGCGTGGTATGATGAACTATCATCTTTCCTGATCAAAAACAATTTCACCAAAGGAACAATTGATTCAACCTTGTTTACAAGAAAATACAAAGATGACATTTTGATTGTTCGGATTGACGTGGATGACATTATCTTTGGGTCCACTAATTCGAAACATTCAAAGCATTTTGAAAATTTCATGAAAAGCAAATTTGAAATGTCCATGATGGGGGAACTAAAATTTTTCTTGGTTTACAAATACACCAATCCCCTCGTGGTATTTTTATTAATCAAGCTAAATACACAATTGAGATTTTGAAAAAACATGGTATGGAAAATTGTGACTCAGTTGGTACTCCAATGGTCATTTCACCAAAAATAGGTGCTGATTTATTTGGAAAACCCATGGATCCGAAGAAATATCAGAGCATGATTGGTTTTCTCATGTATCTTACTGCTAGTCGACCGGATATTCATTTTGCTGTTTGCTTATTAGCATGGTTTCAGGCAAGGCCTACCGAACTTCACCTCCAAGAGGTCAAACGGATCTTTCGGTACCTACGAAGAACCATTAACATGGGACTTTGGTATCCGAAGGATTCCGAGTTTAAACTAACAGCATTTTTAGATGCAGACCATGCAGGTTGCCAAATTTCAGCAAAAAGTACATCAGGTGGAGCATAATTTTTGGGTGAAAAGCTAGTAGGCTGGTCATCAAGGAAACAAGACTGTACTGCATTATCAACCGCAGAAGCCGAGTATGTGTCTCTATCTGCGTGTTGTGCCCAAGTTCTATGGATGAGGACACAACTCACAGATTATGGCATTACTTTCGAAAGAATACCTTTGTATTGTGATTCGAAAAGTTCCATAGCCACCTCGTGCAATCCAGTACAACACTCAAAGACCAAGTATATTAGAGTCCGCTATCACTTCATCAAAGAACACGTAGAAGAGGGTACTGTTGAATTATTTTTCGTGAAGACTGAATACCAACTCGCCGATCTATTTACTAAAGCCCTTCCTAAAGAGAGGTTTGATAATTTAGTTCGACGAATTGGCATGCGAAGCCTAACTCCTGAGGAGCTAGAAAGTCTTCTCGAATCTTCTTGAAAATTATCTCAAAAAGCTTCGCTGTAAATATTTTTCAAAAACAAAATACACAATTTGAAAAACCAACAAAAACAAAATATAAAATAGAAAACTTTCAAAAATACAAAAACAATATAAAATCAAAAAAACCAAAAATATTCTTCACACGACATGTCTCTCGTATAATCGATATTCTGTACCTATCTAGAAATGTCATTCAACAATGATATGGACATGTACAGATGCTTGAGCGAGAGTTCACTTAAATGTTTTCTAAAACATGTCGTTTCTCAAAAATTTCTTCACAATGGCTTTCGTATACTTCAGTACGAAACCCGAGCCTAAATGATGACTTCTGATTATTTCAGAACATGACTCGTAATTTCAACGTCAAAACAAAGAATTCTTGAGCACATGATCAAGATTTTTCAAAAAGATTTTTCAAAATCTTTCTCAAATTCTGTGCTCAAGAGAACTCCCTCCAAACCCATAAAAACATGCTTTATTTAAGGGGGAGTATAAAAAATTAAAAACAAAATGTTCCAAATTCATGCTACAACAAATCCGTCTATCTCTCCAAAAAGCTTTATTTTAATCAATAGATATAAAAAATATCACACAATGCTATTTTTGAGGGGGAGAAGATGTGATTAAAATAAGATCAAAATATTTAAAAATCGTGGATTGAATCTCAAAAGAGCTAGACTCAGATCTGAACCCTCGAATTGACGAAATCTAAAATGTCAGTAATCGAAAAGACTTTTCCGGGACGGGTAATAATTTCAAGCTGGTCTATCCAGTGATGTAAATGTGTCTCGCATAGGACTTGTCTGAGTAGAATGTACCAATTCGAGAGATTCTCTTTGAATATGACCGAGACGGGTAATAATTTCAAGCTAGTCTAACTAGTGATGTAAACGTGTCTCGCAATGGTCATGTTCACTGAAAAATCGATCATTTCAAATGTGTGAACTCTACCCACCATGTGTATACTTATCTTAAAAAATTGCATAAGCACATGTGTAGGGGGAGTATTTCAGAAAATGCAAAACTCTCGAAGTGTTAACAAAATGTGTTTTATTCATAAACACTTTGAGAGATTTTCACAAAAGGTTTTATGGCAAGTGATCAATAAATCTAGGATAATCATGGAAGTAATAAGGTGATTATGGTTAGGTTTATGTCCTATGATCCGTCAGAGCCGGAGGGATCTACCCAAGGACAATTCCAATAGATTAGAATTAGAAGTCCTTAGGTAAGATTGAAAAAAGGAGTAAATGAGAAAGGGAAAGAAGGGGTTGAAGAATGAAGAAGAAAAGTTTATGAAAGGGTGAAAAGAAATAGCCCTCCATGAAAAGTTAGGGCAAAAACCGGGTCAATACATCTGCTATCGGTTATCACAAAGTTGATACTGATATTGAAGACAAGACGTCATGGACCCAGTGACGCGCTGCAGAAACCCTTCCTAGCCACTCAGATATCTCTTAAAAGATATTTGTTTCATTTTTCATGGAGAACCCTACATAATCTATCGGCCTCTCACTCCAAGATATGTTGATATTGAAAAGGTGGCACTCTGCTCCATGCCTTCGACTACTGAAACCAAAACGCACATAATTGAGTCTAGAGCCATGAGATTCATCTAAAAATCTCTTAGGACACACTATCAATATAATACACCTGTGTTCGCATAAAAGGACGTACACAAGGTGTACAAGAGTCTTAATGAGATCTATGGATCTTGCCTCATATCATGATGGTTACATGCTTCAAACGGTCTACAGTCGTGAAGTGATACACCGGTATACTTCAGCGACTCACCTGAATCGTCATCCGGTTCAGAATGGCCTTAGCAAGGATTAGAGAAAGTTTTCACACTATGCTGTTAACGATCTGAAAGTCCGAACTTGTAAGCACTGGACGTTTGATTACTAACTATTTTATGCAGGTACTGAGGAAAGTCCATCAACCATCATCATATAGCACAACATCGACAACTCCTCATACTTATACTTATGAAGATCATCCTCAACAAAGTTCTAAGTAAAAAGTTCAAGACGAAAAGATCAAGTTAAAGACAAAGTGTTACGAAAAAGTCAAGAAGCTAATCAAGATGTCAAGAACAAGCTCATGTACCAAACAAGGAAGACATAAGTATGAAGTTCAAGAAGTATGAAGTTCAAGAAGTATTAGTATGATGGAAGAGTCGACAATGCAAACGTATAGAAGATGTTGATCAAAGGCAAGAAGGACCGAAAGGCGATTGATTTGAAGATCACAAAGCATGAAGGAACAAAGAACAAGGACTATTCTACAGCGACACACAAAGTTCAAGACAAGGATGAGTAAAAGACCTAATCACTGAGAGCATCATTTAAATGACCATCCCTTAGGGGGAGATTGATAGCATTGTTAAAAGTGATGGTCATTTTACGTTATTATAACTTTGTAACGTGTCGTGTAATTTGTGTAGAATAGACGATGGGCTAATGGCTTGGATTAAGCTAATAGATTAAGTGTTATGTTATGATAGTCCATCTATGTATGGTTAGAGTCCAATCCATAAGCAAGCCCATAGAAAAGCCCATGGCTCTTATCCCTTGTATTATATAAAGCACTCCACACCTCATTTGAGGGTGTTCGAGTGTGTGTGCTTTGTGTGTGTTTATAATAAAGTTTCTCTTCATCTCATTCATCTATACACGGCTCATATACTTGATCCATATTACTTGTGCTTATACGATACATATTAGTGTCATAAAGTTAGTTCTCGTGTCATACAGATAGTTCACTTGCTCGTCATAGTGATGAGCAAAAGAAGTTGATTGCTAAAAATAATGAGGCAAAAATGATGCTTTACAATGCTCTACCTAGAAAGGAGTATGATGAGAAATGAAGTTGTTTTTTATTAATAGCCTTAGAATTCATATTAGAAACTAAGGGAGAACATGTTTTACTAGATATTATCCTACAATCACGTGAATGATGAGAGAAAAAGTGTCACTGCAAGACCTCGGAAGTTCCTTATTCTGTTGTTAATGCTTTACAGGTTGCATTTCTCTATTGAACCGCAATGATGGTACTATTATAGGTTTGCGATAACTAGCAAGAAGCTAGAGTGATACACTCGTGAATACACTAGCAAAATAGCTTACAAAATGGGTCTATTGATGAGAACATTAGAATACGCGCTTTTTGGATCTGGAATCTATCTTATGTCATTTGGTTTGGTTGTCTATACAGAAGAATGCTAACACTCGTACTTTTTGAACTATTTCATTGCGCAAGATCTTTTTGACATTGAATAATCTGTATTGAGAGCAAGCCAGATGATGGCCCATTCAGCAACCCTCAAAACTGCTTCTAAAACCTTTTATGTTATCCTTGGGAGTCTGGAAGCCATGAGAGTCAACTAAAACGAGTCGAGTATCCAGTCTGAAGACATTCCAAAACCTACCAATCAAGTATTTTCTCCCAAATAGAGATGGCATTTTGACATTCAAAGAATAGGTGATTCAACTCTTCGTGGTGATAATTACATTATGCACCCTTTGTCAATTAAAGGAGTACCTTCTTGGATGAGATTTGCTTTGGTTGGAATGCGGTTTAAGGAGAGAGGCCAAAAACATGATAATTACATGTTCCTTAGTCTGTGTTGGAATGCGATTTAAGGAGATTTGTTTGGTGGAAATTTGATTCAAATATTTGTTATGTATCAGCTGTGTAGCTATAATTATATTAAGTAAAACCTTTTCATCTAATTACTCTAATTTCCAACTGAGCAAAATTTCTAACCTAATTAACGTGAACCGCATAGCAATCTATGCAATAGTCATTCAACAACCAAGAGGCGGAGTGAGCATATTTAAGAGGAGAACCATAGAACATTTATTCACACATAGAATAGAAAGTTCCTTATTCAATTATTTGTTCTGTAATTATTACATGAAGAAACACTTGGTTAAATAACAAGTATATGAGTAACAAGAAAAAAAGAACAATTTATCTCTTACATATGACGCCTCGTCCGTTTAAGCCACTTTGGCACATTAAGCTTGGCAATCCTAAGCTCAAAGAGGAACCGGCTACATGCCTACTACCTTTAAATTTAGCTACGAAACAGTCAGTTGCAAATGAATTTGTACTCATGAACTTACTACTTCCACCCATGACAGGCATTAGCACCCCCATTTTCACCTTGCTCACATAGTCATTCCTATACGTCTGTCCCAAAACTCCATCCACTTCGTTACTTAAGGAGAAGAACTTGAACTTGAGATCTAGATGAGCAAAGCAATCCTCTTTGGATATACCATAGTTATGGACTCTTGATTCTTCTTTGGTTATTGGAACCACCTTGGCAGTGATCTTGAAAAGGTTTTTAACTTCAACAACGACATCATTAGTATCTTGAATCCTTGTGATCGACGTTCTGGAAAATTCCCATTTGGCGCCTTCGGTTTCTGGGAGAATAATTCTTTTCCCATCATATGTAAGGGAGATACGGTCAATAGCGTCATCCCACGAGGAAGTCTTTTGAGCGATGATTTGTAGTTTATGGTTGTCAAAGAGAACCCCGATAGATTGAACCCAAGTAAAGTCTCTGCCCATGTTTTTATTCCTCTTGCCAATGAAGTGGCCATTGATGTGAAGGTTGTTATCTGTAACAAGGCAAAAATCTTTATCTTTCTTTCCATGGAAGTAGAAAGTGATTCCGTCAGCACCAATAAAACGAGGATCTTGACACACTGCTCCAGGCATATCACATTCTGCAATTTACGACACAAATGTAAAAGTATTTAGTTGATTAATTATGTGTACATAATAGTATATGATGGAACTAAACTTTAGTTACAACTCATATTTTGGAGCACTGTAAGCACTATAGGAATCTTGGATATTGTTTATAACATTAAATGAAGAAACTTGAGTTGCGAGGAACTTACTGCAAACTGGCTTGCAAGAGACGCAATCGACTTCACATTGGCCAGGACAAGAAGAAGGACATACATGCTCAGATGTGTAACATTTGGGATAGTTCTTGTTTTTGCACTTCACTTTCTTTGGTTTGGAAGGTGGAGTTGGGTATGATGTAGTAGGAGGAGGGGATTGAGGCGTTGTTGGTGAGGGAGTAGTTGGAGGTGGTGACGATGGTGTTTGTTGTGGAGGTGGGTACACTGTTGGTGGGGACTCAGTTGGTGGTGGTGGAGTAGGGGTGGTGGGGGGAGGTGGGGACTCAGTTGGAGGGGACTCGGTTGGTGGGGACTCGGTTGGTGGTGTTGGAGTAGGAGTAGTGGGAGGAGGTGGGTACTCTGTTGGTGGGGACTCAGTTGGAGGGGATTCAGTTGGTGGTGACTCAGTTGGTGGTGGTAGAGTAGGGGTGGTGGGAGGAGGTGGGTACTCTGTTGGTGGGGGCTCAGTTGGTGGGGACTCGGTTGGAGGGGACTCAGTTGGTGGTGGTGGAGTAGGGGTGGTGGGAGGAGGTGGGTACTCTGTTGGTGGGGACTGAGTTGGTGGTGACTCAGTGGTGTGGTGGAGTAGGGTGGTGGAGGTGGTACGTGTGGGATGAGTGGTGGATGGTTGGAGGATCAGTGTGGTGGTAGGGTACTGGTGGTGGTGGGATCTGAGGTTGGTGGTGACTCGGTTGGAGGGGACTGGTGGTGTGTGGTATCAGTGGTGGTGGTGGGTAGAGTGGGGTGGTGGGAGGAGTGGGTACTCTGTTGGTGGGGACTGAGTTGGTGGGGATCAGTTGGTGGTGAGTCAGTTGGTGGTGGTAGAGTAGGGGTGGTGGGAGGAGGTGGGTACTCTGTTGGTGGGGACTCAGTTGGTGGGACTCGGTTGGAGGGGACTCAGTTGGTGGGGTGGAGTAGGGGTGGTGGTGGAGGTGGGTACTCTGTTGGTGGGGACTCAGTTGGTGGGACTCAGTTGGTGGTGGTAGAGTAGGGGGGGTGGGAGGAGGTGGGTACTCTGTTGGTGGGGACTCAGTTGGTGGGACTCGGTTGGAGGGGACTCAGTTGGTGGCGGTGGAGTAGGGGTGGTGGGAGGAGGTGGGTACTCTGTTGGTGGGGACTCAGTTGGTGGGACAGGTTGGAGGGACTCGGTTGGTGGTGGTGGAGTAGGGGTGGTGGGAGGAGGTGGGTACTCTGTTGGTGGTGACTCAGTTGGTGGTGTGGAGTAGGGGTGGTGGGAGGAGGTGGGTACTCTGTTGGTGGGACTGAGTTGGTGGTGACTCAGTTGGAGGGGACTCAGTTGGAGGTAACTCAGTCGTGGTGGTGGGAGTAGGGGTGGTGGGAGGAGGTGGGTACTCTGTTGGTGGGGACTCAGTTGGTGGTGACTTTAGTTGGAGGGGACTGAGTTGGAGGGGACTCAGTTGGTGGTGACTCGGTTGGTGGTTGTGGAGTTGGGGTGGTGGGAGGAGGTGGGTACTCTGTTGGTGGGGACTCAGTTGGTGGTGACTTAGTTGGCGGGAACTGAGTTGGAGGGGACTCGGTTGGTGGTGACTTAGTTGGTGGTGATTCCGTTGGTGTTGGTGGAGTAGGGGTGGTGGGAGGAGGTGGGTACTCTGTAGGTGGGGACTCAGTTGGTGGTGACTCGGTTGGAGGGGACTTAGTTGGTGGTGATTCAGTTGGAGGGGACTTAGTTGGTGGGGACTCAGTTGGAGGGGACTCAGTTGGTGGTGGTGGAGTAGGGGTGGTAGGAGGAGGTGGGTACTCTGTTGGTGGTGACTCAGTCGGTGGTGGTGGAGTAGGGGTGGTGGGAGGAGGTGGGGACTCAGTTGGAGGTGACTCAGTTGGTGGTGGTGGAGTAGGGGTGGTGGGAGGAGGTGGAGATGGAGTTGGTGTCGGAGTCACGGGTGTTGGTGGAGGAGGAGTTGTTGGAGGCGGAGAGTATGTTGGTGGTGGAGGCGAAGGTGTCGGAGTCGGAGGTGTAGGTGTTGGTGGTGCGGGGGTTGTTGGAGGCGGCGAGTATGTTGGTGGTGGAGGTGAAGGTGAAGGTGTGGGTATCGGATGTGAAGGCGTGGGTGTCGGAGGTGCAGGTGGTGGTGGTGTGGGAGTCGTTGGAGGTGGTGAGTATGTAGGTGGTGGAGTAATAGCGGGAGGTGGCGATGATTGTGGTGGAGGTTCTAATTCTGGCGGTGAAGGTGTAGTGGAGCCGATACAAATAGGTTTGCACGATTGACAATGAACGGTGCAACCATTGGGACAAAACTTAGGACAAACATGAACCAAGTTATGACATTCTTTATATGTCGGGTCTTTACAAGTTGCATGGCTAGGGTTGTTAGCAATTCCCGGTGGAGTTTTCTGGTCACTGAATGTCACCAGGGTTAACATAACTAGTAACATAACATGAAAAACAATTGACTGAGCCATTGCAGCTCAGACTTGAAGAAACTCTTGAAACTTCTGAACTAAATTTGTAATGCCAAGATAAACTTTATTGTTCTCTATGTATTGAAATGATGCTTATTGCCACAAGTAGCCTTCCCTACTTATAGCAGATGGAATTAGTGAATGAACTTATAATCAATCATGTAACAATGAAGTACCTTCACTTTAGGGTATCATTCAAACACGGAGTCCACGCCATGTGTGATACTCTACGACAAGCAACAGTGGTGACACACAGTTTATGATCATAATGAGTAAAAAGGACACACAGTTTATGATCATAATGAGTAAAAAGGATAACAGTTTTCTGCAAAGTATCATATATTCAAACTAATGGTAGTATATACTAGCCATGGAAATTGGCATCATTACAGAGGTTTAAAGAAAACAATTACATCTATGTCTCAAGAACCTATATCACTTGACGAAGGTCGCACGTTCTGTTGATGTTCCTCACCCAATCACCCTTAGTTACTGTTAGGGACAGGCTAACAAAGGCAGCCCTTGGTTAACACGGATTTTTTTGGTAGTCAACAAGTCACTTAATGTATCAATTAAAAAAAATTCAACCATTTTATGTATTGATTTTAAGTAAATTTGGGTCTATTATGATATTTTCAAACAGGTACGATGGATAAACTAGAAATCAGTTAAACGGGAACATGCCATGCAGTCTAAATTTGGAGAATATGGTACTAAAGTGTTGCATCCTCCAACCTGTTTCATTGAATTGAAAGGAACATTGTTCTGATAATATCGAGGATTTATGTAAGAAATGAACAAAAGACTGAAAGAGTAGGCGTGTCAACTTGACACGTTTTGACCCAAACCCGTGATGTTGCTCAACTATTCCAATTTGCCAACTATACCATATATCGAAAAGAAGACATGTCTCTCGGTAAATTTAAACTTAACCATATGCCGCATTGGATTAACGCGTTGAAGTACAGGATAAGTTACAAGACTAAACAACTTATCGTATCAACTGTCCCCAGCAAGAACAAAACAACTAACATAACATGCCTAACCACCAATCTTATCAATGAAGCCAAATAAAGCTTCTAAAAACTCACATTAATTTGAAGTAATGTGTAATATAAAGGTATGCTAATTCATATAATACATTGACTTGTATTAGCAGTGTCTCAAAAAACCAATAATGTCATATTATATATGATCATAAAGAAAGTTCAGTATAAGTCATCTTACATTTCACATGCTGATCAAAATCAAAGTGATTCAATCAAACAAACTAAGTTTGACTTTTTTCAAATATTTCTAACTTCGTATGCAGTATTGCTTTTATACATCTGGCATTCCTTCACTAGCAAGGGACATATATAAAACATTTCATATATTGTTGGCACATAACTTGTGGGATACTCCATGCTCACGGCAACACAGAATATGATCGTAACTAAAATGTAACCATTTCAGCTAGCACGAGTGAATTCCAATCCTGAACCTAAAGAGATGAAACTTATTGTACTTGAAAGCAAATAATCTTGAAGGCTTACTGTTATGTTCATCATTTACAGCCATCCATCAACCTCATTCTAGATTTCATGATGCAAAAGGATTTATGTGGAGGTTAAACTTATTTCACATTCTTGGATACGTCATAGTAATAAGAGAATCAATTCCAATTGGTATGAGTGGATCGATGATCCTATCCTTGCTTGTACAAACTATATGTAATCCTTTTCTATCTTCTTGCTAAGTATTGTGTTAATACACATTTGCCGTTCAAAAAAAAAACATTTACCCATGTAATTAGAGTTTTTTTTTTTTTTTTTTTTTATTTTTTTTTATTTTTATTATTATTATTATTAATTTTTGAAACGGCAAATGTGTATGAAATGAAAAAAAACTTACCAAAAAAAAAAAATAATAAATAAAAATACTTACTCATGTGGAGCATATCGAACGGCCATGGGTAAATAAGTTAATGTACCAGTGGTATGATTGTTAGGGAAATTTTCAAAATAAAATAAATTGGGTTAAATTTATGCCTTAAATCTTAAGAAATAAGACAAAGTCCCGGTTTTATTTTGCTACCCATTGGTAAAATATACTGAAATGAAAGTGCGTATATAAATATGTGGCGGTTGTTATCAATGGAAATCACGACCGTCTACCATCGCTGCTGTTGGTCCCAATATTATTGTTAGATCGAATGAAATTGCAATAAGTATAAAGCTGAATAACTAAATTTCTAACCATTGTAACATTACATATGTTCAAGTATATATAGTACACGAATGGGTATGACCCATATGGTCATGACTGTTCGAATGGGTTCAAACCAAACGACACACCCTTTCGCCTAATACAGAAAATTAACTAACTTTTCTATCTAATTAACTTAACTAACTTTGGCAGTTATTAAGTTTCCTTCAAACACGTTTGGTCCTTCAAGTTTTCAAGAGAAGCAATGTCGAGATTATTGCTCACAGCTGCAATTCAAGAGTTACCACCCTTGACTGTTTGCTATAGTGACAGAATTCAGTACATCGTCACATTGTTCAAAAGGCAGTTACTATTCACAGTAACAGAAAGAACTATCAATAATGCGTTGCACGGTTCAAAGAGTGTCCGAGTTAATAACAGTTTACAGGCCTCGCTAGTCGTGCCTGTTCCAATGAGTCACCTAGCCACGGTTATAATAATTGTCACAGAAACTGTTGCTTGCACTTTTTCAAAGGGTTATGGTGGATGTTATGAACATCCACTTTTTAACCTATAAATACGGCGATATTTTTATCACATTGGTTGCTCGAGAAACACAATTGGTAGTGTCTCGAAAACCAAAAAACTCAGTAAATTAAATAGGCCTATCACCATGATGCAGTTTTGATAAGGGATGCTACATACATTGTTTCATTGTATCTTGGGAAGCTAGAGATTCACTAACATCCCTACGCACAACCGTTCTGATCAGTATAGTGGGTGAATTTGCTATAAAGATAGAGAGCAATCATCTTGAAGCAATAAATAGTAGTTTATGATAATTCTTTTGTACTTATATAACTATTCTAGAACTCCAAATACTAATAATAAACTTTAAAGGGTTACATACACATGGGGGTTACTATAGTTTGCATTTTTGTTACTGAACTATTATTTTGTTCAATTGGGTCATTGAACTTACAAAAACGACAAGTATTCATAAATTTTAGCGTTAATACGCGAGTGGGAGTTTACAGGAGGGGGGGGGGGGGTTTACAAAAATAAAATAAAATAATACTCGTAATAAGTTCATGCATCAATGCATGGGGCACTAAAAAATTGTTGCTAATATATTGTATTGTGTTTTGAATGATTTTTGCTTCAACAACATTTGGAGCTTTAATTTTAAGATATATCTTATATATGACATTACCACATGGTTATTATTACATCAAATTGTTTACATAATGGTTTAGTGTTTACACCTTATAGCCTTATAGGTGCATGTACAAACACAAGTGTTTAGAACACCATTACCAAAACATTATTTAAAAAGATCATTGATGAGGATAAACGGGTAACTAACTTGTATCATGCACTTGATTCAAGGATAACCCGTTGGTGGTGGAGGAGCATCCTGATCTGGTGGTGGAGCGTAAGTCTGATCTGGAGGAGAAATATACAGATCTGATGGCGGAGGGAACTGACGTATTGGTGGAGGGGGTAACCCCGGAGTGTAATTGTAATCTGAGTAATCTGGAGGAGGATAAGTGTTATCCGGAGGAGTGTACGGCTGAGGTGGTGGAGATGAAGGGGTAGTTGGAGGAGGTGGAGATGGTAATGGTGTAGTGGAGTTTCTACAAACAGGTTTGCACGAGACACAATCGACAGTGCAGTCATCGGGACAAGACATAGGACAAACATGATCCAAGTTATAACATAGTTAATATTTTTTTGTCCTACAAGTAGCATGGCTAAGACTCTTGCCTTACCAAGCATCACAAGCATAAACATCACAAGCATTACAAAAGCATAAACATCACACGTCATGATAATGTTATTTATGAAGGCAACTTGGTTCCAAATGTTTTTGTGCAACATTATACTCAATTTATAGGTACTGAAAATGGAGTCTATCCTCCTAACCCTGTGAGGCTGTTCGTGAAACGTTTTCGTAGGAGTCTATTGTTATCTTTTGAGTAGTGGTTTATTTTCTTGTTTAGAGAATATGACATATCTTGTTATGTAAGCTTTTCCGCCTATGTAACGGGCTGAGATATGAGATTCACCCACATCCTTTGTACTTAAACGTTTTTTGGAGTAATATATTTACCGGGTCTTTTGACCTTTTACCCAAAAAGAGTAGCACAAAAGCTGGTGACATGGTTCGTGAAGTGTCGGATGATGAAATCCGAACTGCAATGTTCGCTATAGGTAATGATAAAGCTCCGGGCCCCGATGGCTACACCTCGGGTTCTTTTAAGAAGAGTTGGGATATCGTTGGTGAGGACGTTTGTAAGGCGGTTAAGGATTTCTTCGCGAATGGTAAACTATTTCAGGAGATTAATCACACAATTCTTGCATTGCTTCCTAAGGTACCCACTCCTAATCGAGTAAATGATTACCGCCCTATTTCGTGTTGTAATGTAATTTATAAATGCATAAGCAAAATTATTACTAACCGGATTAAGGATGGTTTGGACGATATTGTAAGTGATAATCAATCGGTGTTTGTTCTGGGAAGATCCATCTCAGACAATATCTTACTCACTCAAGAGTTAATGCCTAACTAGCATCCTAACGTGCTTCGTTTGACGTGTGGTGTTTGTATTCGTTAGAGGTGTTATTTATTTGTTAATCCACAACACTAAACTTGGTCCATCCGCTGCGTACTCGTAGTAAATGGTTTACTAGTATATTAAATCCCAACACTTTATCCCTTTACAAGTCACGTAAAATTTTCATTAGTTGAAGAAGAATGGTTGTTTTCCTTAATTTAAGATGTATTGTTAAAACCATGCAACAACAAATTTTTACCGAAAGTATATGATTAAAACCATGCATGGTTTGCGTCATAAAACCGACAAAAAATGTTTATTTTTGCCTCTCTAACTTTGTACCACTATAAGAATATGTTGTAATTATGTGAACATATATATTACTAGATGGATATGTCGTTTAAATGCGAAAAAAATAAATGAGTAGACATTGCCTTTGTGGGAATTCTTAAACAAATATATAAACGAAAATGGCCGAAATGTCTTGTTTAAATGGGTCAAGGTTCGACCAAAATTTGCAACTTGTTAATCGTACAAATACATAGACAAAAATGGTCGAAATGTATCGATTATTATAAATATAATAGGTTTATTATTTTGTGTATTACATTTGCTTACAATTATATATCTATACTACCTTATAATGTATTTAGGACATCTATATTTAGAAGTCTTAAAATGTTTAAGACCAAAAACATTTCTTTAATAGGAAAGATGCATACACATATAATTAAAAGCCTAGAAATTTAAGTGTCTTTAAAAAGTCTAGGTTGTTACAAGTATAGCTTTCAATGCTTGTAATCTTTTAAGACTTACAAGAAAAAACTGAAAATTGAAGTATCTTTATGTGCAATATATTTCGTAACAGTCCATTAAAACCTTAATAAATCTTACTCATTCAATGTGATTAAACATAAAAAATGTAAACGTCTATGCTTTTACTACAAGGTGATTAAATATGATTAAAGATAACAAATTAAAACCTTCATAAATCTTACTCATTGAATGTGATTAAATATACAAAATGTAAACGTCTATGCTTTCACTACAAGGAGATTGAATATGAAAAACCAAACGTCTAATTTAACATGAAAAACTAAACGTCTAAAACCTATGTCTTATCTTTCCATAACATTAGCTTCCCTCCCAAATATTAGCCTCCTTGAAATTAGCTTCCTTAACATTAGCAACCAGCAATATCAATGTGGCCCCTTTCTTGTAACACTATATAATGGCAATATACACCAAAACCTTTGGGTACACAAACAAATAAACACACACAAATTTCATCTGTTATAAGCCAAACATGGGCTATACCAACGTGAACCGACCACCAGCAATGCTGCGAACTTGCTACAGTCCCCGGCCTATCTCTTTCACCCACCTCAACACCTATGGTGGCCATCGAAGTTGAGCGCGACACAAAAATTGAGGTGACGAATATGATGCCATATTTATCTGTATATGTACCACCCCGCCGTTGGGTTTCAAGGGTAACAATGCTTTTCCCTAACCAATTCTACGGCAATATACAACATCAACATAAAAACGTTTCTGTTTTCTCAAATACTAATGATACTATTATGTTTGACGTTTCAGGTTGAAAGCATTTTGGAAAAAAACGCATGAGGCCAGAAAACTTGCTATACTGGAAATGGGATGTTGTTCGTTGGAGCTGGGGATCACCTGATTGGCGGTGTTTGATGGAGCACTTTACCGGTGACATATGGTGAAGTAGACGATTGATACGTGCAAGAGACCAAAGACCATTATCTTGTTAATTAGCTGTTGCATGTTACAAAAAATAAAAAATAAATAAATACTAAAAAATAAAAATTGTTGCATGTTAGACTAGAAGTACCATGCATTAATTTAGGAGTTACGATTAGAAGTTTGTTCTATGCATGTTTAGTAATCAGTAGCCATGTTCCCATGTTTTGTTTATGAGCCAATTCTCAAAATCGTATAAAAATTTAATGAAAAAAAAAATATACAAAAATAATGCCCATTCTCAAAAAGGTCATGTGCGAATGTTCGAATGTGCGAATCCACAAATATGTTGACACGTGTCCAGACATAAAGTACTTTCACCCGACCATTATACCCCACGTGCCATTTTACCTTTTTAAACATATGTGCGAATGACGGTGTGCGAATTTCGGCTAATGTGCGAATGCTAATGTGCGAATTGCGGCTAATGTGCGAATTGCAACTAATTGTCGTCATTCGCACATCCGTCGTTCGCATATTTGTTTAAAAAGTCAAATGGTAGTCGTCATTCGCATATTCGCACATCTGTCATTCGCACATCCGACTGTACTTGCAAATGATCAGTGCTTTACTTATTGTCTGGATACATGTCAACATATTGGTGGAGTCGCAAATTCGCACATTCACACATGACCTTTTTGTGAATGGGCATTATTATTATTATTATTTTTTAAACGTTATTTTTTTATACTATTTTGAGAATTAGCTCTTTGTTTATTTCCATAAGTTTAGCACATGCATTATGTAGTTGGTTTCCTATTTAAAGTGTACTACAGTTACAGTTACATGGAAAAGAATCAGGGAAGAAAAGAAATGAATAAAATTGGTTTAAGACTAATTCTTAGTTGTTATTTTAATTATTTATTAGGAGAGTGATCATCTCATATCAACAACGATCTCATATCAACAACGGTTCGATAGTTTTCTCCGTACCGACAATATGCGTTTATGCAGGTGTACGTGTGTGGTTGCCTACCATTTTTATTTTATTTTATTATTATTATTTTTTTTAATGAAATATTGTGCACAAATGTGTAACATTAAAATGAGAAGGATACTTTTGTGTTATGTGAAGTGCACATGCATATTGTGTGGACTAAATCCTGTAAACATATAATAGAACTTTAAACAATTATTCATATTTATCTTTTTTTCCCTCTATAATTTTGGATACATAAACTTGACTTTACAAATTGGGTTCATAACTTAAAGAGAAATTATGGTGTTGACGTAATGCAAATATACTTCATCTTTTTGACTTGGTTAATAGAGTTGAATATTAATAAAGTTTAAAAGTACATGAGTAAAAAGCATTTTGTAATTTATTTGTATGAAGTGAAAAAACATATTCTTTTGTTTGTTTGTTTTGTAGTGTGACATGAGGTCTATAGACGAGATAGAGGGAATTGGGAAGAACAAAATGAGAAAACGCTTAGACGGTGATGTCTCACAATTTGACATCAATGGTTTTACTATTTAGAATGAAATTATAATGTTATATCCTTTTAAGTTGTGCAGCTCCATTTATCTTTTAAATATATCCGTGTAGAACGAAAAAAAAGGGAAAAAAATTACAATAGAAAATATTGTGCTCAAGATATGGTATATAAAGTGATACCGATATTGTCGAAGGTTAAATGGTCCTTGTTTGGGATAAAATGAAAGTTGTTGTTGCATGGATGTAACAACTGAACCCATATTCAATCAGTAAATCAATTATGCAAAATGTCATATCTCATTTCGTAATGATATTTTTAGTTTTATCTTCGTGTTTGCACATAATGCTTATTTTTTTGTCATACTTATTTTTTGCATAACATTTTGTCGCAAATAAATAAAATTGCAGGGTACCCGCCGCCGCAACGCGCGGGTACCCGGCTAGTATATATATATATATATATATATATATATATATATATATATATATATATATATATATATATATGTTCTTTTATGTCATTTTACATATTATTATTATAGTTAACAACTAACTTAACAAACACTTTTATTGAAAAAAAAGATAAAGCTTATAACTCATGTTAACAGCCTACAGTTAATAGCTTACAACTTACAGTTTACTGCTTACAACTAATTTTTGCCAAACATACCATTAATCCTATGTCATTTAAATACCCACAAAACACACAAACAATTACACAACCCCACCGGACCCTCTCCATCCCCACAGTGTTACACCACCGCACATCTGCTCAACCACAGTTACACCGCAACCACCGGACTGCTCCATCACCCGACCTCACAATCACCGAAGCAAAACACCGCCGAAACCGCACCTCCACTGGGAGCCCAACCACTACGAAACCACGACCACCGGGACCAACACCCACCAAAAGGGTGTTCAAGTTTTAAGTTATTTTTGAAATATCTATCACTATCGATCAAGTTTTGCCCTATTTTTGAATTGTTAATATTTGTTATAAAATTTATTATGTAAAGTTTTGTTATATAATTTATTTCGTAAATTTTGTTATAAAGTTATAGTATTTGTGGATATGAGTTTTCATAACATTTTTGGCCTTTTTTTTTGTTACAGACGCCACTCGCCGCCGCTGCTATCTCGCTGGAAAAATTCGCTGTCACGGCTGAACTGCTGCTGCCGCTGAACTGATGGCGATCCTCGTTTGCTAAGGTTTCGAAGTGGGCACAGTTTTGTGTTGATGAACCTTGTAGTCATGCATAAAAGCATTTGTGTACTATTTCATTTGTGATGTACCTGTATCAGTAATAAAATGAATAGAGTGGAAAGAGCTTAATTTCAATGATTCTGTCTTGTCTGATTCTCTTCAAGCCGTACCTTCAATCTTAGTTTATTGTAATTTACCACAAGTTATATTCGAAATTAATCATTTAAGTTTTCTCATAAATTGGTTTTTCTGCATCTTATATATATTTATTCGTTTTGTTGCAATCAGGATCAACAAAGCAGAGAGCTTTCTCAGCGGCATGTAACAAAAAGAGCAAAGAAACTCAAATTGAAGGTATAGATTAGTTTCCTACAAGGGAAATACTATTTTAAAGCTGCATATTTCATTGCGTCTGGCATTGTGTTAGTTTTGAGTGATAGTTAGAGAATATCCTGTCACTGGAGTTAAAGAAGCACATCATCTGAATGCATTTCTACAATTTACTGAAGTGTTTTTACTGAAAATTGTTGGTTCATTTACGCTTTTTGTTGAGATTCATGTTTTTCTTCATACATTTCTTAATTGGTTTCTATCAGGAAGAAGAAATAAAATTGAAGCCTGTGATTGCATTTGATGTTGGTATGTTGTCTAACAAATCTGATCTTCTTTTGTTTTTGGCTTTCTGTTATCATATAAAAAGAGATAACTTCATTATTTTAATTATTATTTACTATCTCTTTCTCGGTATAAAAATGTACTTTTATGTTAAGAAATTCAACTTTGAACTTTCAGTTCGAAAGTTATTTTTTAGTTGTTTTAGTGCAGTCGTCAATTATCATTTAGTAGCACTATAACACCCCAACCCGACAAGGGTTAAAATGCCACATTATGGTGCCAATCAGAACATACAACGTCAGCGGAAGTCTTATAAATAAAATGATAACAAAGGTATTCTAAATAATAAGTGAAATACTAACTCTAAACATAATGAGTTCCAAAACTAAAGTACAAATCCGAACTAAATCTAACTGAAGGCAAATCCAAGTTTAATCCAGAAGCAAAAGGTTAACTATCGTCAGGGTGGTCCACTAAGAGCTCGTATGCACTCTTCACTCATATCCCCAGCTTCCAACCTAAAACCTGCCGCAGGAAAAAAAAAATACGGCTGAGCTTAAAAAGCACAGTGAACAGATATAACGAAACAAATAACCGAATCAAATGAATATATTAACGGAATCAAAAGAAACTGCTGAACAAGGAATCATGTAATCAAAGGAACAAAGTATAATGAACCATAAGGAGATCAAATGAGGTCAACGAAGTCAAACAGATAATCAAAATCATAATGTCAAACAGAAATGCCCACGAGCTCAGAAAGCATACAATATGCTTAGTCACGTAATCCTGATCATATCCATATATCCGTTAAATCATAAGTGTACATGGAGTAGCTAGCTCCAATGTACCAGAAGTGAAATGGGGTGCATGGCACGCACTACTGTCAAACCCCCAAATTTCGTGACTTGCAGCGGAATGGAACATCCGGGGGCATGACTGGTCATAGCACCACAGTTACAGTTATATTGAACGACCTAAAGTGTCATTTAGAAAATACATCGTTTGATTATTTGAAATGTTCAGAGTTACAAAGTTTAGGTCCCAAAAGGTGAAACATGTTTGCGGAAAACCAAGTTCATACAAATCAAACGATAGATAAGTGCATAAAAATGTAAAGTGAGACGTGTCGACTCCGCGACTCCATGCATGTCCTTATGCAAGCCAATATGCGATACCTTAATTACCTTCAACAATAAAGTTGGTGAGTTCATAGGTTTATGTAAATGAAATGCTTCTACGGAAACCACAAGTATAAATTGTATGACAAAATGTCACATAAAAATATTACATTAGCTCTTAAGCTCATGACCCCGAAGCTAGACTAAAATAAATGCCCCAAAAGGGAGTGCTTTGCCAAACACTCTGAATGTATGAAATGAAATGCGTTCGTTTGACCAGTTGGTGCTACCAACCCGAACGGAGGCGTCACCCTCAATAGATCTATCCACTCACCTTCGCTTGCTCACAATTAACGGTCCATGATAAATAAAAGGGGGCTTTAAATTGGCAATGATGTAACTTAAGCAATGTAAATGAGTTTGGATACTTTGGTCCGCATATAAAAATGGTGCAATGTATTCTCCCCCGAGAGTTTAGAAATCAAATAAACAATTGAAAACGGGGCTATGAAAACTCACCTGCTATGATAGCAACAATGACAATGATGAAATGAGGCTCGGTCTCTAACTGCGACCTATTATGATGATATGATCTAATGTAAGCAATGAATTAACGCAACACATGCAAATACGTATGTTAACGATACCACTTATGAGTTTTGAAAATAACGTTTATTGACGAAAAATACACTTTTGACGTCTCGTTAATGTTATAAACTACTTTTCGTGTAATTATGTTGAAACGGTACTCCACGATCCTCATTTGGTGTTCTATCGGCAAATATAATGTTTTCGTCGCAAATTAATATTTTCCTTAACTTGTGAAAATATGCCCAAAATGGCTTCGTGAAACTAGTCGTGAAATATTGTACGTTAAGTGTTAGTGAATAAACTCGACGTTCTTGAAAACCTTGTAACATTGTCTAAATGTCGTGTTATTTGACTTTTGATCATACGCGTCTTGATTAGATAGAAAACCGGCTATAAATGTTATGACTTGTAAAAATACTAACTTTTATACTTAGAAAATAGTTTCTAATAGGGCTGTCAAAATAAACTAGAGTTCGTCGGCTTTAAACGTGTATATCTCGGTCGTTATAAGCTCGTTTTCTACGTTCTTTATATCCACGGATTCTTCATAACATGAACTAAAATAATCTCAGTAGCTCGGCTCTCCTAGATCACGTCTAACGACTCGTTTGCTCCTTTAAAGTTCGGTAAACAGAACGCTCATTTTTAGAAAATTAGTTTTCGTCGTCTAACTTTGAAAAATCATAACTCTCTCATCGTAAGTCGGTTTTTAGTGATTCAAGCGGCCACGGTTTCGTTTTTGAAAGAACTTTCTGAATATGAAGGCCAAAATAGTTCAACATTTTCTGAGTTTTCCAGTTTACACGTTTTTGGACAGTAGGTTATTTAGATTGTTAAAAACTCATTTTCTTGGTTCTAAACTTGATCATACCACTCCAAATCAACTCCACAAGTTCGCAAATCCTACCATACACCTTCTTAGGGTGTCATGGGGTCCTAAACATCACAAACCTTGGTGAATTTCATGAGATCACTAGTGAAACTTATAGATCTAGTGTTTATAAAGAAAGTATGAAACAAGTGGTATGAATAACATAAACTTTGCATGATTAGTTAAAATAAAACTTGATATTACAACAATATATATAAATAAAATGAAAGTATGAGATGATCCAAGAGATGTTCTTGAGCTTACTTGATGATTTGATGAGATTTGGATGAAAATGCTTAAAACCTTGGGGCTTTTATCACAAAACCCCAACAATGAAGGTAAATGGAGCTTGATTATGACTTTAACTTGAAAAATTGATGGATTGTTCTTGTGGATCTTGATATGGCCGAACAAGAAGGAAAAGAAAAGAGAGAGTTTGTAGTTTATTTTCTAGTTGATTTGGTTATGTATGTGTTTATCTAATTAATTAGAAAACATATAGTTACTTTGCATTAAATGAATGGTACTTTGTAATCAAGTATTGGAAGAATTAGGGGTGTTTTAGGGGGGCGGCACATGGAGCTAAGATGGTAGAGATTTGATGTTAATTAATGAACTTGTCTCCATTTAATTAGAATTAGCTAGTTTAGGGTATACATTAGGTGTTATCGGGTACCGAGTTAACTAGAAATAAATCATGACGAGATGAAATAAAATACGAAGAAGTTGTAAAAATTGTAAAATCATGTTCCTTGCAAGAATCGGGTGTTAGAATGATTATCGGATTGAAATTTCGTAAAACGACGGAGTTATAAGCGTCAAACGAAAAATATAGCGATTGGTTTAAAAACACCGGGTAAAGTAATAATATAATCTCTATATCATTATAATTAGCTTGAAAATGTGTTAGGATCATAGTCGGGAGTATTGGGTATAATGTTAGTAGAAATAACTGAGTGGTAACATTAATTAAACAATTAAGCATACGTTAATGAAAATCACACAAACCCGTGTATGAATTGATATGGTAATGATGTTACTGATGATATGCAGACTACTCTAGTCCGTATGACGTGCCTTAACTGATGATGCATGAATACGCAGCTAAACCTTACTGGTTACGCGAATTTGAATACCCGTAAATCTAGTTTACGTAATGATGAATGATGCCTATGAATAGTGATTTCCCTCCGGGAATGAATAGTGTCATGTGAATAGTAAATTTTTTGAAAACTTCTCAAAGTCTCAAACTGACTTCAAAAACGATGAATAGTAATCCGTGAATAGTAATTCCTGAGATGAATAGTGAAATTTGAAGCTTGAAAAAGGACCTGAAATTACGAGTTGTGACAACTACCAATCACTAAGTCAAACCATATCCAAACAGAAAAATACCTAGGATGCATCCATATGCTCCCTGCAAAACAAAATATATATGCCAATACGAGACTAAACATACATATACATAATGGCCATGTGCACAAATATCATAACAGAACAGAAGGGAACGCCGTGGATCAATCACAACTCCACAGAAAGTGTCATGCCATTGGTGCCTCAATGACATGGTCATGGTACCTCCATTACTAGTTAGCTCGGGCAACAGAATAAAACAGAACAAAGCAAAGCTATCCATAATCATAACGAAACAATCATAACATAATCAAAAAAGCATATCTAACTGAACAGAATCTCATATCAAATGAGATAACATACTGAATATCATAACAAAATGGATAGCAAACTGAATCATATCAAACAGAATCATAGCAAACGGATCATATCAAACAGAATCATATCAAAGTAAAGGAATCAAAGTCAAGGATCGAGAAGTCATGAGAACAAAACCCTTACTGAGAAAGGGTAGAATATTTGTACTAATAACGAAGAATGTTTAAAAGGAGAGACTGAATATCCGTACCTTAAAAGCAAACAATGCTTACTCAAATCAAAACGACTTACTCCAGCTTTAGATTATCTACATTAATTAGGGAACCAATTAATACCTAGCATCTATGAATACGACCAATTATTCGTACGTTACGGTTGTAAATACTGTTTACTTATTTATTTTTATGTTATAGTTACATGATCGAATGTGATATAGTATATATGCTTATATTTACTAAGATAGTTTATAGCGTAGACTTTTGTAGAATTAATATTAACTACGATGGGTTCATTTACTTACAAAAATAATAGCATGCTCATTATAAGATTATAGGCTTATAAATGTAGATAATATTTAAGGTCTCATTTCATAAATCACACTTATAAGTTAATGAGATCAAAATTTAAAATAACAAAAGAATAATACTTTGTATCCGTATTAGAATATAATAATAAAACAGCTTCAAAGTCCTTTAGTTAACGCATTCAAATATTAAAGTTTCGAAATGGCAATTACGTACCAAGTTCGACTTCGAACTGCTATTATTAATATCATGTTATATATATATATATATATATATATATATATATATATATATATATATATATATAATATATATATATATATATATATATATATATATATATATATATATAAGCACCAATTGTTGATCAATGCATGCTTTTACTTTAAAAATCATGCATGCTCTCTGTTAGCTTTTATAAAAAGTGATGGTCATTCGTGTATTAATATTTTTGTAAAAGTGTCGTTGTTTATTAATTAGAATAGTCAATGGGCTTTTAGTTAATCTAATATGTTATAAGTTAGTCGAAAGAAAGCCCAAGCCCATCCATTTGATGTAACCTATAAATAGCCTCCACCTCCTCCATTTGTAAGGTGGATGCTTAGGATAAGTGTTTGCTTTCTTAATATATTTCTCTCTCTAGATCCATACGCCTCACTTATCTCTAGTTTCTCATTAGTGATTGTTAGTAGTGTGATAAGGATTGAAGTTTGGGTTTACAAGTGGTATCAATAGCCAAACAAGGATTTAGGGGTGTGTTTTTGTGTGTGTTCGGTACTGTTCATCGTGAATCCTTTGAGTTAGAAGGACTGACTCCGAGTTAGGTCTTAATCCTTCGAGTAAGAAGGCAAACTTCGAGCAAGGAGAAAAAAAAATTCTGAGTTAGGAATTAATTCTCCGAGTTAGATAGTAATACTCCGAGTTAGGTTATCTTTTCCGAGTTAGTTCTTTATACCTTCGAGTTAGAAGGTTTTTCTAAGTAAGGTTTTTTATCTCTTTGAGTTAGAAGTGGTTTTCTAAGTTAGGCTCTTTAATCCTTCGAGCAAGAACAGATTCTCCGAGTTAGGTTT
This sequence comes from Artemisia tridentata subsp. tridentata, assembly GCA_021014915.2. Taxonomy (NCBI): domain Eukaryota; kingdom Viridiplantae; phylum Streptophyta; class Magnoliopsida; order Asterales; family Asteraceae; genus Artemisia; species Artemisia tridentata. The sequence goes on from CP139507.1 coordinate 453,566,171, forward strand.
TTCTAATCCTTCGACTTAGCAGAACTTCGAGCAAGGAATTTTTCCTTCGAGTTAGTTGGCAGAAAAACCGAGTAAGGATTTTGTGCAAAGTATTTCCGAGTTAGGAATCATTAAGAAATCTTTGAGTTAGACATTTCCGAGTAAGGAACATATACTTCGAGTAAGGTGTACATTTCCGAGTTAGGAAGATTTCGAGTAAGGATAATATATCCTTCGAGTTAGCTGCTAAAATCCTTCTTTAAAAAAAAAAATATTTGAGTAAGGATAATATATTCTTCGAGTTTTTTGGCGGGAAAATTTGAGTAAAATTTAATTTTTAGGTGTGAATAAACGTTCAATTTTTACGCAAAATTCAAATTTTGGTATAACGGTGAAAATTTTGGCCCAAAATTCAAATTTTTAGGTCAAAATTCGAATTTTACGGGGAAATTTGGCGTCAAAATCTTTAAAACTCAAAATTTTCTAGTAACCTTAGAATTGCATTTTATGGTGTATTTCAAATTCTAGGAGAGAAATTTTTCAAATTCAATTTTTGAAGGGAAATAAGAGATCACCATTAAGAAATCCTTCAACTTAGAAATCCTTCCACTTAGAAATCCTTCCACTTAGAAATCCTTCAACTTAGAAATCCTTCAAGTAAGCAAACTCCGAGAAAGGACTTAACTTCAAACGAACATAACTCTTGGACCTTAACCAACATCAAACACAACTCCTATATCGTTGAACCGATCCAACTTCAACCTTATCATACAACTTCATCAATGGCAACTCAGTAAGACATTCATGCAGCCGGTGCAGAAAACCGTCCTCCTATGCTTGAAAAAGGTGGATATCTTCCATGGATGAGCCGTATGCTTCGCTACATCAAAACTAAACCTGATGGTAAACTCCTGCTCAAATCCATCCAATATGGACCATTCAAGCCTCGTCAAGTTCAAGACCCTGGAGAACCAAATGGAACACCTCCCGCACCACCGTTCTTTCGTGATCAATCAGAAGCAGAATACACAGAAGAAGATTGGAAGAAAATTGCAGCAGATGACATGGCAATGCACTTATTCCAACTAGGACTACCACGGGAAATCTTTGCTGCTGTTGATAGTTGTGAAACTGCTTATGATATGTGGGAGCGAGTTAGAAGGCTTTGTCATGGCACAAAAATTGGGCAACAAGATGTTGAAAACAAGCTTCTAACTGAATGGGAGAAGTTCATATCCAATCCAGCAGAACCCATTGAATCTTACTACACCAGGTTTTGCACTCTAATGAACGAGCTAATCAGAAACAAGTTGACACCAAGACAAATTGTACAAAACATCAAGTTCATCAACAATCTACAAGAAGAATGGGGACGATTTGTCACTATTGTCAACCAAACCAAGGATCTTCATCAAGTGAACTATGATCAGCTTTATGATTTCCTGAAGCAAAACCAGGCTGAGGCTAATGAAGTGAGGAAAGAAAAATTAGCAAAGCAACATGATCATCTTGCACTCATTGCTCAAACACCAACACCTGTACCAGTGAATACACAATCATCATCATATTCCACTCAGAACTACATGAAACAACAATACGTTCTTCAAATTGCTGTCATACCACAACAACAATTCTACCCATAACAACAAGAAGTTATTCCACAACAACAATATCCACAATTCCAAGAACCAGAGTTCACTGACAATGATGAGTCCACTGCTGCTTTGAATCAAGCATTTGCTCTTCTATCAAAGGCATTCCAAGGACGCTATTCAACACCAACTAACAACAACCAAAGGATTTCATCGAACACTCGCAACAGGCAGATTGCACAGCCGAGTTTCAACGTGGGTCAACAAGGATAAATGGTTGGAGTTATGGGGAATCAGCAAGGATATGCTCCTAGATATCAGATGGGTAATCAGAATGCAGGGCAATATGTAAGAAATCAGATGGGTTAGTATGAAGGGAATCAGATGGGTCAAGTTGTTGGAAATCAGAGGGGTCAGAATGCTGGTAATCAGTTTAGGAATGTTGCTCCAGTTGCTGGGAATTTTGGAAATGTGAATCAAGGTAATCTTGTAAAGTGTTTCAAATGTCAGGGAGTCGGTCACATGGCAAGGAACTGTCCCCACCAAGTCGAAAATGAAAGATCTCGACTATCTGCAGAAAGCAGTGCTGTTGGCACAAAAGGAAAAGGCAGGGTTTCAGTTGAGTGTTGAAGAGAATGATTTTATGACCCTCATGGATGATATGGAAGACCTTGAGGACATCGATGAAACTGCATTTTCATGGAAAATCTTCAGGAGGCTAAATATGATACGGATTCTGATGCACCTCCTGTGTATGATACCAATGCAGTCTCTGAGGTACTATCATTCACTAAATGTCACAATAATAAAATATTTGATATGTCTCCACATGAGGAACAACATCCTGCTACTCTAGCACCCACTTACGATACATACATGGACACGCTAAGCAGTAGCAATATTGATTTGGCAACTCTAGATATGAATCATAATGGAGGCTTCGAGTCACAGCATGCTGAGAATGATGAGGAAACACGTGATTTATTTGAATCATAATTGAATAATTGTAGTATTGAGATTGAGAAAGTCAAAAAGGTCAATCGCGATGTTAAGGTCGCGAATGAGAAATTAACTGCTGAGCTTGAGAGGTATAAGGGAAATGAAAAAACTTTTGAATTTCATAAAACATGAAAATCAGAATTAGAAACTGGTTACAAAAACTCCGTTTTAAGAGAAAAACAATTGCAAATCAAGTTTGACACTCTTGATGTTAACTTGAATATGAAAATAAAATCCTTAAACGCGGAAGTTTCAGATTTGAAAAACCAGCTTTCTAAACAAAAATCAACTTGTTCTGATCTTGAAAAAGAAAAGAAACAGTTGAAAGCAGATTTTTCAAAACCCGACAATGATCTTCTTGATGAAATCATTGAGAAACAAGAAACAATTAAGAAGTTGGAAGATTTGCTTGTCAAAACGGGTCATTCTGCTCAAACAATTCATATGTTAATTAAACATCCAAACCCGCTTTTGCACACAATGAAGAAAATGGCGATCGGTTGTGAAAACCCTTATACTCTCAAGAAAGCTCAGAAAGAACAGAATGTGTTGTATAATGGTAATGTGATATTTGCTAAACATGATCCTCCCACAGTTCGGGATTCTGACGAAACAATTGAGCTTGCTGAAGAGAGTAGAATCAAAATGAGACAAAAGAACCCAGAAATTAAACCAATTGATTATAATAAACTTAACATACTTTCTGGAGTAAATTTTATTCAACAAAAACAAACACCAAAGGTTTCCAAAAAACCAGTTGTTTTGACAAAACAAAAAGTTGTTTCCAAAAATCTTTCAAACTTGGAACAAATGTCCTCTTGCAACCCTTTTAACACAAGTGAAGCTAGAAGATGTTTGGATGATCTTAAAAAGAGAGTGGAAATACTTAAAAGTATTGTTGAATCTAAAACAAGTATTAGTATCAACAACTGGCATTCAAGTTTTCATATTGAAATGAAAAAGGTGTTTGAAACAGAAATTACTGCTCCATTAAATGCAATTCATGCGAGAGTAATTCATGTTGAAAATGTAATTTTAAAAGAAACAGCCGACTTTGTCAAGGACCACAAATCCCTGGTAAAGGAAGCTAATGAAAACATTGAACGTATCAAAGTTTAGGAAAAACACAATGATTCTCTCTTCGAAGCAGCTTTATCCACTGATATTATGTCCATTATTTATCAAACGTATTCTGTTGAAGACGATGAAAGACTTCGAGTTGAGACTTCTGCAATTGTTCCAAAATATGAAAATTCTCTTATTAAACTTGAAAAAGAAAATGTCTCATATTTTAAACAACTTGATCAAAAAATCGAGGAATGCAAGTATGACAAATTGTCGTATGAGCGTGCCTACAGGAACATGAAAGAGCAAAATGATCTTTTGAGGTCTCAGCTAGAAAGTCAAAAAGGGAAGGGTGAGGAAACTAAGTTTGCAAAACCATCGACTTCGGACAAACCGGTTGTTAAACTAAAAATGTCAATTTCTCAATCTGTTCCAAAATTTGATGTGAAAAATGATTTGACAAAACCAGTCACTCCAACACCCTTGCCTAAGCTAAGTGAAAAAGCAAAAAATGTTGATAATGGGAAAGCAGTTGTCGAAACACCGAATGTGATAGAACCTGGCCTTTATAGGATTAGTACCACTATTGCATCTACATCTACATCTCAAACATATAGGGTGATAGACAAGAGTGTAAAAGATAATCCAAAAGAGTCTAGGACTACTAAAACAACTTTTTAGGACAACAAGATAAATCCTAATGTGTGTGCCTTACCTTCTACAGGATTAGCAAGCACCTCTAGGAGCAGCAGACTACAGCCTAGGAGCAATACAAGGAACAATAGAGTCTCGCCTGCCTCTGAGAGTAGATGCAAGAATAAAAATGAAGAAGTAGAAGAACACCCTAGGAATTTATCGCTTTCTAATAAGAAACATATGTCATCTGGATGTAATGTTAAAAGTACTGTTTCTAGTGCATGTAATGACTCTATTTGTTTAATGTGCAAGAAATCTTTATCTTATGATGATTGTGATGATTATGTTTCTAAGAATGTGAATGTGAATGCTATGCTTGAACAGAAGGAAGTTCCAAAGGGAACTAGTGCTAGATCTAGATACATTAAAAGATTAATTGCAGCATCTAGGTCAACCACTAGTAGTCAATTTCCTAGGAACTATCTTAAGTTGTGTGCATGGAAACCAACGGGTAGAAAGTTTACACTCGAGAATGGCAAATTGACAACAGTCCATAGTTAACCAGTAGAAACTCTCTATGAGTGTAATTCGTTTGTTACCCCTAACCCCATGGAACCAAATGTCAAACGGTTTCCAAATACAAACTCTTCTGTTCTTCGCAGGTTATCGAAATATATCTTTGGATCGTCGACTCGGGTTGCTCCAAGCACATGACCGGGAATCTTAAGCTGCTGATCAATTTCGTGTGGAAATTCTTGGGCAGTGTACGTTTTGGAAATGATCATGTAGCAGCTATTCTGGGTTATGAAGATCTTCAGTTTGGGAATTACTTAATCACTCGGGTTTATTACGTCGAAGGGTTGGGACAAAATTTGTTTTTAGTCGGACAGTTTTGTGATGCAGATTTAGAGGTTGCATTTAGGAGAAACACTTGCTTCGTTAGAAATTTGGTTGGGGATGATCTCTTAACTGGAAATCATGGCACCAATCTATATGCTATCGACATAAACCAAATGGCCTCTTCATCACCAATTTGTCTCATGACAAGAGCAAGCGAAACCAAGTCCTGGTTGTGGCAAAAAAGATTATCCCATCTCAACTTTGACACCGTCAACAAGCTAGCCAAAGACAACATTGTCAACGGTCTCCCTAAGTTCAAATACACCAAAGATCACCTATGTCCATCCTGTGAGCAAGGAAAAAGAAAAAGGGAAACATATAAACCTAAAACCGTGCCCAGTTCGGTGGATAAGTTACATATGCTGCGCATGAACTTATGTGGCCCAATGAGAGTCGAAAGTATAAATGGGAAGAAGTATATTCTTGTTATCGACGATGACTATTCAAGATATACATGGGTAAAGTTTCTGAGGTCAAAAGACGAAGCACCAAGCATCATCATCACCTTTCTGAAACGAATTCAAGTCCTACTTCAAGCTCCAGTAAGGATTTTAAGAACCGACAATGGCACAGAATTCACAAATCAGGAGTTAAAAACCTACTTTGAAGATATAGAATCACTCATCAGACATCAGCTGTAAGAACTCCACAGCAGAATGGGGTAGTTGAAAGAAGAAACAGAACTCTTGTGGAAGCTGCTCGCACGATGCTGATTTATTCTAGTGCACCATTATTCTTATGGGCTGATGCTGTTGCCACTGCTTGTTTCACTCAGAACCGTTCAATAATCCATCCAAGATTCAATAAAACCCCATATGAGCTAGTGAACAACAGAAAACCCGATATCTCTTACCTTCTTGTATTTGGTGCTTTGTACTATCCAACAAACGACAGAGAAGATCTGGGGAAGATAAAAGCTAAGGGTGATATTGGAATCTTCATTGGTTATTCAGAAAACTCGAAGGAATTCAGGGTGTATAACAAAAGAACTAAACGGATAATGGAGATGATGAATGTGAAGTTTGACGAGATTTCACAAATGGATTCTGAGAGACTCGTTCTAGAACCCGCGCTTAACCCGATTGTGGAAAACTAGAAGGGGGGGGGGTTGAGTAGTTTTACGTCTTTTTAATTTATTATAAAAACTTTGTTTACTTTTAAAGACTTAGATTCGAATTTATGTGAACTCAACTCTTGAACAATATGAACAAATATAAGTAGATCTAAATTAACAATGCATGTAAAGTAACGAAATGAAATGAAAGATAGAGATGGAAAGATCTAACCGCGAGACAAAGGATTTATAATGGTTCGGCTACAAGGAAACCTTCCTTGCCCTACTCCACTCCTCAAGCACCTAACTCGAGAGTTTTCTTCACTATATCAACAAGCTCCCTTATGGCGGAGAAAACCTTACACAACTTTCGCTTACACTAATTTTACGATACAAAGCTAGATGTCGAGTCCTAATCGTAGCTAGAACCAATCTCACAACTTCTACACAACTTCTTCACAACTTATTCACAACTTCTTCACAACGGCTTCACGACTTCTTCACAACTTCTTCACTACGGCTTCACAACTTCTACACTACTTCTTTACAACACAACTACTTACTTACACTTAGATCTACTTATCACAACTACACAACACTTTATCAAATACTTTACACAACTACAAAACAATTTGAATTAAACTACAATACTTCTTCTCTAGTTGAAGGAGTATTCTTCTTTTGTACTTGGATGGTAGAAGCTTGGATCACTTAGAAACCAATGCTTAAGAATATATGATCAAAGGATTTAGAAAGATATGAGAAGAGATTTAGAACAGAAGGTTTGGGGTGCAAAAGGTGAGGAAAAAGTCCAGGAATGAACCAGTATTTATAGGCAAAGCTGAGGGCTAGAGGAGCGTGGGCGGTCCCCTTAAATAGGGGGCCGGTCCCCTTAATAATTAAGGGGGCCGCCTAGATAATTAAGGGGGCCGCCCCTTATATCCGTTGCCCAGCTTTGTCTTTTTGTGGGGAAGGTTTTTCTGGAACATTTTTGCCATTTTTGGTTGAAATTTTGAATTCATAAATTTATTATGGATTAAACATTTTCCTTTAATTTCCAAAAATGATTTTGTACAAGATATAAAATGTTTGTGTTATTTTATAAAAAATCTAGTGATTAAGAAAAAGTTCCTTTAATCATATAATGCATTAGGCATTTGTTTATTCATACCTTAAGTGATTAAGTTGTAGAATTAAATATTTACAACTAAATACTTGTTTACGTCATAATCTTTCGTTTAATGATTTTACATTTTGTGATTATCAAAACGTAGAGATATCGAAAGATGTTAATAACGTTTTTAGGCATTATTTATATCAACAATCTCCCCCTTTTTGATGATTACAAAATCTAAACTCATTAAATTAAAAATCAAATTTTTAGACAAGTATTTAGTGAGTTTATATTTACTTCTCCCCCTTTTTGTAGAATCAAAAAGGTTATGCCGACAAGTTTTAGATACGAAATTTGTCAGAACGAGAACTCCCCCTTGATGTGTGCTCCCCCTTGTTCGAGGGCACCAAGAAGACGAGCTATGGAAATCTTGGCTGCAAAAACAAGTTAAGAACACAAGACATATATATGCATAGCAAAAATATTTAGAACAAACAACTAATTTATTTATGCATTCAAGATGATCATATATAACATATGAATCATCATTACATCACACAATATGCTTAAAACATAAGGATTACAATATAAGTAAAAGATACTAATGGTCCTAATATTGCCAAAAAGAGCGATTGGACTTGCTTGCGACACAAAAGGGTGAGGGATTTTATTTTGGGGCGGAAAGCATGTGAATGAGACTTAGTTATTTGATGGTGAGGGAAATGGAACGGATGGAGTGGATCTAACGATGTTATATCGGTTTAGGGGAGGAATAGGATGTGGACGAGTGAGTAGATATTCGATCCAAGAAATATCTTCACTCAAGTGGAGAATTTGTTTTTGAAGGAAGATGCAACAAGGGCAATAGTGGGTGTGGTTTGTAACTTGATCCAAGTTGAGAGAGTGGGGTAAGCAATTTGAGTAGGGTGAGGATGGAGGTTGTCCCTTGTTGCGTTGTGCAAGGTGCATAGCAAGGAGATCACTAAGGTCGTGGATTTGGTTAATCTCTTCATGAAACTTTTGCCTTTCCGTGGGAATGTGGATTTGGTCATTTGGTGGGAATGGATGAAATTGGGGTGTGTGGTTTGAGGTAAAGTTTGATGTTTGACCAAAATGATGAGGATTTTCGAAGGTTTCATTGAAGTTGGTTTGAGGTTTAGAAGTGTAGTTTGGAATGAATGTGGATGTTTGGCCAACATGATCGGGTTTGTGAAATGGTTCAATGGAATGAGCTTGAGATCTTGGAGAGTAGTTGGGAATAAATGAGGATGGAGGTGTTGGTTGTCTAGTTACACCATTTGTTGAGATGGACTTGTTGTGAGGTTGAGTTTTTCTTTTCCACCCGGGTTTTATGGTCATCCTTGCTAGCCTTGAGGTTTTTGGTTTTGGGTTGATGGGAGAAGACATGATGAGATGAGTGAAGATGGTGAGGAATGGGGTTATTTATAGTGGAGGATTGATGTGATTAAGGATGGATGAAGTTGTTGGGGGTGATTAGGACAAAATATGTTTGTGAATTTAGGGAAGTGTAGGATGAAATGGGCTAAAAAGTGAAAAAGAAAACAGTGACTCCGACCAACAGGAGGCCGGTCCCCTTAAATAAGGGCCGGCCCCCTTAAACATTAAAGGGGCCGCCTTATGAATTAAGGAGGCCGCCCATATATTGATTCCCAGTTTACCAGAAATGGGTTTTTGGCAGAAAATTGTAGAAAAGGTTGTGTTTTTAGGTTTAGTTTCAAGCAAGTCCAACTCTTTGAGGCAAGAAACTATGTAATATATGCATGCAAGACATATTAATCAAACAAATAAGCAAGCAAGCAATTCTATCTAGCAATCAAGAATATTAAAAAGAGTAAACATATAAGGCAAAGATAATAGAACAAAGGCACTAGAAACTAACAAGGAATTTGTGATGGAATAAATGCGGAGATGTGATTAGCAATTTTGTTCTAGTGTGTGCCTATATGCAACAAATGTGGAGATGTGATTGTTTCGACTCCTAAATGCAAAAATTTCCTAAGAAACAATCCAAAGTTTCCTTGATTTGATTTTGCTCAATTTATGAATATCAAAGATATATATTAGTTTATATATTTTGAAAATTCATGTGAGATTTTATGCATGAAAGAAAAATGTTTTTAGCATTATTCAACAATGCAAGAAAAATGGTTTTCATGTGTTTTCCTAGATGTGAGAATGATTTGAATAAAATAGATTGGGTTTTGTATATAAATATTTTCATGCAAAAGAAAAATGTTTCCCAATCTTTAATTTTGTGTAAAACAGATTCCTAGACACATATGAGAGGAGGGAAGAAAAGAATAAGGAAAAAAAAAATTTGTCGGACAGATGGCCGGTCCCCTTAATAATTAAGGGGGCCGCCTTTATAACATTAAGGGGCCGCCCATCTGATGTACCAAAAATGCAGAAAATTCAGTCAATTTGTTCCATCATTCCTAAGCCTAAACGTAAGTGGTTGAAGAGTTCGCGCTTAAGGGGTTTAGTGAATATGTCCGCTATGTTATCTTCCGATGCAATCTTTTCTATAGATATGTTTCCTTTTTGAACATTATCGCGAAGGAAGTGGTGACGTATTTCTATATGTTTAGTCCTAGAGTGTTGAACGGGATTTTTACTTAAATCTATAGCACCTTTGTTATCGCACATAATTGGGACATTATCTAACCTAATGCCATAATCTATGAGAGCTTGTTTCATCCATAGTGCTTGTTGACATGCCTTTCCAGCGCTTACGTATTCGGCTTCTGTAGTAGAAATAGCAAGAGCGGTTTACTTCTTCGAAAACCAAGATGTTAGGCAACATCCCATGAACGTGCAAATACCGCTAGTGCTCTTTCTATCCACGTAGTCTCTTGCATGATCCGAATCCGCATAGACGATGGTTTCTATGTCGGATCCCTTAGGATACCATAATCCTAAGTGTATAGTGCCTTTAATGTATCGGAAGATACGCTTAACCGCTTCTAGGTGAGAGGTTTTGGGATCCTCTTGAAAGCGAGCACAAAGGCAGACACTAAACATGATATCCGGTCTACTTGCCGTTAGGTATAGTAAACTACCTATCATCCCTCTGTACTTAGTGTTTTCTACGGACTCACCTTCTTCATCTCTTGTGAGTTTCACTTCCGTAGACATCGGTGTTTTCATAGGCTTAGAGTCTTCTAATCCAAATTTCTTAAGCATCTCCTTAATGTACTTAGATTGATTAAAAAATATTTCATCTTCTAATTGTTTTATCTGTAATCCTAGAAAGAAATTTAGTTCACCCATTATACTCATCTCAAACTCATCATGCATGATTTTAGCGAATTCATCACACATATCCTGACAAGTCGATCCAAATATAATGTCGTCGACATATATTTGGACAATGATGAGATTTGGGCTTTTCTTTTTCATGAAAAGAGTGTTATCTACCATTCCCATGGAATAATCATGTTTAATAAGAAAAGCTTTTAATCGATCATACCAAGCCTTAGGAGCTTGTTTGAGTCCATATAAAGCTTTCTTGAGTTTATAAACATAATCAGGTTTTGCGAAGTCAATGAATCCTGGAGGTTGTGCCACGTATACCTCCTAATTGATAAAACCGTTAAGGAATGCACTTTTCACATCCATTTGAAATAACTTAAAGTCTAGGGCGCATGCATAGGCAAGGAGTATTCTTATAGATTCTAATCTAGCTACGGGGGCATAAGTTTCGTCATAATCAATTCCTTCTTGTTGATTATAACCTTGGGCAACTAACCTAGCTTTGTTCCTAGTAACAATTCCATTTTCATCCAACTTATTTCTATATACCCATTTAGTTCCTATGATGGTCATGTTCATGGGATTTGGGACTAGTTCCCAAACGTCATTTGTCTTAAATTGATTTAGTTCTTCTTGTATAGCACTAACCCAACTTTCATCTTTTAAAGCCTCATTTATATTTTTAGGTTCTATTGTTGAGAGGAAACAAAAGAAGTTATTTTTATCTTGAGCTTGTGATCTAAGAGTTCTTTGATTTAGGTTTCCCATTATATTATCTAATGGGCGTGATTTAGATTCCTTAACATTTACTATTTCGTTTTCTCCTAGGGTTATATTTTCATTATCATCACCTAAGGGTTTAGTTTTACTAACCTCAATAGCTTCATCTTCAACTAGGTCATCATCTTCTAGAGGCAATGTTTTAGGTGGTGGTGGAGTTTCATCAAATGTTACATTCAATGACTCTTCTACTTTCATAGTGTGTTTATTAAGTATTATATAAGCTTTACTATTTTGCAAATACCCTTGATAAATTCCTTCGTACGACTTAGGGTCAAACTTAGTAAGGTAATCCTTTGTATTGAGAACAAAACATTTGCTCCCGAATACCCTAAAGTAATTTAGATTAGGTTTTCTACCTCTTAATAACTCATATGGGGTTTTTTCCTAAAATTCGCCTAATTGAGACTCTATTTATTATATATGTTGATGTATCTACGACGTGACACCAAAATTTTTGTGGGATAGATTGTTCATTTAGCATTGTTCTAGTCATTTCTTGTAAGGAACGATTCTTTCTTTCTACTACCCCATTTGATTGTGGAGTGTGAGGAGCGGAGAAATTGTGAGATATTCCATTTAAATCACAATATTTTCCGAACTGCACTTTGTTATCAAATTCCCGACCATGGTCCGTCCTAATAGATACTATAGAACACCCTAATTTGTTTTGAATCATTTTACTAAATATTTCAAACTTATTAAAAGCTTCGGTTTTATCACTTAAAAATCTAGTCCACGTGTATCGTGAATAGTCGTCTACAATTACTAAGGTATAACGGTTACCTCCGTAACTTCGCACAGCAGATGGACCAAAAAGGTCCATGTGTAATAATTCTAGGCATCTAGTAGTGGAGACTATATTCTTAGCTTTGTGACTAGCATGTGCTTGTTTTCCAATTTTACAAGCATCGCAAAAATGTTGATCATATCTTAGGTTTGGCAAATTTCTAACTAATTCCTTAGAGGCTAGGGATTGTATTTGTTGCATATTTGCGTGACCTAATATCCTATGCCACAATGTAGAGTTTTCATCTAAGGTTGCTAGACATATTTTATCTTCCGGTTTATTTCCTAGTTTCATGACATATACACCACCTTTCCTAATTCCTCTACCTATGACTTTTCCGTCCTTAACTATTTCGCTATCTTTATCGGTAAAGGTAACCCTACACTTATTATCGCATATTTGTCCTATACTAAGCAAGTTGTATGTTAAATTAGCTACATGCTCAACATTTTCAATAGTTAGGGAGTCTTGAGAAATCGTACCTTTGCCAATGATTTTTCCATGCAAGTAACTACCGAAAATAACATTACCTCCGTTGTATGCCTTGTAGGAGGAAAATAGCTTACAATTCCCCGTCATGTGCTTCTAGCATCCACTATCCTTAATCTATTCGTCGGGCTCCAAATTTATTCCTAGACATATTTCATCGGTTGCTTGAGCTACAAGACATTTTTCGTCGTTTGCTTTGTCCGCTTCTTCTTTGTGGCTATCACTCCATGCTCCACTAACAAAGGCGCTTTGGTAATCATAACCTGGTGGCTTTGGACATTCGCCAACGAGATGGTTTGGGCTTCCACATCTAAAGCACTTTCTTTTCCCGTAGTTATCATTCCTATTTCTTTGAAGCGATCTTCTTTCATCTTGTGGTTCTCTTGTGAATCTTCCTCGTCTTTTGAAAAATTTCTTGAACTCTCTTACGACCATTTCATATTCTTCGTCTTCACTATAGTCACTTGAATCGTCATCATCACTAAGTTCCTTTTTGGCTTTTAGCGCAAGAGATTTGATTTGATCTTTCTTGCTCTTGACAGTTTCCGAGTCTCTCTTTATAATTTCTTCATGGACCTTCAAGTTGCCGATAAGTTCATCAAGCGATAACGTCATCAAGTTCTTCGATTCTTCAATAGCCGTGACCTTCGCGCGCCATTTTGGATGTAATGCCCTAAGAAATTTCCTTACAAAATTTTTGCTAGAAAAAGTTTCATCAAGTGCTTTTAAACTTGTGATAATAGTGTTAAATTTAGCAAATGCATTATCAATAGATTCCTCTTCAGGAATTGTAAATTGTTCATATTGTTGAACAAGAAGATCTATTTTTTTGTCTTTGACTTGACTATTACCTTGGTGAGTGATTAATAAAGAATCCCAAATTTCTTTTGCGGTTTGACAGATAAAAATTCGTTCATATTCTTTGCGTGGTAATGCATTATAAATTACCATTTTAGCCTCATTATTTTTTGCTAGTTTCTTTTTCAAATGATAATTTTGTTTTTCAAAAGGTACAATTTCATCTATTTTAGTTAAAGGATTATTTTGAATAGGTGGAAAATCACCATAGGTAATAACATGCCAAAGATCAAGATCTTTTGATTTCACATAAGTTTCGAATCTATTTTTCCAATAAAGAAAACCATCACTCTCGAATAGTGGTGGTCTTTGCATAGATTGCCCTTCTAAATATTTTTCGGATTCCATAGATCGTTTCAAGTTATAAAATACAATTTATTTTAAAAATCTTGTTTAACCTGGCTCTGATACCAATTGTGGAAAACTAGAAGGGGGGGGGGGGTTGAATAGTTTTACGTCTTTTTAATTTATTATAAAAACTTTGTTTACTTTTAAAGACTTAGATTCGAATTTATGTGAACTCAACTCTTGAACAATATGAACAAATATAAGTAGATCTAAATTAACAATGCAAGTAAAGTAACGAAATGAAATGAAAGATAGAGATGGAAAGATCTAACTGCGAGACAAAGGATTTATAGTGGTTCGGCTACAAGGACACCTTCCTTGCCCTACTCCACTCCTCGAGCACCTAACTCGAGAGCTTTCTTCACTATATCAACAAGCTCCCTTATGGCGGAGAAAACCTTACACAACTTTCGCTTACACTAATTTTATGACACAAAGCTAGATGTCGAGTCCTAATCGTAGCTAGAACCAATCTCACAACTTCTACACAACTTCTTCACAACTTCTTCACAACTTCTTCATAACGGCTTCACGACTTCTTCACAACTTCTTCACTACGGCTTCACAACTTCTACACTACTTCTTTACAACACAACTACTTACTTACACTTAGATTTACTTATCACAACTACACAACACTTTATCAAACACTTTACACAACTACAAAACAATTTGAATTAAACTACAATACTTCTTCTCTAGTTGAAGGAGTATTCTTCTTTTGCACTTGGATGGTAGAAGCTTGGATCACTTAGAAACCAATACTTAAGAATATATGATCAAAGGATTTAGAAAGATATGAGAAGAGATTTAGAACAGAAGGTTTGGGGTGCAAAAGGTGAGGAAAAAGTCCAGGAATGAACCAGTATTTATAGGCAAAGCTGAGGGCTAGAGGAGCGTGGGCGGTCCCCTTAAATAGGGGGCCGGTCCCCTTAATAATTAAGGGGGCCGCCTATATAATTAAGGGGGCCGCCCCTTATATCCGTTGCCCAGCTTTGTCTTTTTGTGGGGAAGGTTTTTCTGGAACATTTTTGCCATTTTTGGTTAAAAATTTGAATTCATAAATTTATTATGGATTAAACATTTTCCTTTAATTTCCAAAAATGATTTTGTAAAAGATATAAAATGTTTGTGTTATTTTATAAAAACTCTAGTGATTAAGAAAAAGTTCCTTTGATTATATAATGCATTAGGCATTTGTTTATTCATACCTTAAGTGATTAAGTTGTAGAATTAAATATTTACAACTAAATACTTGTTTACGTCATAATCTTTTGTTTAATGATTTTACATTTTTTGATTATCAAAACGTAGAGATATCGAAAGATGTTAATAACGTTTTTAGGCATTATTTATATCAACACCGATGGCTTCTAATCAAAACAGATTAGGACCCGCACCAAACGTTGAGACTTTTGGACATATTAGTTCAGGACTCATACCTCAAGGAGCTCAGTCAACTAACACTGAAAAACCTACAAATCAAGAACTGGAAAATTTCTTCGAGTATATGTTTGATGAATACTATGGTGGAACTTCGACAAATTCATCACAACAACATTCCGCTGTAACCGCTCATCAACCAGCACCACTACCGCAAGATGCATCAACAACAATCGAAGCTGACGCACCAACTCCCTCCACGTCGTCAACATCTACTCCAGCAACTTCAATAATTGAAATTGGTCTACCACGAATTAATGAGCAAAACTACAAAACACCACTTCAAGAAGAACCAACAAATCAAAACGATGCAGTGTTAGAAGAAGAAGTATTCAAAAAACCGTTTGCAACAGACTTTGCCGAATCTTCTTCAAGGTTACATGAACCATCCAACACGCGTACGTTAAACCCAAGGTACCCTTCTACGCTACAGTGGACAAAAGACCATCAAATAGAACACACTATTGGTGAACCCTCAAGGCCAGTTCAGACGAGAAAACAACTCTCCACCGACCCCGGCATGTGTATCTATGTTTGTTCAGTAAGCCTTAAAGAACCAAAGAACATTCGGGAGGCGATGGCAGACAATGCTTGGATTGAAGCGATGCAGGAAGAACTTCTCCAATACCAGTTACATGAAACTTGGGAATTAGTTCCAAGACCAATTGACAAACTTGTCATAGATCTAAAGTGGTTATGAAAGAACAAAAAGGATGAAGAAATGACTGTTATTCGCAACAAAGCTCGTCTCGTGGCTAAAGGTTTCAGAAAGGAAGAAGGGATAGATTTCGAAGAGTCATTCGTGCCAGTAGAAAGACTTGAACCAGAATTGATTTTCTTAGCCTATGCAGCTCACAAAAAAATCACAGTCTATTAGATGGTCATCAAGACGGCTTTCTTGAATGGAACTCTGAAAGAAGAAGTCTATGTGAGTCAGCCAGACGGATTCATTGACAAAGATCATCCAGAATATGTCTACAAGCTAAAGAAAGCCATTTATGGTTTAAAACAGGCTCCAAGGGCGTGGTATGACGAACTATCATCTTTTCTGATCCAAAATAACTTCACCAAAGGAACAATTGATTCAACCTTGTTTACTAGAAAATATAAAGATGACATTTTGATTGTTCAGATTTACGTGGACGACATTATCTTTGGGTCCACTAATCCGAAACATTCAAAACATTTTCTAAATCTCATGAAAAAAAATTTGAAATGTCAATGATGGGGGAACTAAAATTATTTATTGGTTTACAAATTCACCAATCCCCTCGTAGTATTTTTATTAATCAAGCTAAATATACTATTGAGATTTTGAAAAAACATGGAATGGAAAACTGTGACTTTGTTGGTACTCCAATGGTTACTTCACCAAAAAAAGGTGCTGATTTATTTGGGAAACCCATGGATCCGAAGAAATATCAGAGCATGATTGGTTCTCTCATGTATCTTACTGCTAGTCGACCCGATATTCATTTTGCTGTTAGCACGGTTTCAGGCAAGGCCTACCGACCTTCACCTCCAGGAGGTCAAACAGATCTTTCGGTACCTACGAAGAACCATTAACATGGGACTTTGGTATCCGAAGGATGACGAGTTTAAACTAATAGCATTTTCAGATGCGGACCATGCATGTTAGGATTGTTCACACGGTTAAGGTGGTTAAACCTTACGTTCTTTGTGTGTATGATATATTGAGTGAATATGATTAAGTACGCGGAATTTACTTAACCACACTTAGAAGGTGATTTGTGTTTTGGAAATGGAATGGTTGTGTTAGTTCTATGACAATGAACAATGAGAGATTAACACCAAATGATTCAATATTATTAATGATAATAATACGAGTGATCTTGAAATATCACTAGGGTTACAACCTTGAATCTTAAGTTTTTACAACTTGTGATATTCTTTGTGTTTGTTCTATGTCTTAACAGTTATATGAGTTCTAATAATAACACATGCATGGACACATCTATACATAATATCGAGTCTAAGATCTTCTTTTATAGTCCAAGAAGATCTTTACGTATTGCTTAAAGTCTTAGCCGACTTACTTTGTTAACTTATCTCTTGAGTGTGTCAGTACATAAGATACAACATGTATCTGTGTACACAACTTGTTAACTAAGTACATGGGATAAGATATTATCTACCGTATATTGTTGACCAAAATACAAATAATATCTTTTCAATCTTATCCACTCAGCAGCAGAATGTTCACTAGCAGCAGCAATGAAATTATCGCTAGCAGCAGGAACAAGTAAAATAACAGCAGGATCAACAGCAGCAGAATGCTAAGCCTAGCAGCAGAATCATTTATCGCTAGCAGCAGGATCAAATGTTCTAGCAGCAGGAACAAACATTATCGGCAGGAACCAAATACACTAGCAGCAGAATCACACTTAACGTTTTTCTTCGAATAGAATCCGATATTTAACTTCTTGAATATTCAATTCCCAACAATCCTCCCCTAAACATGTGAATCCATTTCAACATGTTTCTGAATTAAATCATGGATTGTGAAGATCTTTCAAACACTTCTGTTCTTCAAGATTAAATATCTTCTCAGTAATTCATCTGCTTTGTTCTTTGACTTTAACAATATCAACAAATTTCTCCAATCTTGGACTAAAAGATGGTGCAATTTCCTTGGATGGAGGAATTATAAGAGGCAATGATGCTGTGTATCTTGGATGCTTGTTTCAACAAGTAAAATCATCTATCAGCATGTCTTTGTAAGTGAAATTGAAACTTTTCTTCGTTTGACCTAGATAGAACTTTCTCCTTTGGAATGCTTCATCCCTTCTGAATATATATAATACTCCAGAATAAGCTCTATTCTTGCCATTTTCAACCTCCTCATCATCTTGTATGCTCTTGTCTTCTCCTTCCTTTTATTGGATTATCTTCCTTTTCTGGGCTATTATTTCCTCCCCTGAGATTGTTACCTCCCCTGAAGCAAATAAAATTTTTATCCTCCCTTGTTTGGAAGATCTCACTATGTACCTTTGACTGATCTATCAATGTGAACTTGTTGTCAGACAATATTGTACATGAAGCCATCAATTCCTTAAGAGTTTAAGTTACTGCCCTCATCACTTCTTGGTGTGTTAACTCCTTTGAGAGGTGAATCAGTGGACATTTGATTCAGGGTCCATCAATGGATGGTTTTTGTGAATCCTTGAAAATCCTTGTTTAAGAAATTATTTGACTTAGCAGTATGTTCATGATTTTAGAATTGAAAAATCATACTACTTTCAACCATTTTGAAGGGATCAAGTGTATAACAGACACTTAATCAAAATTTCGGTTTAAAGCAACCTCTGGTTGTATGAGAACCAATATTTTTCAGTTATAAATAACTGCCTGTGTGAAGATAAACCTATTCAAAAGGCTTTCTTGACAGGGTTTCCAGCTCATAGTAATTGTTACCTCTAACACAAGTGTTAGATTCACTTTTACTAGTTGTTCTTTCTATCAGATGTCCTTAGACTTGCACATTATACTTAAAAGTATAAAATGATAGAAAGTGAGTTGCATCAGTTACTATCTGATCAACTAAGTCATCAATTCAATGTGAAATATCATAACTAGGTTTCAAGAAAGTAGTTTTAAGGAGTTTTAAATTCCCAAACTCAGTCCATCATAAACCTATTATGTAGCAACTAATATCAGCATTGTTTTGCTTCAATTTCACTTGAAATTTCCTTTGTGTTCACATATTCATACCTGAAATTGTTAGTCTAAAACCAAAAGAACAAAGTACAAAGTACTTGTTTTGCATTAGAAAAATCATAAGACCAACTATATGAATAACACATCTTAAATTTGTACTAGCAGCACAAACTTTTTGTAATAACAACAGTATTAGATAAATCCAGCAGCAGTAACAAAAATTTATTTACAAAAACACATTATATTGAAAATTCAAAGATTTAGCATTCCAATACTTGCTACCAAGTACTGAAACCATGAAACATCCAAAGCTTTTGTTAGCAGATCTGCAAAATTGAATTCTGAAGCAATTTTAAGTACTTGAATTAATCTTTTCTCATTGCAGTCTCTTATAAAGTGATGTCTAATTTCAATGTGTTTTGTTTTAGAATGTTGCACTGGATTTTTAATAATACAAATTGTACTACTATTATCAATATAAATAACAGTGTTTAAGAAATTGTACCCATAATCAAGAAGTTGGTTTTGAAGCCATAGAACTTGACTAGAGCAACTTGCAGCAGCTATATATTCAGCTTCAGTTGTTAAATTTGCCACACTTGTTTGCTTCTTACACTGCCATGAGACAAGTCTACACCCAAGGAATTGACATCCTCCAGTTGTTGACTTTCTGTCCAAGCTAGCACCAGCATAATCACTATCCGAATATGCTACCAAGTCGAAAGGAGATTCCCTAGAATACCATATACCCAACCTTGGTTGACCTTTGAGATATCTAAAAATTCTCTTGACTGCAGTTAAATGAGAAACCTTTGGAGTAACTTGAAATCTTGCACAAACACAAACAAGAAACATGATATCAGGTCTAGATGATGTAAGGTACATCAAAGAGCCTATCATAGATCTGTAAGTGTGTACATCTACACTATCTCCATCTTCATCTTTCAGAAGGTGCTTCTCAGAGTCCATTGGTGTGCTTGCTATTTTTGAATCAGCAAATTGAAATTTTCTAAGTATCTCTGCAACATATTTGTCTTGATTAATAAATATGCCTTCAGATGATTGCTTAACTTGCAAACCCAAAAAGAATGTAAGTTCTCCCATAGAACTCATCTGAAACTTATCTTTCATAAGCTTCTTAAATTCTAAACACATATCTTTCCTAGTAGATCCAAAGATAATGTCATCCACATACACCTGCACTAACAGAAGATCCTTCTTGTGCTGTTTGATGAAAAGTGTCTGATCAATCTTTCCTCTTTGAAATCCATTTTCTAATAAGTAGGAAGCTAGTGTTGCATACCAAGCCCTTGGTGCCTGATGAAGGCCATATAGAGCTTTCACTACTCTGTACACTTTGTTTGGATGTAATGGGTCAATGAAGCCTGGAGGTTGTGTAACATACACCTCTTCTTCAATTTTACCATATAAAAATGCACTCTTGACATCCATTTGGTAGACTGTAAAGCCTAAAAATGAAGCATAAGCTAAGAAAAGCCTAATTGCCTCGATCCTTGCTACAGGAGCATAAACCTCATCATAGTCTATTCCTTCTTCTTGTGTGTACCCTTGGGCTACTAATCTATCCTTATTCTTAATCACTATTCCTCTTTCATCCCTTTTGTTCTTAAAAACCCATCTAGTGCCAACTACCTTTGCATTCCTAGGTAAATCAACTAGCACCCATACTTTCTGAATCTTGAACTGAAGAAGCTCTTCTTGCATAGCTTCTAACCAGCTTGAATCATCTAAGGCTTTAAGAATGTTCTTTGGTTCATCTTGTGAGAGAAAACATACAAACAGGCAAGAGTTTGAAAGCTCATGCTGCTTTGAAGCATAAAGGGCATCAAGAAGCCCTTGTTGGTCTGAAGACATCAATTGTTGTCTTGTCTTCACACCTGACTGTACATCTCCAATCACATTATCTAGGGAGTGAACTTTGTGAATTCTTGTTTGTGGAGTAGAAGGAACTTGATAATTTGATGGAAGATTGTTGAAATCCACCTCATTATCTGAGAATTCTGCATCTTTCATTTCTGAAGGGCCAGCAGCAGAGTCATTTGGCCGAACAGCAGAATCAGTAAGCTTAGCAGCAGAATCACCAGCAGAAACAGATACACTACCAGCAACAACAGAAATACTACCAGCAGAAACATTTAGTTGTTCCTGAGTTTCATCTTCTTTGCTTTCATCTTCAACACCTTCTTTAGCTTTATCATAAGAAGATTCATCAGTTGTTGAAGTTGATTCCACACCTATACTTGACCATATTGGCATCCAAACATGATCTTGGTTTGTCTCCTTTTCTAACCTTGCCTCATCTGTTGTTTGTGAACCTGAAAATTCATTAGTTTCTGCAACAACAGGCACATAATTCATTGATTTGGTTAGAAATTCAAGATCAAATAGCCTTTGTGGTCCTTGACCTTCTACATTGGATTTATCTTCTAAAAACTCCACATGTAGGTTTTCTTCTACAATCTTAGTTCTTGTGTTGTATACTCTAAATGCTTTGCTACTAAGAGAATATCCAACAAAGAATCCTTCATCTGCTTTACCATCGAATTTTCCTAAATGGTCTAAGGTATTGAGAATTGTCACATGACATCCAAAAGGTCTAAGAAATCCTATTGCAGGAGTTCTACCTCTAAAGAGTTCATATGATGTCTTATTGTGAGGCTGCACAACTAAAACTCTATTTTGAACATAACAAGCAGTGTTGACTGCTTCTGTCCAAAAGGTTATTGGTAGCTTAGAATCAGCTAACATTGTTCTAGCAGCTTCAATTAGTGTTCTATTCTTTCTCTCAACAACACCATTCTGTTGTGGTGTTCTAGCAACACTAAATTCTCTCCTAATACCTTTTTCTTTGCAGAAGTCATCCATAACTCTATTTTTAAACTCTGTCCCATTATCACATCTAATGACCTTCACTTTCTTATCTACTTGGTTTTCTATCTGTGTAATGAATGTCTTAAGGATGCTTGTAGTCTCATCCTTAGTAGATAGAAAGAAAACCCATGTAAATCTAGTATAGTCATCAATTACAACAAGACAATATCTCTTATGCATTATACTACTTACTGAAACAGGTCTAAATAAGTCCATATGCAGCATAAACAATGATTGATTGATAGAGTTAAAAATCTTGGGCTTACAAGTGGCTTTGTGTTGTTTGCCTTTTAGACAAGCAATGCATGTTTGATCATTTTCAAATCTTTTGTGAGGTAAACCTCTTACCAAACCATTCCTAACAATTTTATTTATGGTTTTGAAGTTAATATGACCAAGCCTTCTATGCCATTTCATTGATTCATCCAATGTGGCCTTTGCAACAAGACAAGTTAAGTTCTTTTTAGGAACAATGTTCTTGATGTCTACACTGTACATATTGCCCTTTCTAGGAATTCTAAGAAGTACTTGACTTTCATCAGGCATCTTAAAATCAGGAGAAAGTACAAGACATTTAGTCTCACAGAAAAGAACATTGTTCTTTTTGTCACACATTTGTGAGACACTAAAAAGATTATAATTTAGCTCTTTTACATAGAACACATCTTCAAAATCTAAATTTCCGGTTTTGATTGTACCTTTACCAGAAATTTTGCCACCAACACCCCCTCCAAAGGTAACATATCCTCCATTGAATGATTGAAAATCTGAAAGATAAGACATGTTGCCTGTTATGTGCCTTGAACATCCACTATCTGAGAATCCTTGATCTTCTTGTTTATCAATTGAATGTTCCTGCACATAAATAAGAGTGTTAGTTTCTTTTAGGGACCCAAGCCATTACTGACTTGGATCTGCCTCTTGCATCAATGTAATTCAATCTTTTAAGGATATTTGATGCAACATTGGATTTTAAAATCCAACATGCTGAGGCCTTAACAGCATTAGCCCTGTTTCCCTTAGCAGTAGGAACTGATTGCTTAGCAGCAGGAACTGCTAACTTTTCAGTTCTACCCTTTGGTTTCCAAACTTGTTTTTGGACCACAGCTTTTGTTTGAATGGGCCTTAGAACAGTCTTTGGTGCATGTTTGAAAGTTGTTTTTGCACCCTTAGCTATTGATTTTGGGTTAATAGTCATAAATGGTCGAGCAGCAGGAACAAATTGTCTAGCAGCAGGATCATTTGGTCTAGCAGCAGGATCATATTTTGAGCCAGACTTGTTTTTGACTACTCTGGGGTTTGTTATCTTAGAACTAGAGTGAGAGTGAGATTTAGGAGTTTGCCTTTTGTAGTTCACTCTATGGTTTTCATACCCAGATACCCATTGGTTGCAGAAAGCTGCAAGATGGTCAAAACTACCACATGTGTAACAAGCTTTATTATAAAAAGCAAAGTCATCACCTAATTGGTTAGACTTGAGGTTGTTCCAATTCCTTTGGTTACCTCTGGGCTTGTTGGTGGTTCTATATTGTTCACAATATCTAACTGGTTGCCTAACATGCTTAATGTTTGATTTAGGCCTATCAGTATTGTGTTTGACTATCTTAGGAACACTTGTTCCTACTTTCTTAACCAAGACAGGTTTAGACATAACCTGTTCTTCTTCATCATCACTATCAGTTGTGCAATCTTCAACAACTATAGCATCTAAGTTCTTAGCAAAGGACACCTTGTCCTGATAAAGTAAAGTTTCATTTAAACTTTTACTTACTTTTTCTACCTTAAGGCTCTTGCTAGCCTTAGAACCATATTCCATGATTGGTTCTTGAAACTCAGGTAAACCTGAATTTCCTAGGTCAATCCCTGGGGATTTAGGGATGCCTCTATAAGGAGGTGGGACACTCTTATATCCTACTCCTGACTTAGCTCTATTAATCACCTGACATTCTACTATTTTGTGCACACTTTTAGAAGCATGTTCTAGTGCCTCAGTAGTCAAGTGAATGTTTTCATTTTCCTTTTTTACCCTATCAAAAGCTTCTCTCAAAAGCTTAATTTCAGCATCTTTAAAGAATATGTCCTGTCTTAGGAGAGCTTTGTCATCAGAAAAAGCTAATTATTTTCCTTATAGTGTGTGATTTGTTTCTCTACCTTTTCTAATCCACACTTATAGTTTATAAAGTTTTGAAAGGTCTTACTTAGCTCTATCTTTTGATCATCAAATTGTTTCATTAAAACCTGTAGAGCATTAAGAGCAGTGCAAGTATTTGAACAAGCTTTATGATTTTGTACCTCAGTAGCAAAAAAAGCCATAAGTGCCATCTGAGCAGGAGTTTCTTCTTCATCTGCCATAAAGCTCCAATCAAAACCTAAGCCATCAATAGCTACCATAGCTTTTGGCTCAGTAACCTCCTCTGTTTTGGATTTGCTTCCAAAACCTCTATTCTTGCTATCTTGCTGCCTTGGTCTTCTGCAATCTCTTGAGAAATGACCCATCATGTGACAGTTATAGCACTCTATCTTTGACTTATCAAAACCAGCAGCATCAGTGTTGCTGATTATGAGCTTCTTCCCCGTCTTGTGATAGAACTTCTTGGCTCTCATGCTAAGAAGAGAAATTTTCCATTTCAGATCCATTTCCTCCAGATCATCTTCATGAATCTCTTGGAGGTCTTCATAGGAGAGCATGGACCCATTATTCTGACTTGTAAGAAAGGCACAACAAGTCTTTTCATCCAAAATACTTATGGTACTACTTGATGAACTAGCAGTACCAACATCATCAACAACTTTCACCTCTTCACTTGATTTTGAGGTACTAGGAGTTGACATAAATGACTTGTTCCCAGTATTAGAACCAGTACCTCCATGCTTCTTCAAATCTTGCTCCACAATCTTGAAGTTGCTATACAAGTCCATCAGTTCCATGATGTCTAAGTCTGGCTTGTTCTTCCAGACAACAACATGCATAGCCCACTCTTCTAGTAAGCTTCTCAGAAACTTTGAGTTCAAATCTTCTTGAGGCATTTCAATCCCATGAATAGCCAGTTGGCTCACAATATTCTGAAGCCTATTAAACATGTGGTCAAGGGATTCATTGTATGTAGAGGAGAAGTTTTCAAACTGCTGCTTGAGCAGTGTCTTGTGGGTTTTCTTGGTGGCTTCATTTCCACCATACCTGGCAATAATAGCTTCAAACAATGACTTGGCATCTTTGAACTTGCTGAAGTTTAGAAGTTGATCATTAGGAATGGTCATCATCAGCATGCTTCTTGCCTTCAAGTCATTTTTCTTCTTTATTCTATCTTTTGCAGATGATGGCTTTGTCTGCAGAGTTGACACAGCTTTGCCGTCCACTGTTGATGTAGTGGTGGTAGGCTGGTAAGAGTTTCCATCTTCAATGATTTCCCAAAGTGCATAATCTTGCACTTGGAAATATTGCTCTATCCTCAGCCTCCACATCTCAAACTCATTCTGTTTGAACATGGGAATCTTTGCAGCAACATTTGTCTGAATAGATTCAACATCCATTTCTTTAGCTTCTTCTTCTAAATCAATAATATCAACCGAGCTCTGATACCACTTGTTAGGATTGTTCACACGGTTAAGGTGGTTAAACCTTACGTTCTTTGTGTGTATGATATATTGAGTGAATATGATTAAGTACGCGGAATTTACTTAACCACACTTAGAAGGTGATTTGTGTTTTGGAAATGGAATGGTTGTGTTAGTTCTATGACAATGAACAATGAGAGATTAACACCAAATGATTCAATATTATTAATGATAATAATACGAGTGATCTTGAAATATCACTAGGGTTACAACTTTGAATCTTAAGTTTTTACAACTTGTGATATTCTTTGTGTTTGTTCTATGTCTTAACAGTTATATGAGTTCTAATAATAACACATGCATGGACACATCTATACATAATATCGAGTCTAAGATCTTCTTTTATAGTCCAAGAAGATCTTTACATATTGCTTAAAGTCTTAGCCGACTTACTTTGTTAACTTATCTCTTGAGTGTGTCAGTACATAAGATACAACATGTATCTGTGTACACAACTTGTTAACTAAGTACATGGGATAAGATATTATCTACCGTATATTGTTGACCAAAATACAAATAATATCTTTTCAATCTTTTCCACTCAGCAGCAGAATGTTCACTAGCAGCAGCAATGAAATTATCGCTAGCAGCAGGAACAAGTAAAATAACAGCAGGATCAATAGGAGCAGAATGCTAAGCCTAGCAGCAGAATCATTTATCGCTAGCAGCAGGATCAAATGTTCTAGCAGCAGGAACAAACATTATCGGCAGGAAGCAATACACTAGCAGCAGAATCACACTTAACGTTTTTCTTCGAATAGAATCCGATATTTAACTTCTTGAATATTTAATTCCCAACAATGCAGGTTACCAAGTTACAGCAAAAAGTACATCAGGTGGAGCACAATTTTTGGGTGAAAAGCTAGTAGGCTGGTCATCAAGGAAACAAGACCGTACTGCATTATCAACCGCAGAAGCCGAGTATGTGTCTCTATCTGCGTGTTGTGCCCAATTTCTATGGATGAGGACACAACTCACAGATTATGGCTTTACTTTCCACCGCATACCTTTGTATTGTTATTCGAAAAGTGCCATAGCCATCTCGTGCAATCCAGTACAACACTCGAAGACTAAGCATATTAAAGTCCGCTATCACTTTATCAAAGAACACATAGAAGAGGGTACTGTTGAATTATTTTTTGTGAAGACTGAATACCAACTCGCCGATCTATTTACTAAAGTCTTTCCAAAAGATAGGTTTGATAATTTAGTTCGACGAATTGGCGTGCGAAGCCTAACTCCTCAGGAGCTAGAACGTATTCTCGAATCTTCTTGAAAATATTTTCAAAATAGCTTCGCTATAAATATTTTTGAAATAAAACACAAAATACAAAATTTGAAAAACCATCAAAAACAAAATATAAAAATAGAAAATTTTCAAAAAAACAAAAACAATATAAAATCATAAAAACCAAAAATTTTCTTCTCACGACATGTCTCTCGTATAATCGATATTCTGTACGTATCTAGAAATGTGATACAACAATGATACGGACATGTACAGATGCTTGAGCGAGAGTTCATTTAAATATTTTCTAAAACATGTCGTTTCTCAAAATTTCAGCACTATGGCTTTCGTATACTTCAGTACGAAACCCGAGCTAGAATGATGACTTCTGATTATATCAGATCAAGACTCGTGCTTTCAAAGAAAAAATAAAAAATCCTTGAGCACATGATCAAGATTTTTGAAAATCTTTCTCAAAATTTTGTGCTCAAGATAACTCCCTCCAAACCCGATAAAACATGCTTTATTCAAGGGGGAGTATTAAATTGAAAAAAAAAATTGTTCCAATTTCATGCTCAAATCCATCTATCTCTCCAAAAAAAACTTTCTTTTAATCAGTTGATATCAAAAATATCACGACATGCTATTTTTGAGGGGGAGAAGACGTGATTAAAATCTGATCAAAGATGTTTAAAGATCGTGGATTGAATCTCAAAAGAGCTAGTCTAACTAGTGATGTAAACGTGTCTCGCAAAGGACTTGTCTGAGTAGAATGTACCAATTCGAGAGATTCTCTTTGAATATGACCGGGACAGGTAATAATTTCAAGCTAGTCTAACTAGTGATGTAAATGTATCTCGCAATGGTCATGTTCACTGAAAAATCAATCAATTCAAAATGTGCGAACTCTACCCAACATGTGCAATTTTATGTTAAAATACATAAGCACATGTGAAGGGGGAGTATTTTATAAAATGCAAAACTCTCGAAGTGTTAACAAAAATGTGTTTAATCATAAACACTTTGAGAGATTTTCACAAAAGGTTTTATGGCAAGTAATCAATAAATCTAGGATAATCATGGAGTAATAAGATGATTATGGTTAGGTTTATGTCCTATGATCCGACATAGCCGGAGGGATCTACCCAAGGACAATTCCAATAGAATAGAATTAGAAGTCCTTAGGCAAGATTGAAAAAAGGAGTAAATGAGAAAGGAGAAAGAAGGGGTTAAAGAATGAAAAAGAAAAGTTTAATGAAAGGGTGAAAAGAAATAACCCTCCATGAAAACTTAGGGCAGAAACCGGGTCAATACATCTGGTTTCGGTAATCACAAAGATGATACTGATATTAAAGACAAGACGTCATGGACCCAGTGACGCCCTTCACAAACCCCTCCTAGCCACTCAGATATCTCTTAAACGATATTTGTTTCATTTCTCATGGAGAACACTGCATAATCTATCGGCCTCTCATTCCGAGATGTGTTGATATTGAAAAGGTGGCAATCTGCTCCATGCCTCCGACTACTAAAACCAAAACACACATTATCAAGTCTAGAGCCATGAGATTCATTAAAATATATCTTTGGATACACTTCCAATATAATACACTGGTGTTCGCCAAAAAGGACACAAGGTGTACAAGAGTCTTAATGAGATCTACGGATCTTGCCCTATATCATGATGGTTACGTGATTCAAACGGTCTACAGTCATGAAGTGATACTCCGGTATACTTCAGTGGCTCACCTGAATCGTTGATACACTTCTGTGTATTTGAGTTAGCTCTGTCGAGAGCATCCGGTTCAGAACGGCCTTGGCAAGGATTAGAGAAAGTTTTCACACTATGCTGTTAACGATCTCGAAGTCCGAACCTGTAAGCGCTGGATGATTTATTGCTAACAGTTTTATGCAGGTACTGAGGAAAGTCCATCTACTATCATCATATAGCTCAACATCTAAATCTCCTCATACTCATACTTATGAAGATCATCCTCAACAAAGCACAAGTGAAAAAGTTCAATACAAAAAGATCTATTTAAAGACAAAGTGATATGACTAAGTCAAGAAGCTAATCAAGATGTCAAGAACAAGTTCATGTATCAAGTGAGGACAACATAAGTATGAAGATCAAAGGATCATCAAGAAGTATGAGTATGATGGAAGAGACGACAATGCAATATGTAGAAGATGCTGATCAAAGGCAAGAAGAACCAAACGACGATTACTTTGAAGATCACAAAGCATGAAGGAACAAAGAACCAAGACTATTCTACAACAACACACAAAGCTCAAAACAATGAAGAAGAAAGACCAAATCACAAGGAGCATCATTTGAATGACCATCCCTTAGGGGGAGATTGTTAGCTTTTATAAAAAGTGATGGTCATTCGTGTATTAATATTTTTGTAAAAGTGTCGTTGTTTATTAATTAGAATAGTCAATGGGCTTTTAGTTAATCTAATATGTTATAAGTTAGTCCAAAGAAAGCCCAAGCCCATCCATTTGATGTAACCTATAAATAGCCTCCACCTCCTCCATTTGTAAGGTGGATGCTTAGGATAAGTGTGTGCTTTCTTAATATATTTCTCTCTCTAGATTCCCTCTCTAGATCCATACGCCTCACTTATCTCTAGTTTTTCATTAGTGATTGTTAGTAGTGTGATAAGGATTCAAGTTAGGGTTTACACTCTCCTTAAAATCATGCATGCTATCCTTACACATGTTTAATCACAAACCAACCTTAACTTTGATTTAAAAAGTATACGTATGTGTTTTATCATGATCATAACTCGACTTTAGCAAATATGCAAAATTATAACCTTTATACTTTCACGTTCCAAATATAGTAACCTGTTATAACCCACAACCCCTACGCCCCTTGTTAAATAAAGATTAACGATATGTATTCATATCATTTAACGTATAACCTTAATTTGATTAGTGCGTGCCTCATATTATGGTGATAGTTTT
This sequence comes from Artemisia tridentata subsp. tridentata, assembly GCA_021014915.2. NCBI lineage: Eukaryota > Viridiplantae > Streptophyta > Magnoliopsida > Asterales > Asteraceae > Artemisia > Artemisia tridentata. The sequence goes on from CP139507.1 coordinate 453,595,877, forward strand.
AAAGATCCATTAGGCTGAAACAAGGGTCCATTTGTGTAGATCCCTAAATATTATATCATTTCACACATAAAAGCATAAAGATGAGATTGAGAAGATAAGTAGAAGATATTAGATTAAGATGAAGATGAAGAAGGAGAAGATACAAGAGAGTGGTAGAAACCTATGACCTTACCCTTAGTTTTCCACACCACAAATGGGAGGACAAGGGTTACTTTTATAGATAAGGAACCCTTACAAGGTTTCCCTATTGGGGCGATGTGGGATGGGTTATAGTTTTAGACATAAGGAGACTATCTTACGGTTTTTACAACTTACTTAAACCGTTTACAATCGATAAAAGATAAATACAAGTCACGAGTTACTAATCAAAGAATGACAATCACTTCATTAAGTCTAACAATCTCCCCCTAAGGGTTGTCATTCTTTAGATGCTTCATTGTGATGATGTCATTAGTCGTCTTGATCTTGAACTTCGTGAAATGTCTTAGAATTATCTTGATTCTTTGTTCCTTCATGCTTTGTGATCTTCACATGTAGACTTTTGATCTTTCTTGCCTTTGATCAATATCTTCAAATATCTGGTCTTGGCGTTTTCTCCAACATGCTCATACTTCTTGTAAAGCTTTGGTGTTTATAATAATGTAATCCTCATTTCTTTCTTAAATTTGTTCTTTGACATCTTGATCTTTGCCCTTGAAGTGAAACTTTCTCTTGAACATTATGACTTGATCTTTGATGAGGATATTGGTATGAGCATGCCGAGTTGAAGATGATGATGAGTGAGATGATGGTGTACGGTCTTTCTCCAAGGGGACTTACATCAGTACCTGCATAGATATTGTTAGTTGAAATTACCAATCGATCATGGTGGACTTTTCTTAGAGAATCGACCACTACGATTGTTTTACTGATGAATGTCTTGATTCCATTCACGTTGGTCGGGCACATCAGCCATCCTAATCCCGTTAGGGACAGTTATCACTACTGTGGATAAATCCAAGTAGAGACCCACTTCATAAGGACCCAATTCGTGAAAGGAATCTCCTTGGCGAGATTTCCAGCACTTACAGGCTCTGAATTCGAGAGAATCAACAGCATAGTGTGAAAACCCTCTCTAATCCTTACAAAGCTGTTCCTGAATTGGATGCCCTCAAGAAGGCTTACAATAGATATACCGAAGTATACACACAATCCGGGTGAGCCGCTGAAGTATACCTAAGTATCACTTCACGACTGTAGACCGTTTTGAAACAAATAACCATCATGATTTATATGGCAAGATCTTTAGATCTCATTCAGACTCTTTTACACCTTGTGTCCTTTTTGGTGAACACAGGTGTATTATGTTGAAAGTGTGTCCTTAGAGATCTTTAATGAATCTCATGGCTCTAGACTCGATTATGTGCGTTTTGGTTTTAGTAGTCGGAAGCATGGAGCAGAGTGCCACATTTTCAATATCAACACATCTCGGAGTGAGAGGCCGATAGATTATACAGTGTTCTCCGTGAGAAATGAGAAAAATATCTTTTAAGAGATATCTGAGTGGCTAGGAGGGGTCTGTGCAGTGTGTCACTGGGTCCATGACGTCTTGTCTTCAATATCTGTATCAACTATGTGAATACCGATAGCAGATGTATTGACCTGGTTTCTGCCCTAAGTTTTTATGGAGGGCTATTTCTTTTCACCCTTTCATAAACTTTTCTTTTTAATTCTTCTACCCGTTCTTCCCCTTTCTCATTTTACTCCTTTTTTCAATCTTACCTAAGGACTTCTAATTCTAATCAATCGGAATTGTCCTTGGGTAGATCCCTCCGGCTCTGGCGGATCATAGGACATAACCTAAACATAATCATCTTATTACTCCATGATTATCCTAGATATATCGATCACTTGCCATAAAACCTTTTGTGAAAATCTCTTAAAGTGTTTTTGATTAAACACATTTTGGTTAACACTTCGAGAGTTTTTGCATTTTCTGAAATACTCCCCCTTCACATGTGCTCATGCATTTTTAATATAAATTTGCACATGTTGGGTAGAGTTCGCACATTTTGAATTGATCGATTTTCAGTTAATATGACCAACGCGAGACACGTTTACATCACTAGTTAGACTAGCTTGAAATTATTACCTGTCCCGGTCATATTTAAAGATAATCTCTCGAATTGGTACATTCTACTCAGACAAGTCCTTTGCGAGACACGTTTACATCACTAGTTAGACTAGCTTGAAATTATTACCCGTCCCGGTCATATTTAAAGATAATCTCTCGAATTGGTACATTCTACTCAGACAAGTCCTTTGCGAGACACGTTTACATCACTGGATAACCAACTTGAAATTATTACCCGTCCCGGACAAGTCTTTTCGATTACTGACATTTAATTTTCATCAATTCGAGGGTTAACGCTGAGTCTTTTTGGAGAGCTCTTTTTGAGATTCAATCCACGATCTTTAAACATTTTGATCACATTTTAATCACGTCTTCTCCCCCTCAAAAATAGCATTTCGTGATATTTTTGATATCAACTGATTAAATGAAAGCTTTTCGGAGAGATAGACAGATTTGAGCATGAAATTGGAACATTTTGTTTTTCAATTTTATACTCCCTCTTAAATAAAGCATGTTTTATGGGTTTTGGAGGGAGTTATCTTGAGAACTTTATGAAAGATTTTGAAAAATATTATTAAAAAATATTGAAGGAAATGTGCTTAAGATAGAGAAGATTTTGAAAATCTTAGAAGATATGGTAGAAGAATTATCTTCATTTGTCTTAGGGTAAGTGTTTGAAAAAGTTATTGATTTTGCACAACACTTTCCTTTATTTGAAGTTCGGGTTGTAAGCTGAAATACTTACAAGCCATTGAGATTTTTAGGATAAGTGCTCAAAAATATTTAAAACCTTTGTTTTGAATAAGCACTTTCCTTTCTTTGAAGCGCGGGTCCTGAACTGATATGCTCAGAAGCCATTACATTAAGCTCGGGTCCGAAACTGAGTTGTTCCAAAGCCATCTTGAAGAAAATTTTGAGAAACGACATGTTTTGGAAAACATTTTAATGAACTCTCGCTCAAGCATCTGTACATGTCCGTATCATTGTTGAATGACATTTCTAGATACGTACAGAATATCGATTATACGGGAGACATTTCGTGAGAATAATATTTTTGTATTTTTTCATTTTTATATTGTTTTTGTATTTTTGAAATTTTCTATTTTTGAATTTTGCTTTTGTTTGTTTTTCAAATTTTGTATTTTGTTTTTGTTTTTTCAAAAAATAATATTCACAAAGAAGAATTAAGTTTGAACAAGTAGAAGTGGAGTTAAGAGTGGAATAAGACAAGGATTTACACATGCGATGTTGGCATAAAGTTCTTCATTTCCACATCGAGTGTATGATTCCTCAATACTTACATAAGTACCTGCATCCACATAAGAGAGATTTGCACAAATAGCAGTGTTAGAAGTACATGTTTCCTCACATTGAGGATGTTCACCATCAACGGTTGTAGTGGTGACTACTTCCTTATCCTGAAGATTTTCACTATTATTTGTCTTGGTGCAGCTATCAGGAATCTTTCCTATGGGAATCCATCTAAGACCAACTGTGTTAAACAATTTTCCCGTGGGTATCCACCTAAGGCAAGATCTAGGAGTTGTTTTCTTTTCAGATGCAGCGGAAGTCTTATTTTGAGAAAAACTACGTCCTGTCGAGATCCACCTATTAGGTTTCTTAGCCTCTTACTTCTTATCAACGGGCTTGTGTCTATTTGGTGTCTTAGTGGATTGTGCCTTAGCACATAAATTTTCTTTCTTGATATACTATGCAACACATGCATCATGATTAGCTGAAAAGACACATTTTTGACATGTAGGACAGACAAATTCAACATTCTTGTTTAAAACAGCAACCTTAATTTTGTCACTACAGTCATTTAAAACTTGTTTCCTATTCGAAGAGGAATTTGAATTCTTAGTGTTGCATTCTACGTGCATAACATTTTCTTTTTCGCGATTTCACCATGTCGAGAAAGAGAGAGAGGAGGAGGAAATGACGGCAATGGTGGAGTGGTGACAGTTGTGGTGATTGTGTGGCGACCTCGAACCAAAATAAACTCCTGAACAAGCCTTCGATCTATGCATATCTATATTCAAAACAGAGGGAGGTGGCAACGTGAAGATGGCAGTGAAGGTGTGGTGGTGGTCGGCATCTTCAAGAAAGAGAGAAAAGCTGATGGGTTGTGATGGTGAGGGGCTGATGGTGGCTGGTGGCGGTGTGGGATGGCAGTGGGTGGAGAGAGGTGGCCGGAATTCAGGGGGAGGTTGCCGGATTTAAGAGGGGGTAATAACCGTAGAGTGAGTTATACTTAGGTATATATAGGCTAGGTTTAGGTTTAGGTAAACCCTAGGGACCAAAACTGCCAACAACTAAAGTCTAGGGGCGGCGGTGGAACTTTAGTTCAGGGACCACTATTGTAGTTTTTGCAATCTTTCGCGAAATCAAGTTCGAGGCTCGTTTAGACTAGTAAACGATAGATTCAAGATGCGAGAATTACGCCATCGCGCTTAGAATAATTTTTCCAATAAAAATGACTATTCATACGCCTCGTTCCTCACAAATTATAAAATAATCAAATCAAATCGTTGGTTGTGCCAGTACGCGTTGTGTACAAATTCCACGTTTCGCGAGATAACTTCACGTTTTATGGTCAAATAAGCTTGGAGAGGTTCGTAAATAGAAAACAGGGATAACCTCGTATAAAAATATGTCAGAAAAATTACCGGTTGTCACACACGAACACAGGTACGACGCTAGTGACCTTATTCTATGATTTAAACTCCACACGAATTGATCTTGTATCAGCCACAACTTGAACGAACATGTAAGCCCTAACACGATCGAAGTATAAATGAGAACCTACTTGTCTTGTTATCTTTTCCACACTCGTATATATGCAGGGAGAGTTTTCTTTTGGTTTTCATTCGGTTTAAGAAATGATGGCAGTGGATTTGATAATAATGTTATACCATCGAATGAAACGTGCGAATTTGTACAAGAAAGGGATACCGTGTTTTATTATTGTGTTGATAAGATCGGATCTCTTCCAAAGATATAAAAAAAACGTGTGAGAGGAATGCAAAGTCAACGAGTATCATGTTATGGACAAATCTTTCACTCACTGAGAAGTGAAAACCTGTGACTAGATCGTCCTGAAGACGGATGCGACGGGAAGAAGTGGCATTTGGAAGTGTTGCTGACTTAACATTTAGGTTTCGAGTAGCATGTTATTGATTTCGGATTCTCATAAGGGAGGAAAAACGTGTGAGAATATTTTAAATAGGGAAACAATTTGATGTAGACATGGTGCAAATTCTAAAAGAAACGTGTGAAGAAATATAAACAAATCTTGTATTTTTCTTATTATATAGTAAAAGATACATGTATTCATTTATTTATAAATGTGGTATAATCATTGTAATTACTAAAATGCTAACTCAAAAATTTTAGGGTGTTATAAGCACTATAACTTTTTTCACCTGGATATTGGACGTACTATTGTTATTATTGATATCTATTATAGATATTGGTATTTAGATGGTCAAAGTTGTTTGTGGGTTCTATTTGAACTTTGTGACATATTCTGGTTTCAAGAATGAACACGTCTGATGTTTTGTTTTGTGCTAATTACATTAGCTGAAATTAGGGAAAGGGACTGGTCGAATGTACTTACGTGTATATAGATACCCCACATGCATATGTTTGTAGGCTACAAAATTTTGTTCTTGGTGAGCGTATCATGACACCCAATACAGATGTTCAGAATCCGGTGAAGGTAATGGTCTATTTACTATTTTACTTATTGCTACACGAAAGAATCTACTAATATCACAAGTAATATTATTTCTCAGAATTAGACAATTTCTTGTTGATATTCTTCTCCTTCTCAATTGGAATGGGGTAAATGATTGAGGCACGTTATATCTAGGTGTAATGTATTGTTTTTTTAGTTCTGTAGCAAAGTTATGTATGAAATGCAGTTCAATAATGGTTTTATTAAATCTCCAGGCTTGCACTATCAGTTCATGTGGCAACTTTGCCGTGATAGGCACAACAGGTGGTTGGATTGAAAAGATTATAGCACTTGGGTCGATGTGTATTGTGTTTTCCTATTTATGCGGCATGAAATTCTTGGTATCCGTAATTTTATTGTAAAAACAAAGTGTAATATATTAGAAAGGTAGTTCACTGGAAATTTATATTTCAGGGTACCTGCCGCCGCAATGCGTTATATTTGAGGATGAAATAAATAAAGAGTTCTCCAGGCTTATAATTTCAAATGCCAACAAATAAGTCACCATAAATTAGTTTTGTCGTATGTGGTAACTAATCTATGATTTCGAGTTGTGACATGAAGAAAAAATAAATAAATAAAAGTTCATGATGTAAAGCATAGCTCTCTCTCTAGTGGCGACAAAGGAGAAAATTTCTAAACCTTAACCGCTATTGATCCGATTAGAAGTTTTCTGTCTTATTCATTGTTCGTGGCTTATTAGATATCCTTTGACTTTAATAATTATTTATTAATTGAACTAGGCCCCAACGATTATAATAATTATCTTGTGATAATTATTAATTTATTGTTCGTGGCTCCTTGTGCTTTCACCGACCTATTTGAGTTTTTAATTTATTGCTCGTGGTATCTTACTCACATATTTATTATCATCATTCTTTGTTTATTACACCATGTAACTTTAATGCGATCTACTGGATTATAAACCCGAGTTGTAAACAAGGGTTTTCTCGTTCTGATTAAAGATTAGTTGTTGCTTTCTTTTTTGTGGTTTCTGCTGCAATTACTTGTTTAAGAGTTTAAGAGGGGTTTGATGTTGAATTTGGGAGAGGAGCAAAATTGTTTTCCACGTCCTGTGGTGAATGTTAAAGAATTGACTGAGAACGCTGATGTTACTCAGGCTCATAGGGTTTTGAAAAACCCTAACGTGGATTCTGGTTCTAAGGTGAGTCTAAGTGATGCTAATGCATCAGTGTCGAATGCTATGGATGTTGTGGAGTCCTTAACTTCATCTGGAGCTGCTGGTCATGATGTGAACGAGTCTCATGTGATTGATCAGGTTAATGCTAGTAAACTTAATGAAGTAGTACAACCTAATGCTAGTGAACCTAATTTGATTGATCAGGTGGTTTTGGATGCATGTAAATATTTTGAAGTAGCAATGGAAAATATTCAACTTAAGAATGCGGAGAACGTAGGTGCTGCTAATTCATCACCTCAGCCTAATGTTGCTACTAGTGTTTCTAATGTGAATCCGGTTTCATATGCGGGTGCTACGTCAAATGAGCCCAAGAAACACAAGTCTAACTTTTGTAGGTTGGAGTGTAGCAATAAAACTAATGAAGTGGATCTTTCCGTTCCTATGAAAGTGATAGAAGAGGTAAACTCCAGATTTGCGAATACTTTATATGGTTATTTTCTTGGTAAACGTATTGCTTTTCCGGTTGTTGATTATTATGTGCGTAATGCGTGGGCTAAGTATGATATTCAAAAGGTTATGATGAACGCAAAGGGGTTCTTTTTTTTTCAAGTTTACCACTCCTAAAGGTGTTGAAGATGTTCTTGAAAATGGGCCATGGATGATTAGAAATGTGCCTATCATTCTTAAAAATTGGACACTAAACACTAATCTGATCAAAGAGGATTTGACTAAGATTCCGGTGTGGGTCAAATTCCATGATGTTCCCCTTGCTATGTTCTCTGATGATGGTCTCAGTCTCCTTGCCACATTGATTGGTACTCCGAAAATGTTAGACTCTTACACTAGTCAAATGTGTTTGGAATCGTGGGGCCGTAGTAGTTTTGCTAGGTGTTTGATTGAAGTGAAGGCGGATGAGGTACTTAGGGAGAGCCTCACTATCGAGATACCCTTACTTGATGGGACGGGTTCTACGACTGAAAAGATTCAGGTTAAATATGAGTGGAAACCGCCTCGGTGTGATACGTGTAAGCTATTTGGTCATACCCTGGTTGATTGTCCAAAATCTGTTCCACCTCCTATTCAACCCACACAGCGTGTTAATGATGGTTTTCAAACGGTCAATAACAAAAGTAAGGGTAAGAATGGTAGCCAAAGTGCACCTGGAAAAAGAGGATTTACTAAACCTACTGGGGGCCTAAGTTTTAGTATCAACCTAAAGCTCCTCCTCCTGAGCCCAAGAAGGGGGATGGTGCAAAGAAGAAGGCCACTGAAGTGGCTAGTACGAGCGAGACCAAGATTGCTCCATCGAATCCCTTTGATGCTCTTAATATGATCGATACTGATGAATGTGGCATTCCTACTGATGTCGTGGCTAAGGATGGGGCCGAGTCGGATTCTGGCAGTACAATGGAAGCTAAAGAGGTTGGTCTTACTCCTATTGTTGAGAAAATTGTGGAGCTTGAAAAGCTAATAATTGATGGGAAAACTACTCTTGTGGATGATGATAGTCATCCTATTAAAAAGGTAGATTATCCGGGGAATAAAAAGGGAGCTAAGGTGGATGGGTCTCAAAAGGGTGGTAGATTATCCGAGGAACTGCTTGTGAGTGTTGTGAAAGAGAAGGTGCAGGCCGCGGCTAGTATGTCTAGTTCTTCCTTTTCTCCGTCTACTTCTTCTACTAAGAGGGTTAACCCATTGGTAATGATCTAAGAACACTAACTTTATCACACTATCTATGCTATTCGAATTGTACAACTCAAAGATAAGAACTAGATAGGAGAAAGAGTGTGGATCGTATGAAACATAAATCGGATATATTAGCTAAGCTTGGAAAGAAAGCAATACAACACATAAATAAAACATACACACATACTCTCACCTATACTAGACAATGAGGCACCCTTGATTATGTGGTGAGAGTGTCCTTATATAGCCACATGAGTGACGCCCTAGTGGATTTATCTTGGGCTTTGATGGGCTTTGTGTTGGACTTGGACTTTTAAACATTACATGGACTTATCTATTACTCACTAGCTTAGTACAACACAAAGCTTTCTTAAACTATTCAATTACATACAAATGACACAACACAAAGTTGTATTAACCAAATAACCATCACATTCAATTAATTGCTAACAATCTCCCCCTAAGGGATGGTCATTTCAATGATGCTCCCAGTGATTTGGTCTTTTGTCTTCGGTATCTTGAACTTTGTGTGTCAATGTAGAATAGTCTTGATTCTTCGTTCCTTCATGCTATGTGATCTTCAAAGTAATCGTCTTTCGGTTCTTCTTGCCTTTGATCTACATCTTTTTGTACATTTGCGTCGTATCCTCCATCATACTCATACTTCTTGAGCTTCATACTTATGTCATCCTTTCTTGATACATGAGCTTGTTCTTGACATGTTGATTAGCTTTTTGACGTTGTCTTAGCACTTTGTCATTAACTTGATCCTTTTGTCTCGAACTTTTACACTTGAGCTTTGTTGAGGATGATCTTCATAAGAATGAGTATGAGGAGATTTTGTTGTTGAGACATATGATGATGGTAAATGCACTTTTGTGTGTACCTGCATAAAACAGTTAGCAATAAATCGTCTAGCGCTTACAGGTTCAGATTTCGAGATTGTTAACAGCATAGTGTGAAAACTTTCTCTAATCTTTACCAAGGCCGTTCTGAATCGGATACCCCCGAAAGGGCTTACACAGACACACCGAAGTGCACCCACGATTCAGTGAGTCGTAGGAGATCACCCCATGACTGTAGACCGTTTGAAGCATGTAACCATCATGATATAAGGCAAGATCCGAAGATCTCATTAAGACTCTTACAACTTGTGTCCTTTTTGGCGAACACAAGTGTATTATATTGGAAGTGTTCCTAAGAGATCTTTAATGAATCTCATGGCTCTAGACTTGATAATGTGCATTTTGGTTTTTAGTAGACGGAGGCATGGAGCAGAGTGCCACCTTTTCAATATCAACACATCTCGGAGTGAGAGGCCCTATATTATGCAGTGTTCTCCGTGAGAAATGAAACAAATATCTTTTAAGAGATATCTGAGTGGCTAGGAGGGGTGGTGTAGCGCGTCACTGGGTCCATGACGTCTTGTCTTCAATATCTGTATCACCTTAGTGAATACCAATAGTAGATGTATTGACCCGGTTTCTGCCCTAAGTTTTCATGGAGGGCTATTTCTTTTCACCCTTTCATAAACTTTTCTTTTTAATTCTTCAACCCCTTCTTTCCCTTTCTCATTTACTCCTTTTTTCAATTTTTTCTTAAGGACTTCTAATTCTAATCTATTGGAATTGTCCTTGGGTAGATCCCTCCGGCTCTGGCGGATCATATGACATAACCTAATCATAATCACCTTATTACTCCATGATTATCCTAGACTTGTTGATCACTTGCCATAAAACCTTTTTTGAAAATCTCTCAAAGTGTTTATGAATAAACACATTTAGTTAACACTTCGAGAGTTTTGCATTTTCTGAAATACTCCCCTTTCACATGTGCTCATGCATTTTTAAGATAAATTTGCACATGTTGGGTAGAGTTCGTACATTTGAAATGATTGATTTTCAGTTGATATGACCTTTGCGAGACATGTTTACATCACTAGTTAGACTAGCTTGAAATTATTACCCATCCTGGTCATATCAAAAGATTATCTCTCGAATTGGTACATTCTACTCAGACAAGTCCTTTGCGAGACACGTTTACATCACTGGATGAACCACCTTGAAATTATTACCCGTCCCGGACAAGTCTTTTCGATTACTGACATTTAATTTTCCGTCAATTCGAGGGTTCAAATCTGAGTCTTTTTGGAGAGCTCTTGCTGAGATTCAATCCACGATCTTTAAATCTTTTTGATCACATTTTAATCACGTCTTCCCCCCCTCAAAAATAGCATGTAGTGATATTTTTGATATCAACTGATTAAATGAAAGCTTTTTGGAGAGATAGACGGATTGGTTTTAGCATGAATTTGGAACATTTTTGTTTTTAATTTTTTTACACCCCCTTAAACAAAGCATATCTTTAAACATTTGAGTTTAAATTAATTTTAAGGGTATAGAGGGAGTTATCATTTTGAAAAATCTTGAGCACAGAACTTGGAGAAAGATTTTGAAAAATCTTGATCATGTGCTCAAATTTTTTTTAATTTTCCTTTCACATTATGAGTCCTGGTCTGAAATAATCAGAAGTCATCAATGTAGCACGGGTTTCGTACTGAAATACGTGAAAACCGTTATTTAACTACGGGTTTCGTACTGAAGTATACGAAAGCCATAGTGAATGAATTTTGAGAAAGACATGTTTTAGAAAAATTTTAAATGAACTCTCGCTCAAGCATCTGTACATGTCCGAATCATTGTTGAATGACATTTCTAGATACGTATAGAATATCGATTATACCAGAGACATGTCGTGAGAAAAATATTTTTAATTTTTTTATTTTATATTGTTTTTGTATTTTTGAAATTTTCTATTTTTGTATTTTGTTTTTGATGGTTTTTCAAATTTTGTATTTTCTTTTTTCAAAAATATTTAAAGCGAAGCTTTTTGAGATATAATTTAAGAAGTTTCGAGAAGACTTTCTAACTCTTCGGGAGTTAGGCTTCTCATGCCAATTCGTCGAACTAGTTCGTCAAACCTTTCTTTTGGAAGGGCTTTAGTAAATAGATCGGCGAGTTGGTATTCAGTCTTTACGAAGAATAATTCAACAGTACCCTCTTCTACGTGTTCCTTGATGAAGTGGTAGCGGACTCTGATATGCTTGGTCGTCGCAATCAGTGGCGAGTTGTCTTCTCGTATGTACATGTCGCAATCAGTGGCGAGTTATCTTCTCGTATGTACTGGCCTTGAAGGTTTACCAATAACGTGATTTATTGGATGGTCTTTAGTCCATTGTAACGTTGAAGGGTACCTTGGGTATGACGAATGCGTGTTAGATGATTCATGTAACCTTGAAGATGATTCAGCAGAATCCGTTGCAAATGGGTTTTCGAACACTTCTTCTTCTTCTTCTAACACATCATTGTTTTGTTGTTGTTCTTCTTGAATTGGGGTATTGTGGTTTTGCTCATCAACTCTAGGTAATACAATCTCAATGACTGGAGTTGCAGAAGTAGATGTTGATGACGTGGAGGGAGTTGGTGCATCAGCTTCGAATGTTGTTGATGCATCTTGCGATGGTGGTAGTGGTGGTGGTTGATGATTTTGAGCGGGTGCAACGGAACGTTGTTGTGATGCATTTGTCGAAGCTCCACCATAGTACTCATCATACATAAACTCGAAGAAATTTTTTAGTTCTTGATTTTTCGGTGTGTCATTGTTAGTTGACTGAGCTCCTTGGGGTACGAGTCCTGAACTAATATGTCTAGAAGTCTGACTGTTTGGTGCGGGTCCTAATCCGGTATGATTAGAAGCCATCGGGTTAAGTGCGGGTTCTAGAGCGAGTCTCTCAGAAGCCATTTGTGAAATCTCGTCAAACTTCACATTCATCGTCTCCATTATCCTTTTAGTTCTTCTATTATACACCCTGAATGCCCTCGAGTTTTCTGAATAACCAATGAAGATTCTAATATCACCCTTAGCTTTCAGCTTCCCCAGATCTTCTCTGTCATTTGTAGGATAGCACAAAGCGCCAAATACATGAAGGTAAGAGATGTCAGGTTTTCTGTTGTTCACTAACTCATATGGGGTTTTATTGAATCTTGGATGGATTAGGGATCGGTTCTGAGTGAAACAAGCAGTGGCAACAGCATCAGCCCATAAGAATAACGGTGCACTGGAATAAATCAGCATTGTGCAAGTAGCTTCCACAAGAGTTCTGTTTTTTCTTTCGACTACCCCATTTTGCTGTGGAGTTCTGACAACTGATGTCTGGTGAGTGATTCCAGTATCTTCAAAATATGTTCTTAACTCCTGATTAGTGAATTCCGTGCCATTGTCTGTTCTTATGATCCTGACTGGAGCTTGAAGTAGGACTTGAATTCGCTTCAGAAAGGTGATGATGATGCCTGGTGCTTCGTCTTTTGATCTCAGAAACTTTACCCATGTATATCTTGAATAATCATCGACAATAACAAGAATATACTTCTTCCCATTAACGCTTTCAACTCTCATTGAGCCACATAAGTCATATGCAACAAATGTAACTTATCAACCGAACTGGGTACGGTTTTAGGTTTATATGTTTCCCTTTTGCTTTTTCCTTGCTCAAAGGATGGACATAAGTGATCTTTGGTGTATTTGAAATTTGGGAGACCGTTGACGATGTTGTCTTTGGCTAACTTGGTTAAGGTGTCGAAGTTGAGATGGGATAATCGTCTGTGCCACAACCAGGACTTAGTTTCGCAAGCTCTTGTCATGAGACATATCGGTGATGAAGAGGCCATTTGGTTTATGTCGATAGCATAGAGATTGGTGCCACGATTTCCGGTTAAGAGATCATCTCCAATCAAATTTCTAACGAAGCAAGTATTTCTCCTAAATGCAACCTCTAAATCTGCATCGCAAAATTGTCCGACGGAAAACAAATTGTGTCCCAACCCTTCGACATAGTGAACCCGAGTGATTAAGAAGTTTCCAAACTGAAGATCTCTATAACCCAGAATAGCTACTACATGATCATTTCCAAAGCGAACAGTTACCATGAACTTCCATACAAAGTTGATCAGCAGCTTCAGATTCCTGGTCATGTGCTTGGAGCAACCCGAGTCGATGATCCAAAGACATATTTCGATAACCTGCCAATAACAGAAGATTGTGCATTTGGAAACCGTTTATCATTTGGTTCCATGGGGTTAGGGGTAACAGACGAATCACATTCATAGAAGGTTTTTACTGGTTCTTTTGGAGCCTTTAATTTACCATTTACTAGTGTGAATTCTCTACCCGTTGGAATCCATATGCACAACTTAAGATAGTTCCTAGGCAATATGCTACTAGTGGTTGACCTAGCTGCTTTAATGATTCTTTTAACATATCTAGACCTAGCACTAGTTCCTGGAGGAACATCTTTCTGATTAGGCATAGTATTCACATTCACGTTATTAGAAACATTATCAGCACAGACATTTTTAGACAAAGATTTCTCGCACATTAAACAAACAGAGTCATGCACTAGAATCAGTACTTTTAACATTACATCCAGATGACACATGTTTCTTATTCAAAAGCGATAAATTCCTAGGGTTTTCTTCTACTTCTTCTGTTTTATTCTTGCATTCGCTCTCAGAGACATGTGAGACTCGATTGTTCCTTGTATTGCTCTTAGGCTTTAGTCTGCTGCTCCTAGAGGTACTTTCTACTCCTGTAGAAGGTAAGGCACACACATTAGGATTTATCTTGTTGTCCTTTGAATTTTTATTAGCATTCCTAGTCTCTTTTGGATTATCTGTATTGCTCTTGTCTATCGCCCTATATATTTGAGATGTAGAGGTTGACGCAGTAGTGGTACTAATCCTATAAATACCAGGTGCTATCACATTCGATGTTTCAACAACAGCTTTCCCTTTATCAGCACATTTTGCCTTTTCACTTTGAGAAATTAACACATCAACCTTTGGAGTGACTAGTTTTGTCAAATCAATTGTCACATCAACTATTGGAACACTTTGAGAAATTGACATTTTTGGTTTTACAACCGGTTTGTCCAAAGTCGATGGTTTTGCAATCTTAGTTTCCTCACCCTTCCGTTTTTGACTTTCCAGCTGAGACTTCAAATGATCATTTTGCTCTTTCATGTTTTTGTAAGCACGCTCATACGACAATTTTTCATACTTGCATTCTTCCTTTTTTCGATCAAGTTGTTTAAAATATGTTACATTTTCTTTTTCAAGCTTAGCAAGCGCATTTTCATATTTTAAAACACTTCATTTACCCACCATACTCAACCAACATCTATATTTTAACATACTAAACCTGTCTCATACAACCATGACCCGTTCACACTCCGAAATGGGTGAGAACACGCTTATACCAAACACCCCTTTAAAAACCATTTCCACTACACACTTTTTACCCATAGCACTTATCCACTACATAACCACTTGAACACATACATAACTTGACATTTATAATATATTGCAAAGATGATAGTACATGGTCTTAACCCATGGCTTTCCAAAATGGGTGAAATTGACTAGTTGCCAAACACCACCCAACTACTACCATAATCATATACCATAAGACTTCTTAACATTTACACAAACTTGACCTACGACCCAACTTGAACAATGACCATATATGAAAACAAGACCGTTAAATAACAAAATGACCATATGGATTGAAATATACCCAAAACACGAAAAGACACGTCGGGGGCTTCCAACTTCAACTCGCTTGGTCCAAAAGAATACGGTCTTCTACTACAACTTCTTCTAACATGAACTTCTACTACATATTCACTTATACCTTATCCTTACCTTTGCTCGATTCTTCGGTACCTATCAAAAAAACATTACAACTAAACACGTAAGCGAAACGCTTAGTAAGTACATGGCATAACAAGCTAAAAAACATATGATATAAAATCATAACATATCCATAACTAGTCTAACCACTAGTTAAGCTAGCGATATAGGGGCACATACCTCACGCCAACATAGTCGGCCTAAACACGATCAACCCATAAGGTTGAACCTCATCCCATAGTTTTCCCAACGACTAACTAAGCTAAGCCTAGTGATGGATCCAAAACTAGCTAACGCACCCTATACCCTATCCTTCACCATTACCATGTAATCAAACATGATAAAGCTAACAAATATAAACCATTATCATACATAAGATATGATAAAGCTAACAAACCATGTTATAACCATATACTTACCTTGATTCACAAATACAACTTCACTAGCAACAACTTCCCACTTCTTACTTACTTCCTATATCACAATCATCTCAAATTAGGGACTAATTTCAACACTAACACTATATATCATCAATTTATAACTTCTATACTAAATCCCATAACATAAACCCTAATTCATAATTTGGGGAAGAACACTTACTTGATATTAGGGTTGAAATTAGAAGTTCTCAAAGACTTGGAAATACTTCAATAGATTAATGGTGAGCTTAGATGATGAATTGATGTTTCCCTCCTTTTCTCCTTCTTGGATCGACACCACAGCCACACACACTCACACACTCTAACTTTCTCTGGAACTATCTCTAATTTTCTATACTTTAGATATTTAATAATTTATCTTAACTCAAATGGCAAAACTAGCCCTCAAAGTTTCATTCTTTCTATATTGACCACACATATTTACCACTTAACTCATAACACATAATACATTACTTATTATATACATATATAGTATCTTATCGGGATATGAGTGTAACACTAATAAAAGTATCATTTATCAATAATATAAGTAAATATAATCAACTGTACGTTGACATTACCTTTTGTCTGTCACTAATAAAAGTGTAGTTTGAATTTGGCTGCAAGTCAGATCATCTGTTAGACATTGAAGAAACCAAGTCCATGAATCTTTGTTTTCAGCTTCTACAACAACATAGGCTAATGGGTATATTCCATTGTTGCTATCAATGCCAACAGCTATAAGAAGTTGACCAGGAAAATCATCAACTAAAGAGACGTAGATGCACATGTCGCAATCAGTGGCGAGTTGTCTTCTCGTATGTACTGGTCTTGAAGGTTTACCAATAACGTGATTTATTGGATGGTCTTTAGTCCATTGTAACGTTGAAGGGTACCTTGGGTATGACGAATGCGTGTTAGATGATTCATGTAACCTTGAAGATGATTCAGCAGAATCCGTTGCAAATGGGTTTTCGAACACTTCTTCTTCTTCTTCTAACACATCATTGTTTTGTTGTTGTTCTTCTTGAATTGAGGTATTGTGGTTTTGCTCATCAACTCTAGGTAATACAATCTTAATTACTGGAGTTGCAGGAGTAGATGTTGATGACGTGGAGGGAGTTGGTGCGTCAGCTTTGAATGTTGTTGATGCATCTTGCGGTGGTGGTAGTGGTGGTGGTTGATGATTTTGAGCGGGTGCAACGGAACATTGTTGTGAGGCATTTGTCGAAGCTCCACCATAGTACTCATCATACATAAACTCGAAGAAATTTTTTAGTTCTTGATTTTTCGGTGTGTCATTGTTAGTTGACTGAGCTCCTTGGGGTACGAGTCCTGAACTAATATGTCTAGAAGTCTGACTGTTTGGTGTGGGTCCTAATCCGGTATGATTAGAAGCCATCGGGTTAAGTGCGGGTTCTAGAGCGAGTCTCTCAGAAGCCATTTGTGAAATCTCGTCAAACTTCACATTCATCGTTTCCATTATCCTTTTAGTTCTTCTATTATACACCCTGAATGCCCTCGAGTTTTCTGAATAACCAATGAAGATTCTAATATCACCCTTAGCTTTCAGCTTCCCCAGATCTTCTCTGTCATTTGTAGGATAGCACAAAGCGCCAAATACATGAAGGTAAGAGATGTCAGGTTTTCTGTTGTTCACTAACTCATATGGGGTTTTATTGAATCTTGGATGGATTAGGGATCGGTTCTGAGTGAAACAAGCAGTGGCAACAGCATCAGCCCATAAGAATAACGGTGCACTGGAATAAATCAGCATTGTGCAAGTAGCTTCCACAAGAGTTCTGTTTTTTCTTTCGACTACCCCATTTTGCTGTGGAGTTCTGACAACTGATGTCTGGTGAGTGATTCCAGTATCTTCAAAATATGTTCTTAACTCCTGATTAGTGAATTCCGTGCCATTGTCTGTTCTTATGATCCTGACTGGAGCTTGAAGTAGGACTTGAATTCGCTTCAGAAAGGTGATGATGATGCCTGGTGCTTCGTCTTTTGATCTCAGAAACTTTACCCATGTATATCTTGAATAATCATCGACAATAACAAGAATATACTTCTTCCCATTAACGCTTTCAACTCTCATTGAGCCACATAAGTCATATGCAACAAATGTAACTTATCAACCGAACTGGGTACGGTTTTAGGTTTATATGTTTCCCTTTTGCTTTTTCCTTGCTCAAAGGATGGACATAAGTGATCTTTGGTGTATTTGAACTTTGGGAGACCGTTGACGATGTTGTCTTTGGCTAGCTTGGTTAAGGTGTCGAAGTTGAGATGGGATAATCGTCTGTGCCACAACCAGGACTTAGTTTCGCAAGCTCTTGTCATGAGACATATCGGTGATGAAGAGGCCATTTGGTTTATGTCGATAGCATAGAGATTGGTGTCACGATTTCCGGTTAAGAGATCATCTCCAATCAAATTTGTAACGAAGCAAGTATTTCTCCTAAATGCAACCTCTAAATCTGCATCGCAAAATTGTCCGACGGAAAACAAATTGTGTCCCAACCCTTCGACATAGTGAACCCGAGTGATTAAGTAGTTTCCAAACTGAAGATCTCTATAACCCAGAATAGCTACTACATGATCATTTCCAAAGCGAACAGTTACCATGAACTTCCATACAAAGTTGATCAGCAGCTTCAGATTCCTGGTCATGTGCTTGGAGCAACCCGAGTCGATGATCCAAAGACATATTTCGATAACCTGCCAATAACAGAAGATTGTGCATTTGGAAACCGTTTATCATTTGGTTCCATGGGGTTAGGGGTAACAGACGAATCACATTCATAGAAGGTTTTTACTGGTTCTCTTGCATTCGCTCTCAGAGACATGTGAGACTCGATTGTTCCTTGTATTGCTCTTAGGCTTTAGTCTGCTGCTCCTAGAGGTACTTTCTACTCCTGTAGAAGGTAAGGCACACACATTAGGATTTATCTTGTTGTCCTTTGAATTTTTATTAGCATTCCTAGTCTCTTTTGGATTATCTGTATTGCTCTTGTCTATCGCCCTATATATTTGAGATGTAGAGGTTGACGCAGTAGTGGTACTAATCCTATAAATACCAGGTGCTATCACATTCGATGTTTCAACAACAGCTTTCCCTTTATCAGCACATTTTGCCTTTTCACTTTGAGAAATTAACACATCAACCTTTGGAGTGACTAGTTTTGTCAAATCAATTGTCACATCAACTATTGGAACACTTTGAGAAATTGACATTTTTGGTTTTACAACCGGTTTATCCAAAGTCGATGGTTTTGCAATCTTAGTTTCCTCACCCTTCCGTTTTTGACTTTCCAGCTGAGACTTCAAATGATCATTTTGCTCTTTCATGTTTTTGTAAGCACACTCATACGACAATTTGTCATACTTGCATTATTCCTTTTTTCAATCAAGTTGTTTAAAATATGTTACATTTTCTTTTTCAAGCTTAGCAAGCGCATTTTCATATTTTAAAACAATTTTAGAAGTCTCAGCTCGGAGTCTTTCATCGTCTTCTACAGAATATGTTTGGTAAATTATAGACATAATATCAGTTGACAGAGCTACTTCGAAGAAAGTGTCATTATATTTTTCCAAAAGTTTGATTCGTTCAATGTTTTCATTAGCTTCCTTTACCAGGGATTTGTGGTCCTTGACAAATTCGGCTGTTTCTTTTAAAATTGCATTTTCAACATGAATTACTCTTGCACTAATGTTGTAGAGTGGAGTAGTAATTTCTGTTTGAAACACCTTTTTCATTTCATTATGAAAACTTGAATGCCAGTTACTGATGCTAAGATTCATTTTTGAGTCAACAATACTTTGAAGTGTTTTTACTCTATCTTTCAGATCATCTAAATATCTTCTAGCTTCACTTGTGTTAAAAGGGTTGCTATAGGACATTTGTTCTAGATTTGAAAGATTTTTGGAAACAACTTTTGGTTTTGTTGAGACAACTGGTCTTTTGAAAACCTTTGGAATTTGTTGTTGTTTAACAAAGTTTACACCAGAAAGTATGTTAAGTTTATTATAATCAATTGGTTTAATTTCTGGGTTCATTTGTCTCATTTTTGTTCTACTCTCTTCGGCAAGCTCAATCATTTCATCAGAATCCCGAACCTCGGGAGGATCATGTTTATCAAACAGCACATTACCATTATATAACACATTCTGTTCTTTCTGAGCTTTCTTGAGTGTATAAGGGTTTTCGCAACCGATAGCCATTTTTTTCATTGTGTGCAAAAGTGGGTTTGGATCTTTGATTAACATGTGAATTGTTTGAGCAGAATGACCCATTTTGACAAGAAAATCTTCTAACTTCTGTAAATCTGAAACATCCGTGTTTAAGGATCTTATTTTCTTGTTTAAGTAAACATCGAGGGTGTCATACTTAATTTGCAATTGTTTTTCTCTTGAAACGGAGTTTTTGTAACCATCTTCTAATTCTGACTGTCGGGTTTTATTAATTTCAAAAACTTTTTCATTCACCTTATATCTCTCAAGCTCAGCGGTCAATTTTTCATTTGCGGCCTTAACATCGCGATTAACCTTTTTGACTTTTTCAATTTCAACACTACAGTTGTTTAATAATGATTCAAATAATGCACGTGTTTTCTCATCATTCTCAACATGCTGTGACTCGAAGCCTCCATTAGGATTCATATATGAATTTGCCAAATTAATATTGCTACAACTTGGCGCGTCCATATATGTATCATAAGTGGGTGCTGGAGTAGCAGGATGTTGTTCCTGATTAGGTGACATATCAAATATTTCATTATTGTGACATGTAGCATATGGTGGTACCTCAGAGACTGCATTGGTGTCATACACAGGAGGTGTCTCAGAATCCGTATCATACTTAGCCTCCTGAAGATTTGCCATGAAAATGCAGTTGGCAACGATGTCTTCAAGGTCTTCCATATCATCCATAAGTGCCATGAAATCATTCTTCTCAGCATTCAACTGAAACCCTGCCTTTTCCTTCTGTACCAGAATCACTGCTTTCTGTAGATACTCAAGATCTTTCTTTTTCGGCTTGGTGGGACAGTTTCTTGCCATGTGACCAATTCCTTGACAGTTGAAACACTTTAACAAGTTCCCCTGATTCATATTCCCAACATTCCCAGCAACTGGAGCAACATTCACAAAGTGATTACCAACATTCTGATTCCCAACATTCTGACCCCTTTGATTTCCAACAACTTGACCCATCTGATTCCCTGCATACTGACCCATCTGATTTCCAACATACTGTAACACCCCCAATTTCGGATAGCAACAGCGGAAGACTTAATTGGGTGTTACGTAGTGGATCTTTAGTCACAACCATAGAAAATGACTTTAGAAAGACGTTTTAAGTTTATCATTCAAAATACAAGCATTTAAAATACAAAGATGTTTCATAGTTAACACGTTTATTTAGATTTGAATGATAAAACATTTATTTAACCACCCGTGCAGGGTTTAATGCCCACTCCATGCCTTGAGTTCCAGCCTTTAGTTACCTGAGATAACATGCTAAAAGTCAACAAAAGTTGAGTGATATTCATAGGTTTAAGTTTAATAGTTTGAACACAAGTATAAGTGTTAATTGCATCGAATTACAATTAAACGAGTTAAAATCAAGTTGTTATTGCATTAAGCTCATGACACGCAACGCTTAACAGGCATCAAATATGATGTAAAGTATATAGGCCCTCAAGATGGGTATTTGCCAATAACCCATAAGTTTGTTCAAATAAAGTGCGCCTGGGTGGCTCATCCTAGCAGACCCAAACGGGGATTGTCAGTCCCAAATAGATCTATTCACAACTATTTACGTTCACTCACAAGTGATTAAGGTTCATGATAGAGGGACTTTTGGCAATAGCTACTTAAGCAATAATAACATAGTCATCGCATACAAAAAGTTTGTGTTCATGTTTGTAGCATGTATCTCCCCACAAAAGATTTAAAAGTTTAAGTGTGGGCTATGAACTCACCTTAGTAGTATAGTAGTGGTGGTAGTATCGTACTCAAACGATGAAAGGAAACGGCTTCAACACACGACCTATATAGTATATGGCAAGTTTTAGTGGTTTGATAGTCTAAGTTTGGTTTATCGCGAATCATAACGTTTAAGGTTTTATTGATTGGTAATTTATTTGTAACGTTAAGAATATGCATGTTTAAATGATCAAAATATATAGTTATATATATACATATATATATAACTCTGGGATCTGTGTTCGTTCGTTGAAGTATATAAGTCTGGCTAAAGAGATCGTTGTTTATAAATCAAGGTTGATTTATGATAAGTTATGCTACGCGTTAAATATTAAGTGATTACGTATATAAAAGTTTATAAGTTATATAACTACGTATATAATTATTATAAAATGTGATGCTAAATGTAGATTTGTGAGATCAAATATATTTGTTTCGGGTTTTGAGTTTTTGAAATATTATTACAAGTATAAAATTAGAAATAACCTTTGGGTTTTTACAAATTTACATTTTATACCCTAACGGCATAATCTTTGCACCGTTAGTCCTCGGTTATGTTTTATTTATATTTTAAATCTAAAACTTTTAATATTTACATTTTATACTCAAAAGTTCCTAAATTTACAGTTTTCATCACAAGATTATCAATATGACAGTTTTTACTTTAAGTTTCCAAATTTGGCAGTTTTAGTCCTTCGGTTAGCAAATTTTTGCAAAACAAGTCCGAAATTTATAAAAATCAAAGTTTACCATTTTTATTTCATAACTAAGTTTAAAATAGCTTATGTAACTTATAAAAAATGCTTGATTAGTCGAGACCTTATTTTTCAGCTTATGGGCTTTTAACGAGCCGAAGTTATGGCCCATTATGGGTTTGCGATTCATTGGGTTTAGAGGGGGTTTGGGCTTGGTTACGGGCTCATTTTAAGGTTGTAAAAATGTTATATTGGAGCTTATTCACACATCTTATTCGGTAAGCTTAAAAATAGCTTAGTGGGCTTTAGGCCCGTTCGTTATTTATTTAGTTCGCAAAAGACTGGTTCGAGTTCGATTCACTTTGGGGTGTAATAAAGTTCAAAATAAGTTTTCTAGGTCGAAAGAAATATTTGACTCGTTAGTTTGGTAGCTCGACTATTAGGTCGAGCTATAAAACTTAGGTGTTGTGTGTCTCGTTTAACATATACGAGGTCAAAGTTATCACGACTTGGCTATGTGAGAAACAGTTTTGAAACCCAAAAATAATTCTAAGTGTTTCAATAAAACGTGAAAGTGACCAAAGTGACATATAGTCGTTTGATAATAGGTATTCAAACGTTTATATTTATTTCTAGTATTTTTGAAAGTAGTAGATGGTAGTATGGAGATTTAATATGTCGACTTTTATATATAGGTTGTTAACAGATTCACGAAAATAATCACGTGACAAAAGAGTGTGTTCGAACAATGTAGAAAATGAAATGAAAAGAGTTAAACGCGTGTTTACTTCACCAAATTGGTGGGGGAAAAACCGAGTCGTAAGGACTTGTGAGGACTAGAAAATGATGTGGCGTGATTCTTCACACTCCAAGGATACGAGAGAAACTAAAAGATCACCCTTGGCTTGATTCGAATTCCTCCAAAACTGGACAAAGCTAGTCGACTTCAGTGGTTTTAAAAGACTTAGTGAATATTTGCATATGATATTTTTTTGGTGTGCATGAGCCTAGTCGAATGCATGCATGTATTTATAGAGGGATTTAGAAACTAGCATGTGCCATATTATAGAAATGAAATAAGGAGTAAGTAACATGATTCGTCCTTGTGATAGTTCGAACAAAGGAAAGAAAACAAAATGAAATCATGGAGTTTGTCTTGACTTCATTTGGTGTATTCAAATGTCAACAAGATTACTAACGTGAATGTCTTAACTTGGAGAATAGCTTGAGTGTGTAAGTAACACAAATGATGAAAATGGTTTGTGGTTTGCTTGGCCGGCGCTCACAACCAAACAACAAGAAGACAAAATGATTTTGAGTTTGATGAGTTGGCTCGTTGGAGGCTAAGATGGGTCAAGCAACATTTTAATGTGACCAAGTATCACTTGTGGCTCGTTTGGGGTGTCGAACGAAGTGGTATATTTGGCAAATCGTGATTTTTGAGTTATGTTGAATAAAATCCATTCGTGGTCATAGGGCTAGGTTTGATCGTCTTTTGTGGCCTCGATAGGTCGAGCAAAATGAAACGAGTCATCATTCTTGATTCGTGACTAGGAGTAGAATCGAGATATGTAAAAATATTAATACGTTGTTAAGGAAATTCGTGAGTAAATTGGTTAAAGTAAACCGGGTTTGTCATATGTGTAAATCATGTTATAGTTATAGATTTGGCTGGTTTTGGGCTTGTTCGATTGGGCTCCATCCTAGGCCGAAGCCCACTGGCAATTCTGGCCCAATTTGTGTGTTTGTGGCAATGGACCGAGGCCCATTGTTATCGAGTGAGCGTTTTGGTTATCAATCGTAAATTCGAAAAATAATTAGAACGCGTTTGGTTAAATAACGAAACGTATAAACGTTAAGTATTAAATGTTAATTGTTTTAAATAATTCGCGATTTTTAGACTATCAAGGTTCGTGTGTGAGCATCGTTCCTAGTTAAATGGGGAATCACAAATATCGTTGTGATTTAAAATAGTGTAGCATAAATAACAAAAATAAAATTTGTTACCTGTATAAATGGTTATTAAATAACGTAATGATTCATTAATCATTTATTAGCATTTACTATTCATAGGGAAAATTACGAGAGGTTACAGTACCTTCCACTTACACTGAATTCCGTCCCGGAATTCTAGTCTAAGATAGGTGATAGGAATGTCTACGAAAATAGGTGTGGGTATTTGGCTCGAATCTGGTCTTCGCGTTCCCAAGTATATTCCGGTCCTCATTTAGAGTTCCATCGGACTTTGAAAATGGGAATGCGGTTCTGTTTTAGTTGTTTGATCTCTCTGTCCATGATCTCCACGGGTTCTTCTGTAAAGACAAGTTTGTCGTCGAGCCGAATCTCTTTCCAAGGAATTACAAGAGATTCATCTGACAAACATTTCTTAAGATTTGATACGTGAAAGGTGTCGTGAACTCGACTAAGTTCCTCTGGTAGTTCGAGTTTGTAAGCCACTGGTCCTATCCTTTCTAGGATTTTGAATGGACCAATGTATCTAGGGTTAAGTTTTCCACGTTTTCCGAAACGTACCATTCCCTTCCAGGGAGATACTTTCAACATGACCTTGTCTCTAATTTGGAATTCCATAGGTTTTCTTCTCACGTCGGCATAGCTCTTCTGTCTATCTCTTGCAGCTTGCAGTCACTGCTTAATCTTGACTATCTTTTCTGTTGTCTCATGAATGAGATCGGGTCCGGTGAGTTGTATATCTCCAACTTCGGTCCAACAAACAGGCGATCTGCACTTTCGACCTTAGAGTGCTTCGAATGGTGCTGCCTTAATGCTGGCGTGGTAACTGTTGTTGTAGGAGAACTTGGCTAGAGGTAAGTGTTTGTCCCAACCTTTTCCGAAATCAATAACACATGCTCGGAGCATGTCTTCTAAGGTTTGGATTGTCCTCTCGCTTTGTCCATCGGTTTGTGGATGATATGCAGTGCTCATATCCAGTTTGGATCCCAAGGCTTTTTGCAAAGACTTCCAAAAATGAGATGTGAAACGGCTGTCACGATCTGAGATGATTGAGATCGGCACTCCATGTCGCGAAACTATTTCTTTTAGATATAGCGTTGCGAGTGTGTCCATCTCGTCAGTTTCTTTGATTGCTAAGAAGTGAGCGGATTTTGTGAGACGATCAACGATGACCCAGATGGTGTCAAGTCCAGTTGATGTCTTAGGAAGCTTAGTGATAAAGTCCATTGTAATACATTCCCATTTCCATTCAGGAATTTCGGGTTGTATGAGTAATCCTGACGGCTTTTGATATTCCGCTTTTACTCTTGAACAAGTCAAACATTTTCCGACATACTCGGCGATGTCGGCCTTCATGTTTGGCCACCAGTAAAGTTTCTTGAGATCTTGATACATTTTATCGAAACCTGGATGAATGGAGTACTTGGATTTATGAGACTCATTCATAATGAGATCACGTATACCTCCGTATAGAGGAACCCAACTTCTTTCTTTGAAACAGAGCATCCCGTCTGCTCTTTGCACAAAGCCATTCTTATTTTCTGGCATACCGTGGATCTTTTCACTAGGTCGGTTCTCTTCCTTAAGAGCTTCGGATTGAGCGGTGAGTATTTGTGAGGGCAGGGGTGAACGAATGGTTATTCCTAACGATCTGACTCTAAGAGGTTTCAGTCGTTCCTTCCGACTTAATGCATCTGCCACAACGTTGGCTTTTCCTGGGTGATAACGGATTTCACAATCATAATCGCTAAGTAACTCTAACCAGCGACGTTGTCTCATGTTTAGTTCTTTCTGATCTAAGATGTGCTGAAGACTTTTGTGGTCGGTGAATACTGTGCACTTGGTACCATACAAGTAATGTCTCCATAACTTAAGGGCGAATATTACTGCTCCTAACTTCAAATCATGAGTCGTGTAGTTTGCTTCATGTGGTTTGAGTTTTCGCGAGGCATAAGCTATCACTTTGTTTCGTTGCATTAGTACAGCTCCCAAACCATGATATGAGGCATCACAATATACTACGAAGTCTTCACTTCCTTCGGGTAGTGCTAATATTGGTGCTTCACAGAGCTTTTTCTTTAATAACTGAAAAGTTGATTCTTCCTCTTTTCCCCAGATATACTTCTTGTTTTTCTGAGTTAATTCGGTCAAAGGCTTTGAGATTTTTGAAAAACCTTCAATAAATCTTCTGTAGTAACCGGCTAGACCCAAAAATTGGCGTATCTCTGTGGGGTTTGTAGGAGATGTCCAACCTTTGACGGCCTCAATCTTTGAAGGATCTACATGAATGCCTTGACTGTTGATAACATACCCAAGGAATTGTACAGTTCGAATCCAAAAGTCGCATTTGGAGAACTTGGCATACAATTGTTCCTTTTTGAGTAACTCTAAAATAATCTTTAGATGTTCGGCATGTTCTTGTTTGTTGCGTGAGTAGATTAGGATATCGTCTATGAATACAATCACGAATTTATCCAGGTATGGTTTGCACACTCAGTTCATTAGGTCCATGAACACTGCAGGTGCATTAGGTAAACCAAATGGCATTACTTGGAATTCGTAATGTCCGTAACACGTCCTAAAAGCTGTCTTGGGAATATCCTCCTCTCGAACTCTTAACTGATGGTACCCTGACCTTAGGTCGATCTTCGAGTATACACTCGATCCTTGTAATTGATCAAACAAGTCATCGATCCTAGGTAGTGGGTAACGATTCTTTACAGTGAGTTTGTTCAATTCCCGGTAATCAATACACATTCGGAAAGATCCGTCCTTCTTCTTAACGAATAGAACCGGAGCTCCCCAAGGTGATGAGCTGGGTCGGATAAAACCTTTATCAGACAACTCTTTCAATTGTTCTGACAATTCCTTCATTTCAGACGGCGCTAACCTATAAGGTGCTTTCGCCACAGGTGCCGCTCCAGGCACTAGTTCAATCTGGAATTCTACTTGACGGGGAGGTGGAAGACCGGGTAAATCTTCGGGGAATACTTCTGGGAACTCTTTAACGATCGGAACGTCTTCAACTCGTTTATCTTTCGATTTGTTTTCTGTTACATGAACCATGAATGCTTGGCATCCTTCATTCATGTATTTTACCAATCTGATATATGAGATGATACCGTATCGCGTTTTATTTTTGTCACCATGGACAATAAGAGTTTCACCATTTCTTGGAATATGCACGGCTTTCTCGTCACAGAGTATTCTAGCGCGGTGTTTGGATAACCAATCCATACCAATGACTACGTCAAAACTACCGAGCTGAATAGGTATGAGGTCGATGAGAAAAGGGTTGTCTTGTAGGATTATGGTACAACCACGAATTACGGTGTCGGTGCCAATTAGGTTTCCGTCTGCCATTTCAATTTCAAAAGTGGTGTTTAGTTTGGAAGGGGTAATGTTAAGCAAAGGAGCAAACGTAGTTGACACAAAACTTCTATCTGCTTCAGAATCAAATAATACCCTAGCACTATGTTGATTGAGTAAGAACGTACCCGTGACGACGTCAGGGTTCAGTGGGGCATCCTCCTCTTTTAAAACATATGCTCTTCCTCGAGTGTTGTTTTGCTGACCGTTTCCTTTCGAACAGTGGCTCTTGAAGTGACCTACTTTTCCGCAGGAGTAGCAAGTCGGAGTTACAGGCTGTAGGTTGCTACCAGTAGCGGGATTCCTACAATCCTTTGTCTGATGACCCACTTTCTGGCATTTCAAACGTTTGATTGTGCAAGGTCCACTGTGGTGTAGTTTGCATCTGTTACATTGGGATTTTTGACCTTGGTATCCCTTGCCTTCAGTAGCAGCATAGGCCTTGGTGGTTTCTTGTCTTTGGTTTTGTTGATGGTGACGATTGTTTCGGTTTTGATGATACGGGTTATTGTTTCTATGGTTGTTGTTGTTAAAGTTGTTGTTGCGGTGGTTTTTGTTACTGTGGTGGTGAGTGGTTCTTTTGTCATCGAGCTTTCTCTTGAGCTCATTTTTGTACTTGACCTCTCGGTCCAGTAGTTTTTGAGCAAGTTCAATGGCTGCCTCCAGAGTTGGCGGGTTCGATGAAGTGACATTTCCCTCAATACTACGGGGAAGTCCTTCGATATACTTCTCCAGTTATTTTTCGAAATTTGGTGCAACAGTAGGACATAGTATTTTAAGCTCTTGGAATCTCCTGTTGTATGTTTTAAGATCAATTCCTTTTACTACCAGTAGATGGAATTCATCTTCCAATTTTCTTAGTTTAGAACGGGGACAATATTTTTTCAGCATCTTGGTCTTAAACTCAGTCCAAGTGAGCTGGTAGGCTGCTGTCATTCCCTTGGCTTTGACTGTAGCATTCCACCATGACAAAGCATCTTGCATGAGAGTTCCAGTAGCGAAAATGACTTTGTTGTCCTCGGTACAACCGCTTCTCTGAAAAACAGTTTTAGATCGTTCAAACCAGTGAGCAAGTTCAGTTACTCCTTCAGTACCTTTGTAGGAAGTTGGTTGACAACTCATGAAATCTTTGTAGGTACACTTGCGGTTAGCAGCTGTTGCACTTTCTCCTGTCGGTAGACTAGTGCCACTGTTGCGAGCATTTGCTGTCGCCTGTTCTGCCAAGACTGCATTTACACCGTCAGCGATTGCTTTTCGGATAGCTTCTGGAGTCATAGCAGGCGTAGCCGTTGAAGTTTCATGATTTGCGGCTGAGGTTGCTTTCCTTGTACGTGCCATAGTTCTATCAATATTGCAAAAGCATATTTTTTTAGAAATCTCATAATGATCACGTTAAGTTAGAATAAATTGTAGGGTAATTGAATATGTGTTATAATAGTATAATATTAACCACAACAATTTGGGTTTATGAGGATAATAATTCTGGTTTATATTTGTAAACACAGCAAGTATCATATCATAAATACATTCACGACATGTCTGAATCAAATCACAACACACATGAGAACATAAATGATTGAATTGCACTGTATGAACCAACATTTCACTAGACAATATATGGCGAATCATAATGCATATGCAAGAAACAACCATGGAATACATAAATCAACATCAATATAATACATCCACACAACATAAGATTAATAACTTGTTCGATTTGTTTTACAAAACATAAAGATACAAGATTCTTTATTAATACAACATTGGTAGACTAAGACATCTCTTAGTTATACTGACACATCTCTGATCTATGGTCCTCCTGGTGCACCATCTAAGCGGCGCTGAAGATCTACAATCACTGCCATCAAGGTCTCCACTGTCTGGTCTTGAGCTCCTTCCCTAGCCTGGGAATCCTCAACCATAAGTCTAAGAATCAGAACCTGAGAGCTAACTCGGTCAAGCTCAGAGTCTAGTGTCTCAATCACTGTCTGCATCGAAGTAGTGGCCTCTCCTAGTATAGAAATAGTCTCAATGGCTTCCTCTAAACTAGTACCTACTTGATCGAAGACTGTCTCCATCGCCAACTGACCAATCACAAGGTTCTCCACTTCTTCCCCAAGTGTCTCAATCTGCTTGAGTGGTAAGTTATCAAGAATCTCTATAATATCGTCAAGACGATCCTCATGTCGGACTAATCTGGCTGCCAGTAGGGGTAGGGTGTGATGGATGGGTTCTCCGGTAACCGGAAGAATCCTCGAAGTAGCTGTAGCCGAACTCTCCCCTAGTTCCATAGCTCTCGGTGCTCCTTCCTGGGATCTCCAGTGATGGATGATCGGTAGCAAGAAAGACCATCGGCGAGCATCGACCCTCTTGTGGGTCCCGGTGCGAACTGTAGCCTCATCTCTAACCTGGGCATAGGGGTCTGATAAAGATGGAACCAAGCGGTATGTCCTCTTACAAGGTAGCAGAGGCTCACTGAGAGTAGCTGAGGGTGGAGAAGCAAGGGGTGGAATAGAGGATGGTAGTGGAACGGTGGTGGTCTGGTGATAGAAGATAGTAGGTGGTGGAACTGAAGATAGTGGTGTAAGTGGTGGTGTCCTGGAATGCTCAGGAGCTGGGGGTGGTGATATCACTGGAGTCGGAGTTGGTATGAGTGGGGCTGGTGGTGGTATGATCAGTGCTGGTGGTGTACGTACCCGTTTTCGGGGAGTGTGTTTGCGAACATAACTTTCTCCGGGGCGTCGGTAAAGTTGGTCAAAGGGTTCGGGTTCATATGGCTGGAGTTGTCGTACTCGTCCATGTTGGCGAATCGGGTCAGGTGATGCTGGAGGTGAAGTCTCCATGTCGGATGCCGGTAGAAATTGCTGGCTTTCCATGTACCGGTCAGTAGCAGGTGACATCGGTATAGCTGCCGTAGCAAAGTCTGAGGTGAATGGCATAGGATCCTCATTCTCTGAATCAGATGATACAGCGATAGGATGGGGTTTCGAAGACATAGTACTGTAATAATCCCGAATAGTAAATGTAAGCTATTAACATAATCATAAATATGTTAAACTTTGTTAAGAACTCGTATAGTAAGCAACATCCTAAAAATGTTGGAAGTGTGTAGGCACGGAGGGCATAAGGTGGTTTTTCTTTACAATGGTCCGTTTTAAAAAATGTAGTTATAGTCCAATGTTTAAAATACATCTGGTTCTCTATAACCATGAGCTCTGATGCCAATCTGTAACACCCCCAATTTCGGATAACAACAACGGAAGACTTAATTGGGTGTTACGTAGTGGATCTTTAGTCACAACCATAGAAAACGACTTTAGAAAGACGTTTTAAGTTTATCATTCAAAATACAAGCATTTAAAATACAAAGATGTTTCATAGTTAACACGTTTATTTAGATTTGAATGATAAAACATTTATTTAACCACCCGTGCAGGGTTTAATGCCCACTCCGTGCCTTGAGTTCCAGCCTTTAGTTACCTGAGATAACATGCTAAAAGTCAACAAAAGTTGAGTGATATTCATAGGTTTAAGTTTAATAGTTTGAACACAAGTATAAGTGTTAATTGCATCGAATTACAATTAAACGAGTTAAAATCAAGTTGTTATTGCATTAAGCTCATGACACGCAACGCTTAACAAGCATCAAATATGATGTAAAGTATATAGGCCCTCAAGATGGGTATTTGCCAATAACCCATAAGTTTGTTCAAATAAAGTGCGCCTGGGTGGCTCATCCTAGCAGACCCAAACGGGGATTGTCAGTCCCAAATAGATCTATTCACATCTATTCACGTTCACTCGCAAGTGATTAAGCTTCATGATAGAGGGACTTTTGGCAATAGCTACTTAAGCAATAATAACATAGTCATCGCATACAAAAAGTTTGTGTTCATGTTTGTAGCATGTATCTCCCCACAAAAGATTTAAAAGTTTAAGTGTGGGCTATGAACTCACCTTAGTAGTACAGTAGTGGTGGTAGTATCGTACTCAAACGATGAAAGGAAACGGCTTCAACACACGACCTATATAGTATATGGCAAGTTTTAGTGGTTTGATAGTCTAAGTTTGGTTTATCGCGAATCATAACGTTTAAGGTTTTATTGATTGGTAATTTATTTGTAACGTTAAGAATATGCATGTTTAAATGATCAAAATATATAGTTATATATATACATATATATATAACTCTGGGATCTGTGTTCGTTCGTTGAAGTATATAAGTCTGGCTAAAGAGATCGTTGTTTATAAATCAAGGTTGATTTATGATAAGTTATGCTACGCGTTAAATATTAAGTGATTACGTATATAAAAGTTTATAAGTTATATAACTACGTATATAATTATTATAAAATGTGACGCTAAATGTCGATTTGTGAGACCAAACATATTTGTTTCGGGTTTTGGGTTCGTGAAATATTATTACAAGTATAAAATCAGAAATAACCTTTGGGTTTTTACAAAGTTACATTTTATACCCTAACGACATAATCTTTGCACCGTTAGTCCTCGGTTATGTTTTATTTATATTTTAAATCTAAAACTTTTAATATTTACATTTTATACTCAAAAGTTCCTAAATTTACAGTTTTCATCACAAGATTATCAATATGACAGTTTTTACTTTAAGTTTCCAAATTTGGCAGTTTTAGTCCTTCGGTTAGCAAATTTTTGCAAAACAAGTCCGAAATTTATAAAAATCAAAGTTTACCATTTTTATTTCATAACTAAGTTAAAAATAGCTTATGTAACTTATAAAACTGCTTGATTAGTCGAGAGCTTATTTTTTAGCTTATGGGCTTTTAACGAGCCGAAGTTATGGCCCATTATGGGTTTGCGATTCATTGGGTTTAGAGGGGGTTTGGGCTTGGTTACGGGCTCATTTTAAGGTTGTAAAAATGTTATATTGGAGCTTATTCACACATCTTATTCGGTAAGCTTAAAAATAGCTTAGTGGGCTTTAGGCCCGTTCGTTATTTATTTAGTTTGCAAAAGACTGGTTCGAGTTCGATTCACTTTGGGGTTTAATAAAGTTCAAAATGAGTTTTCTAGGTCGAAAGAAATATTTGACTCGTTAGTTTGGTAGCTCGACTATTAGGTCGAGCTATAAAACTTAGGTGTTGTGTGTCTCGTTTAACATATACGAGGTCAAAGTTATCGCGACTTGGCTATGTGAGAAACAGTTTTGAAACCCAAAAATAATTCTAAGTGTTTCAATAAAACGTGAAAGTGACCAAAGTGACATATAGTCGTGTGATAATAGGTATTCAAACGTTTATATTTATTTCTAGTATTTGTGAAAGTAGTAGATGGTAGTATGGAGATTTAATATGTCGACTTTTATATATAGGTTGTTAACAGATTCACGAAAATAATCACGTGACAAAAGAGTGTGTTCGAACAATGTAGAAAATGAAATGAAAAGAGTTAAACGCGTGCTTACTTCACCAAATTGGTGGGGGAAAAACCGAGTCGTAAGGACTTGTGAGGACTAGGAAATGATGTGGCGTGATTCTTCACACTCCAAGGATACGAGAGAAACTAAAAGATCACCTTTGGCTTGATTCGAATTCCTCCAAAACTGGACAAAGCTAGTCGACTTCAGTGGTTTTAAAAGACTTAGTGAATATTTGCATATGATATGTTTTTGGTGTGCATGAGCCTAGTCGAATGCATGCATGTATTTATAGAGGGATTTAGAAACTAGCATGTGCCATATTATAGAAATGAAATAAGGAGTAAGTAACATGATTCGTCCTTGTGATAGTTCGAACAAAGGAAAGAAAACAAAATGAAATCATGGAGTTTGTCTTGACTTCATTTGGTGCATTCAAATGTCAACAAGATTTCAAACGTGAAAGTCTTAACTTGGGGAATGGCTTGAGTGTGTAAGTAACCAAAATGATGAAAATGGTTTGTGGTTTGCTTAGCCGGCGCTCACAACCAAACAACAAGAAGACAAAATGATTTTGAGTGTGATGAGTTGGCTCGTTGGAGGCTAAGATGGGTCAAGCAACATTTTAATGTGACCAAGTATCACTTGTGGCTCGTTTGGGGTGTCGAACGAAGTGGTATATTTGGCAAATCGTGATTTTTGAGTTATGTTGAATAAAATCCATTCGTGGTCATAGGGCTAGGTTTGATCGTCTTTTGTGGCCTCGATAGGTCGAGCAAAATGAAACGAGTCATCATTCTTGATTCGTGACTAGGAGTAGAATCGAGATATGCAAAAATATTAATACGTTGTTAAGGAAATTCGCGAGTAAATTGGTTAAAGTAAACCGGGTTTGTCATATGTATAAATCATGTTATAGTTATAGATTGGGCCGGTTTTGGGCTTGTTCGATTGGGCTCAATCCTAGGCCGAAGCCCACTGGCAATTCTGGCCCGATTTGTGTGTTTGTGGCAATGGACCGAGGCCCATTGTTATCGAGTGAGCGTTTTGGTTATCAATCGTAAATTCGAAAAATAATTAGAACGCGTTTGTTTAAATAACGAAACGTATAAACGTTAAGTATTAAATGTTAATTGTTTTAAATAATTCGCGATTTTTAGACTATCAAGGTTCGTGTGTGAGCATCGTTCCTAGTTAAATGGGGAATCACAAATATCGTTGTGATTTAAAATAGTGTAGCATAAATAACAAAAAAAAAATTGTTACCAATATAAATGGTTATTAAATAACGTAATGATTCATTAATCATTTATTAGCATTCACTATTCATAGGGAAAATTATGAGAGGTTACACAACATACTGTCCTGCATTACCCATTTGATATCGAGGAGCATATCCCTGTTGATTCCCATAACCTCCAACCAATTGTCCTTGTTGACCTATGTTAAAAATCGACTGTGCAATCTGCCTGTTGCGAGTGTTCGATGAGATTCTTTGGTTGTTGTTTGTAGGTGTGGAAAAGCGTCCTTGGAATGCCTTTGTTAGGTAAGCAAATGCTTAAGTCAAAGCAGCATTGGACTCATCACTGTCAGTGAATTCTGGTTCTGGGTATTGTGGGTATTGGTGTTGTGGAAGGACTTGTTGTTGTGGGTAGAATGGTTGTTGTGGTATGACAGCAGTTTGTGGAACATATTGTTGTTGCATGTAGTTCTGAGTGGAAGATGATGATGGTTGTGTATTCACTATTACAGGTGTTGGTGTTTGAGCAATCAATGGAATAGGATCATGTTGCTTAGCTAACTTCTCTTTCCTGAATTCATTCGCCTCTGCCTGGTTCTGCTTTAGAAAGTCATAGAGCTGATCATAGTTCACCTGATGAAGGTCCTTTGGTTGGTTAACACTCGTGACAAATCGTCCCCATTCTTCTGGTAGATTGTTGATGAACTTAATGTTTTGGAAAATATGTCTTAGTGACAACTTGTTTCTAATTAGCTCGTTCATAATAGTGCAAAACCTGGTGTAGTAAGATTCAATTGGTTCCGCTGGAGTGGATGTGAACTTCTCCCATTCAGTTAGCAGCTTGTTTTCAACGTCTTGTTGTCCAATTTCTGTGCCATGACAAAGCCTTCTAACTCGTTCCCACATATCATAAGCAGTTTCACAACTGTCAACAGCAGAAATGTAGATCACGAGTAGCTTCTTTATCACACAAACACAAACACGATGACACTCACAAAAATGTAAAGAACAATAAGAGAAGTAATGTATGGATCTTATGTTTAAATTTCAAGTCAATGTTTATTAGCTTTGGAAGATAATACAAACAATGACTCTTGGGACTTTGCACACACACACACTCTTTTCTATTGTAAAAGTGAGGCACCCCTATTACAGAGTGTGTGTGCGTGAATATATGTGACACAGCCACATCCATGGGCTTGGATGGGCTTTAGATAGAACCTTTGAGTGGGCTTAGAGTTTGCACTATACTTATACTTATGTTACAAATTATACTAATGCTATAAGCCCACTAGATAAACTACATATTACACATGACACTTTGATTCTAGATATCAAATGACCATCACTTCCTAAATAGCATAAATTAAATGCTAACAATCTCCCCCTAAGGGATGGTCATTTCAATGATGCTCCAGTGATTGGTCTTTTGCCTTTGACGTCTTGAACTTTGTGTGTCAATGTATAATATTCTTCATTCATTGTTCCTTTATGCACTGTGATCTTCAAAGTATCGTCTTCTGGTCTTTCTTGCCTTGATCTACATCTTCTGTCCAGATGCATCGTCGTTGTAGATGATGATGGTGGATGGACTTTCGTCGGTACCTACATAAGACAGTTAGCAATAAATCGTCCAGCGGCCATCATGTCGTGAGGCAAGATCCTTAGATCTCATTAAGACTCATACAACTTGTATCCTTTTGAGTGAACACAAGTGTATTACATTGGAAGTGTTCCTAAGAGATCTTTTGATGAATCTCATGTCTCTAGACTCAATAATGTGCGTTTTGGTTTTGGTCGTCGGAGGCATGGAGCAGAGTGCCACCTTTTTCAATATCAACACATCTCAGAGTGAGAGGTCGATAGATTATGAAGTGTTCTCCGTGAGAAATGAAACAAATATCTTTTAAGAGATATCTGAGTAGATAGGAGGGGTGGTGCAATGCGTCACTGGGTCCATGACGTCTTATCTTCAATATCAGTATCACCTTAGTGAGTACCGATAGCAGATGTATTGACCCAGTTTCTGACCTAAGTTTTCATGGAGAGCTATTTCTTTTCACCCTTTCATTAAACTTTTCTTTTTCATTCTTCAACCCCTTCTTTCTCCTTTCTCATTTTTCTCCTTTTTTCAATCATACCTAAGGACTTCTAATTCTAAGCTATTGGAATTGTCCTTGGGTAGATCCCTCCGGTTTTGGCGGATCATTGGACATAACCTAACCATAATCACCTTATTACTCCATGATTATCCTAGATTATTTGTCACATGCCATTAAACCTTGTGAAAATCTCTCAACGTGTTTATGAGAAAACACATTTTGTTAACACATTGAGAGTTTTGCATTTTTGAAACACTCCCCCTTCACATGTGCTCATGCATTTTTGAAATAAATTGCACATGACGGGTAGAGTTCACACATTTGAAATTATCGACTTTTAATGAACACGACCTTCGCGAGACACGCTTACATCACTAGTTAGACTAGCTTGAAATTATTACCCGTCCCGGTCATATTCAATGATCATCTCTCGAATTGGTACATTCTACTCAGACAAGTCCTTTGCGAGACACGCTTACATCACTGGAAAACCAGCTTGAAATTATTACTCGTCCCGGACAAGTCTTTTCAATAACGGACATTTAGTTTCGTCAATTCGAGGGTTGTTCTGAGTCTTGAGATTCAAACCGAAAAAACTTTTAGATCACATTTTAATCACGTCCTCTCCCCCTTATATTTAATAAACACTTAATCTCCCCCTCAAAAATAGCATGAAGTGGTATTTTTGAAAACAGTTGATTAAAATGAAACTTTTGGTGGAGAGATGGACTGATTTTAGCATGAAAACGGAACATTTTTCTTTTTATACTCCCCCTTAATCAGAGCATTTTATTAAACAATTGAGTTTAAAAGCATTTAGGGGACTTAGAGGGAGTTGATGTGAGCACAAAATTTATAGAAAGATATTGAAAAATCTTTTTGAAACAATTTTGATTAAGTGCTCACGGGTTTAGCTTTTTGCCATTAACATTGCGAGTCCTGATCGGAAGTAATCAGAAGTCGTTCAATGTAGCGCGGGTTTCGTACTGAAATGTACGAAAGCCGTAATGAAGAAAAATTTGAGAAACGACATGTTTTAGAAAAACATAAAAAAGAACTCTCGCTCAAGCATCTGTACATGCCCGTATCATTGTTGAATGACATTTCAGATACGTACAGAATATCGATTATACGAGAGACATGTCGTGAGAAGAATATTTTTGGATTTTGAGTTTTATATTTTTTGTGTCTTTTTGAAATTTCCTATTTTTATATTTTTGAACAAGTATATATTTACAGAAATATTTACATGCGAAGCTTGTTGATATAAATCAAGAAGATTCGAGAAGACTTTCTAACTCTTCGGGAGTTAGGCTTCGCATTCCAATTCGACGAACTAAGTTTTCAAACCGCTCTTTTGGGAGGGCCTTAGTAAATAGATCGGCGAGTTGGTATTCAGTCTTCACAAAAAACAATTCAACAGTACCCTCTTCAACGTGTTCCTTGATGAAGTGGTGGCGGAATCTAATATGCTTGGTCTTCGAGTGTTGCACTGGGTTGCACGAGATGGCTATGGCACTTTTTGAATCACAATACAAAGGTATGCGATCGAAAGAGAAACCATAATCTGTTAGGTGTGTCCTCATCCATAGAACTTGGGCACAACATGTAGAAAGAGACACATACTCGGCTTCTGCTGTTGATAAAGCAGTGCAGTCTTGTTTCCTTGAGGACCAGCCTACTAGCTTTTCTCCCAGAAATTGCGCTCCGCCTGATGTACTTTTTGCTGTAACTTGGCAACCGGCATGGTCTGCATCTGAAAATGCTATTAGTGTAAACTCCGAATCCTTCGGATACCAAAGTCCCATGTTAATGGTTCTTCGAAGGTATCGAAAGATCTGTTTAACCTCTTGGAGGTGAAGTTCGGTAGGCCTTGCCTGAAACCGTGCAAGTAAACAAACAGCAAAATGAATATCTGGTCGGCTAGCAGTTAGGTACATGAGAGACCCAATCATGCTCCGATATTTCTTCGGATCAATGGGTTTCCCATTTAGGTCAGCGCCTATCTTGGGTGAAGTAACCATTGGAGTACCAACAGAGTCACAATTGTCTATTCCATGTTTTTTCAAAATCTCAACTGTATATTTAGCCTGATTAAGAAAAATACCACGTGGGGATTGGTGAATTTGTAAGCCTAAAAAGAATTTTAATTCACCCATCATGGACATTTCAAATTTTCTTTTCATGAGATTTTCAAAATGTTTTGAATGTTGCGGATTAGTGGACCCAAATATGATGTCGTCCACGTAAATCTGAACAATCAAAATGTCATTTTTGTATTTTCTTGTAAACAAGGTTGGATCAATTGTTCCTTTGGTGAAATTATTTGACAACAAGAAAGATGATAATTCGTCATACCACGCCCGTGGGGCTTGTTTCAAACCATAGATTGCTTTCTTTAGCTTGTAGACGTATTCCGGATGATCTTTGTCAACGAAACCGTCTGGTTAACTCACGTACACTTCTTCCTTCAGAGTTCCATTCAAGAATGCCGTCTTGATGTCCATCTGATAAACCGTGATGTTCTTGTGATCCGCATAAGCTAAGAAAATCCTGACTGCTTCAAGCCTTGCAACTGGTGCGAATGACTCTTCAAAATCTATCCCTTCTTTCTGTCTGTATCCCTTTGCCACCAGACGAGCTTTGTTGCGAATAACAGTCATGTCTTCATCCTTTTTGTTTTTCCATAACCACTTAAGATCAATGACTAGTTTGTCAATTGGTCTTGGAACTAAATCCCAGGTGTCATGGATTTGAAATTGAGGAAGTTCTTCCTGCATCGCTTCAATCCAGGCATTATCTGCCATTGCTTCCCGAATGTTCTTAGGTTCTATGAGACTGACTGAGCAGACATAGATGCACATGTCGCAATCGGTGTTTAGCTGTTTTCTCGTCTGAATTGGTCTTAAGGGTTCACCAATAACTTGTTCTATTGGATGATCTTTTGTCCACTGTAATGTTGAAGGGTACCTTGGACTGAATGAATGCGTGTTAGACGGTTCATGTAATCTGGAAGATGATTCAGCAGATTCCGTTCCAAACGGGTTTTCAAAGACTTCTTCGTCTAACACAGCATGATTTTGTTCTTGCTCATCAATTTTGGGTAGAACAATTTCAATTACTGGAGATGGTGGAGTAAATGTATATGATGTTGATGTTGAGGGGGTTGGTGCGCCAGCTTCGAATGTTGTAGATGCATCTTGATTTGGTGGTGGTGGTGGTTGTTGATTATGAGTGGTTGCAGCGGAATGTTGGTTAGATGCATTTTTCGAAGTGCCACCATAGTATTCATCAAACATAAACTCGAAGAAATTATCCAGTTCTTGATTTGTGGGTTGTTCGTTATGAATTGATTGAGCTCCTTGAGGTGCAAGTCCTGAACTGATATGTCCAAAAGTCATTGGGTTAAGCGCGGGTTCTAGAGCGAGTCTCTCAGAAGCCATTTGTGAAATTTCATCAAATTTCACATTCATCGTCTCCATGATCTTTTTCGTTCTCCTGTTATACACCCTGAATGCCCTCGAGTTTTCAGAATAACCAATGAAGATTCCAATATCACCCTTAGCCTTTAACTTTCCCAGATCTTCCCTGTCATTTGTTGGATAACATAAAGCACCAAATACATGAAGATAAGAAATATCCGGTTTTCGGTTGTTGACAAGTTCATATGGGGTTTTATTGAATCTTGGATGGATTAGGGATCGGTTTTGAGTAAAACAAGCAGTAGAAACAGCATCAGCCCATAAGAATAATGGAGCACTGGAATAAATCAGCATTGTGCGAGCAGCTTCCACAAGAGTTCTATTTCTTCTTTCAACTACCCCATTCTGCTGTGGAGTTCTAACAGCTGATGTCTGGTGTGTAATACCAGTTTCTTCAAAGAATGTTCTTAACTCCTGATTTACAAATTCCGTGCCATTGTCCGTTCTTACTATCCTAACTGGAGCTTAAAGTAGAACTTGAATACACTTCAGAAAGGTGATGATGGTTCCTAGTGCTTCGTCTTTTGATCTCAAAAACTTTACCCATGTATATCTTGTATAGTCATCAACAATTACAAGAATATACTTCTTCCCATTTATGCTTTGAACTCTCATTGGGCCACATAAGTCCATATGCAACAAATGCAACCTATCAATCGAACTAGGTACGGGTTTAGGTTTGAATGTTGCTCTTTTGCTCTTTCCTTGCTCACAGGATGGACATAGGTGTTCTTTGGTGTATTTAAACTTTGGGAGACCGGAGACGATGTTGTCTTTGGCAAGCTTGTTGATTGTGTCAAAGTTAAGATGGGACAAACGTCTATGCCATAACCAGGATTTTGTTTCGCCTACCCTGGTCATGAGACAAATAGGAGATGAAGAGGCCATTTGGTTTATGTCAATTGCATAGAGATTGGTGCCACGATTCCCAATTAAGAGATCATTCCCCACCAAATTCCTAACAAAACAAGTGTTTCTCCTAAAAGCAACCTCTAAATCTGCATCACAAAACTGTCCAACTGAGAACAGATTAT
Organism: Artemisia tridentata subsp. tridentata; assembly: GCA_021014915.2. Lineage (NCBI taxonomy): Eukaryota > Viridiplantae > Streptophyta > Magnoliopsida > Asterales > Asteraceae > Artemisia > Artemisia tridentata. The sequence goes on from CP139507.1 coordinate 453,636,997, forward strand.
GTCCCAACCCTTCGACATAGTAAACCCAAGTGATCAAGTAATTTCCAAACCGAAGATCTCCATAACCCAGAATAGCTGCAACATGATCATTCCCAAACCGTACAGTCCCCATGAACTGCCACACAAAATTGATCAGCAGCTTCAGATTCCCGGTCATGTGCTTGGAGCAACCCGAGTCGACGATCCAAAGAAAAATTTCAATGACCTGCAAAGAACAGATGATTTTGTATATGGAAACCGTTTAACATTTTGTTCCAGTGGGTTAGATGAAACAGGTGAATTACACTTAGATATGGTTTCCGTTGATGCATTGGGAACTATTTCTAATGTGCCATTCTTAAGTGCAAACTTTCTACCCGTTGGTTTCCATTCACAAAACTTAATGTGATCCTTAGGCAATAGGCTGCTAGTGGTTTTCCTAGCTTTTGCAATAAGTCTTCGAATATATCTAGACTTAGCCCTAGTGACTGAAGGATTCTTTTTCTGTTCAGGCATATCATTCTTTTTCACATTATTAGAAACATTATCATCACAAGCATTTTTAGACAAAGATTTCTTTTGCATTAAACAATCAGAATCATTACATGCATTAGAAACAGGAGTCTTAACATTACAACTAGATGATACATGTTTCTTCTTGGAAAGCGGTAAATTCCTATGGTGTTCTTCTACTTTCTTGCATGTACTCTCAGAAACAGAAGAGACACTAGGTTTCTTGTTATTGCTCCTAGACTGTCTTTTGCTCCTAGAGTTGCTTTCTAATCCTGTAGAAGGTAAGGCACACTCATTAGAATTTTTGTTGTTGTCCTTAGATGTTGTAGTAGCATTCCTAGACTCATTTGGAGTATCTTTCTTACTTTTGTCTATCGTCCTATATGTTTTAGATGTAGAGGCAGACGCAGTAGTGGGACTAATCCTATAAAGGCCAGGCGCTATTACATTTGATGTTTGGACAACTGCTTTCTCTTTTTGTTTCTCATTAGGCAAGGGGGTTGATGGTGCAATACCCGTAGTTTCCTCACCCTGCCCTTTTTGACTTGCAAGCTGAGACTTCAAAAAATCAATTTGACCTTGCATGTTTTTATAAGAGCGCTCATACGAAAATTTGTCATACTTGCATTCTTCCTTTTTCGTATCAAGTTGTTTAAAATATGTAACATTTTGTTTTTCAATTTTGGCAAGTGCCTTTTCATATTTTACAACAATTTCGGAAGTCTCAGCTCGAAGTCGTTCATCATCCTCAACAGAATATGTTTGGTAAATAATAGACATAATGTCAGTCGATAGAGCTTCGAAGGAGAGAGAGAGAGTCATTTTGTTTTTCCAAAATCATTATGCGTTCCAAGTATTCATTAGCTTCCTTCACTAAGGATTTGTGGTCCTTAACGAATTCTGCTGACTCTTTCAAAAGATTGTGTTCCACATTTTGAACAACCGCATAGATTGCAGCAATGTGTGGATTAATGTCTTTGTCAAACATTCCTTTTAGTTCAGTCTGAAAACTTGAAAACCAGTCTTTGTTGTTACTGTTTGTTTTAGATGCCACAATACTTTGAAGTGTTTCAATTCTCTGTTTAAGATCAACCAAATATAGTCTAGCTGCACTTGTTTCACAAGTGTTTTTAGATGCCATTTGTTCGATGTTAGACAGATGTTTTGAGACAAATATTCGTTTTGTGACAGCCACTGGTTGTTTGAAAAACATTGGTGACTCTGTTTGAACAAGATGAACCCCAGAAAGTTTGTTAAGTTCATTATAGTCTATGGGTTTTATTTCTCTGTTCAATTGTCGCATTTTGATTCTACTCTCTTCGGAAAGCTTAATCGTCTCAACAGAATCATAACCCGGTGGAGGATCATGCACATCATTTATAAGAGTACCATCATATAACACATTCTGTTCTTTCTGAGCCTTTTTGAGATTATAAGGGTTTTCACATCCAATTGCCATTTTCTTTAAAGTATGTAAAATCGGGTTTTTATCGTTTATTAACAAATTAATTGTTTGTGCAGAATGTCCCGTTTTTACAAGTAAATCTTCCAACTTTGCAATGGTTTCCTTTTTGTCAGTGATCTCTTTTTGAAGATCCTTTTCACGTTTTGAAAACCTTTCATTCAACTCCTTCTTTTCTTTTTCAAGATTGGAATAAGTGTATTTTTGTTTTGAAAGCTGGTTGGTTAGTTCAGAAATTTCTTTGTTAAGAGATTTGATTTGCAAATTCAAATTAACATCGAGAGTGTCAAATTTTATTTGCAAACGTTTCTCTCTTAACTCAGAATCTCTTAAGCTAACCTCAAGATCTGACTGACGTTTGTTGTGAAAATCAAAAGCTTTTTCATTATCCTTATAACTCTTAAGCTCAGCGGTCAATTTGTCATTCGCGGCCTTAACATCGCGATTGATCTTTTTGACCTTTTCTATTTCCATACTACAATTTTGCAATAATGATTCAAACATAGCACGTGTTTCCTCATCATTATCAGTATGCTGTGACTCGAATTCTTCATTAGGATCCATATCTGGAGTTACCAAATTAGTATTACTACAACTTGGTTCGTCCATGTATGTATCATAAATGAGATTAGGAGTCGCAGGATGCTGTTCATTTTGAGGTGACATATCAAACATTTCATTATTGTAGCATGTAGCATATGGTTGTACCTCAGAAACCGCATTTGTGTTGAAAGAAGGAGGTGCTTCCGAATCCGTGTCGTACTTTGCCTCCTGGAGATTTTCCATAAAAATGCAGTTTGCATCGATGTCCTCTTGATCTTCAGAATTATCCATAATAGCCATGAAGTCATTCTCTTCTGCACTCAACTGAAGCCCAACCGTTTCCTTCTGTGCCAACATTAATGCTTTCTGAAAATACGCTGGATCCCTCTTATTCGGCTTGTTGGGACAGTTCCTAGCCATGTGACCAATACCCTGACAGTTGAAGCATTTCATCACATTACCCTGATTCACATTCCCAGCTCCCTGAGCAGCAACATTCCCAAACTGATTCCCAACATTCTGTACCCTTTGAGTACCAACAGCTGTACCCATCTGATTCCCTGCAAACTGACCCATCTGATTACCAACATACTGCCCTGTATTCTGATTACCCATCTGATATCTTGGAGCATATCCCTGCTGATTCCCATATCCCCCAACCATCTGTCCTTGCTGTCCCATATTGAAACTCGGCTGTGCAATTTGCTTGTTGCGAGTGTTCGATGAGATTCGTTGATTGTTGTTGGTGGGTGTGGAGTAGCGTCCTTGGAATGCTTTTGTTAGGTAAGCAAAAGCTTGAGTCAAAGTAGCAGTTGACTCATCTTGATCATTAAGATCTGGTTCTTGGTGTTGCGGGTATTGTTGTTGTGGGATTACCTGTTGTTGTTGTGGATAGAACGGTGTTTGAGGATTGTATTGTTGTTGCATGAATTGTTGGGATGGAGATGAAAAGGGTTGTGTATTAACTGTTGCAGGTGTAGGTGTTTGGACTATGAGTGCTAGAGGATCTTGTTGTTTTGCTTGTTTCTCTTTTCTGACTTCATTCCCCTCTGCTTGGTTTTGTTTTAGGAAGTCATAGAGCTGATCATAGTTCACATCGTGAAGATTCTTAGTTTGGTTGACAATAGTGACATATCGTCCCCATTCTTCTGGAAGGTTGTTGATGAACTTGATGTTTTGAACAATTTGTTTAGGTGCCAAATTGTTTCTGATCAACTCATTCATTAGAGTACAAAATTGTGTGTAGTAAGATTCAATCTGTTCAGCTGGTGTGGATGTAAACTTCTCCCATTCAGTTAGAAGCTTGTTTTCCATGTCTTGTTTACCAATGTCTGTACCATAACAGAGTCTTTTGACTCGTTCCCACATTGCATGAGCAGTTTCACAACTGTCTACAGCACAGAATATTTCTTGTGGTAAACCAAGTTGAATTAAATGCATTGCCATGTCATCTGCTTCAATTTGCTTCCAATCTGCCAATGTGTATTCCTCTTCCGTTTGAGTCCGGAAGGTTGCTTCAATTGGAGGTGTTGCATCAAGATTCCAAGCTGTGACTTGAATCTGACGAGGCTTGAATGGACCTTCCTCTAAGGATTTGATCAGGAGTCTACCTTGTCCTTGAGGCTTGGATTTCATGTATCTTTTCATACGACTCATCCATGGAAGATAACCACCTTTTTCTAACATTGGAGGACGGTTTTCTGAACCTGCGGCATGAATGTCTTGTTGTGTAGTCATCTTTACAGTATTGTATGATAAAGTGGATTGAGGATCGTTTCAACAAAGTAGGAGATGTTGTTGTTGAAGGTTAAACTTGGTTGATGTTGTGAAGCCTTGGTTTGTTGTTGATGATCGTTGAAGTTGTAGGATAAATAAACGAAACAAATTTAAATAAAGTTACGAAATTTGATTAGAGTATAATTAAGACAAAGTCAAAAGTTTACAATTTTGACAAAAGTTATGTAAATTACAATTTAGATAAACACGACAATTTCTATAGAAATTTCAATTTGACCAAAATTTATACAAATTATGGCAAAATATCAATTTAGATAGAAATATATCTAATTTATATAAATTCGTAATTTATATAAAAATCTAACAATCTTATTCAAGAAAGTAGATATCCGTTTGTAGAAGTATTTTACACACTTATACAAGTGGTAAAATACCGAGTTCACTTTCGAGTTGACGAAATTACGTTCGAATCAAATCCTTAAAAGTTATTTAACTTTGAAGTCGTTTTAGTCAATTGCGAGGGCCAGAGGTGACAAGTCTGAAAATTTCCTAAAAACTGTCGGAATTGCGAAAGGTAGTCCCAATTGCTAAAGAAACTCAATTGCGAAGAACTTTTTCAATTGCGAAACTGGGAACAAATGCGAGACAGTGACCAATTGCGAAAACTTTGGCAAATGCGAGATTGCAACCAATTGCGAGAGCTTGTCACCAATTGCGAAGAAACACAATTGCGAAGCTTTTCCAATTCCGAAAGTAGTCCCAATTTCGAAAGACTGACTGATTTGCGAGAGGTAGCAGCAATTGCGAGAGGACAGTACCAATTTCGAAACTTTGCCTGAAATGCGACAGACTTTGTCAATTTCGACAGAAGCTTTCAATTCTGATAGATCTGCACTTTATACCAACTTCTTTGTCCTTTTGTGTCACTTGCCCACTAGTTGCCTTATCTTGAAAGATTTTCTCTGACCACTTTCACCAACTTGCCAACTTCCCTAACACCTTTCACCAACTAGTCAACTTGTACCAATAATTCACTTACACAATGATTATTCCAAATAAAATAACCACAATATTCCAAAAAACACAACTTATGTATCTTTCTTGATTTGATTCGATCTAAAGGCTTAGAACACAAATAAAAGTGCAGCCTTTTGCCAATATACGAATGAATAATAATCACAGAAACATAAACCAAGTCATGAACATATTAACAAACACAACCTAACTCATGATTTTTGCTATTCGATTCCCAGAAAACACCCACGATATCACGTTTTTAAGAAGTAAAAAACGTGGCAGATGGTTTCTTGTAAGCACAAACCGAACACAAACTAGCGTTCTACATTGTTGTATGGCTCTTGTATACCACTTATAGATCACGAGCAGCTTCTTTATCACATAAACACAAACACGATGACACTCACAAAAATGTAAAGAACAATAAGAGAAGTGATGTATGGATCTTATGTTTAAATTTCAAGTCAATGTTTATTAGCTTTGGAAGATAATACAAACAATGACTCTTGGGACTTTGCACACACACACACACACACTCTTTTCTATTGTAAAAGTGAGGCACCCCTATTACAGAGTGTGTGTGCGTGAATATATGTGACACAGTCACATCCATGGGCTTGGATGGGCTTTAGATAGAACCTTTGAGTGGGCTTAGAGTTTGCACTATACTTATACTTATGTTACAAATTATACTAATGCTATAAGCCCACTAAATAAACTACATATTACACATGACACTTTGATTCTAGATATCAAATGACCATCACTTCCTAAATATCATAAATTAAATGCTAACAAGAAAAGATCTCACGTGGTAAACCAAGTTGTATTAAGTGCATTTCCAAGTCATCAGCTGCAATTTTCTTCCAATCCTCTGCTGTGTAATCATCTTCTCTTTGTATACGAAGGAATGGTAGAGTAGGAGGTGTGTCATTTGGATTTCCAGGGTCTTGAATCTGACGAGGCTTGAATGGTCCATTCTGGATGGAGTTAAGCAGGAGTTTACCTTGTCCTTCAGGTTTGGTTTTGATATAGCGAAGCATACGGCTCGTCCATTGAAGGTATCCACCTTTTTCAAGCATGGGAGGACGGTTTTCTGCACCGGCTGCATGACTGTCTTGTTGAGTAGTCATTGTTGATGTTTTGTATGATAAAGGTTATGCAGGATCGTTGCAACGAAATAGGAGTTGTGGTTGATGAAGATTAAACTCAGTTGTTGTAGTGAAGTCTTGGTCTTAAGCTGAAGATCGTTTGACGTTACTTGCAATTTAGATAAACTACGACAATTTAGATAAAAGTAGCAATTTAGATAAAGTTACTAATTTCGACAAGACTACAATTTAGACAAGATTAAATGTTCACAAATTCGACAAAGTTATGTAAATTACAATTTAGATAAATCCACAATTTCTATAGAAATCTTAATTTAGACAAAATTTATACAAATTTTGGCAAAATTTCAATTTAGATTGAAATATGTAATTTATATAAATTTTGCAATTTAGATAAAAATATATCTAATTTATACAAATTAGAAGATATATTCCTTGTCTAAGTATTCCTCACACTTGTACAAGTGAAAGAATACCGAGTTCACGTTTGATGTTGTGAAAATTAAGTTCAAATCGAGTTTAGATAAATTTATTAAGTTGCGACAATTAATCACAATTACGATAGAAAGTCCAAAGGAAGAATTGCGATAGAGTCCAAAGTGAACAATTGCGATAGACAACCAAATCCAGAATTGCGATAGCCTTGACTAAAGAATTGCGATAGAGTTGACTAGGAGAATTGCGATAGAATGCCAAGTGAACAATTGCGATAGATTTCAGCTCAGAATTGCAATAAGGGTCCTTTTCCAGAATTGCGATAACTTCCAGTAGAATTGCGATAACCAGGACAATTTCGATAGATTTCACAATTTCTATAAGATACACAATTGCGATAAACCCCAAAGTATCGAAATTCTTCTACAAGAATTGCGATAAAAGCTCGTACAATTCCTATAAACCCTCAAAACTATTGAAATTCTTATACAAGAATTCCTACAAACCCTCTTTTATCTAAATTTTTATACAATAATTTTGATAAAGTGCAATTCGATGAGGCTCTAAATAACGCGTCAGAAACAAACTTCAAGCCTTTCTTTCACGATCAAAACTCTTCACAAACTCGTAAAAACTTAGAAAGATTAAACCTTTTATCGCCTAGATGATGTTTAAACTATGTTTCGATACAAAGATTGAGCCGTTTTAATGCAAGACTAGTTTATGAAGCGAATATTCAAATGAAAAATACCAACAACTTACTAACCACGCGTAAAAATAATGAAAGTTGCAACCTTTTTAACCAAAACTTGCGTAAAACTCAAAGTTAACACAAAAAGTACACATTTTATTGAGAGAAAACACAACTTTATGCTTACTTTGATCCACACACTAAATATTGTATTCGATGCTACTCAATAACAAGAACAAGATGAGAGAAAGAGTGTGGATCGTATGAATTAATATCGAAGGTTTATTAGCTTGTAAAGAAAGATAACAAAACAAACATAAAGCTATTTGAATGGTACAACTCAAAGACAAGAACTAGATAGGAGAAAGAGTGTGGATCGTATGAAACATAAATTGGATATATTAGCTTAGCTTGGAAAGAAAGCAATACAACACATAAATAAAAAACACACACACTCTCACCTATACTAGACAATGAGGCACCCTTGATTATGTGGTGAGAGTGTCCTTATATAGCCACATGAGTGACGCCTTAGTGGCTTTATCTTGGGCTTTGATGGGCTTTGTGTTGGACCTGGACTTTTAAACATTACATGGACTTATCTATTACTCACTAGCTTAGTCCAACACAAAGCTTTATTAAACTATTATATTACATACAAACGACACAACACAAAGTTGTATTAACCAAATGACCATCACTTTAAATTAATTGCTAACACCATTCTCTAAGGTGGGAGAGATTGTTGATTCTGACAGCGATGAAGAGGAGGTTGTGAACACTTTTGATGAGTCAGTGAACCTATTTGATGGTGGTCACGATCGTGAAGATGATTATGATGACTATGATTATGATGACTACGCGAAGTAGGTCTACGATCTTCCAGGGAATTTAGATGATTTTTATGACATGTATGGTATCAAGCTCTAAGGCATTGGTAGGAAGTAATTTTGTTTTCGTAGGAGTCTAAGGTTATCTTTTGAGTAGTGGTTTATTTTCTTTTTTAGAGAATAGGAAGTATCTTGCTATGTAAGCTTTTCCGCCTATGTAACGGGCTTAGATATGGGATTCACCCATATCCTTTGTACTTAAATGTTTTTAAGAGTAATATATTTACCGGGTCTTTTGACCTTTTACCAAAAAAAAAAAAAAAAAAAAAAAAATCACCATAAATTATGTTTTATTTTGTCCACATAAAAATGAATTGCATGTTCTTAGATTACAGAGAGCTAGATCAAGAAGCTGGTACTCATTTGAGACTTGACTCTGTTGTGTTATGAATTTGGTTTATATCTTTAAAACATAAATTGTGCACCTAGGATACACGGAAACGCCGCCGGGATGCCGTATCACTTTTCCGAAACGTACCGGAAACGGGAAATGCCGAGAAACGCCAGGAAACGCCTCGGCAACGTTCCTATGGTAGATTTGAAATTGGTAGATCTGAAATACATTCGAAAATAATTTTCCGGCGACTGCTATTGTGGTGGTGGAAGGTACTTTATTGAAGGTGAAGATGTAAAAGAGATACAATGTTTACGAGGGTTTTCTTCAATAATTCGTGAGTTCTGTGTTTGAGGGTTTTTTGAAGATGAACTATGGAGGAAGATGAAGGTAGGTATAGAGAAAAAGGATAATTGGAAAAGTAATAGGTAAAAAAGATTAAAGGCACGTAGGTGAACAATAACAAAATAATTATTACAGTACTATGTATTTTTTATTTCTTCAAGTAACTTTTTTGCTGCATTTGGGCTGGGACTAACAGATATTGCATTTGGGTTGTATAGTAACAAATATCAAAATATTAGTAGTAATTCATAAAAATGTTATCCTTTGACATTTTTACACGTTATTTCTTCGAATTGATGGTGATGATTATGAGTATTATTTGTTTGGATTTTGAATGTCGTGTAATTTTTTTTGGAAAATAATTTGCCATATACTAAAATATTATAAAATACCTAGACGTTTCCCCGCCGTACCCATTTCTTGAATTTTAGGATGTTGCCGTTTCCCGGTACCCGTACCCGTCCTTGTCCCCGTTTCCGTCCCTGTGCAACTTAGTTGTGCACCTCTGAAGTTAAATATGTGATAAATGATCATTAGGAGAGGTCTTATAGTTCACCATGACACTGGATGCAGAATAAGAAAATTAACCAAACAGCTTTTACTAATTGACATGAAAATATCACAAATGTGAATGTACGTAAATCACCAATTCGTCATGATTTTATCTAGACGTTTCCTTATTCTTTCTGTTCACACAGATAACAACAATAAAATTATAAATATACGAGTAGCAAGACGATGAACAATCTATCTCTTGCATACAACACCTCGTCCATCCAAACCACTTTGGCACTTTAAGCTTGGCAATTCCAAATTCGAGGAATCGTCTTCATGTTTGCCCGTGAACTTAGCCACAGAGCAATCAGTAGCAAATAGATCTCCACTCTTGAACTTCTTTTCTCCTCCCATCACAGGCATTAGGACTCCCATTTTCACATTGCTCACGTAGTCGCTCTTGTAAGTCTGTCCCAAAACTCCGTCCACTTCGTTACTCAAGGAGTAGAACTTGAACTTGAGATCAAGGTGAGCAAGGCAATCATCATCAGTTACACCATAGTTATGGATTCTTGAGTCTTCTTTTGTTATTGGAACCACTTTGGCTGTGATCTTGAAGAAGTTATCGACTTCGACAACGACATTATTTGTGTCTTGAATTCTAGTGATCGAGGTTGTGGATGATTGCCATTTGGCACCTTCGGTTTCTGGGAGAAGGATGGTTTCCCCGTCAAATGTAATGGAGATACGGTCAATGGCATCATCCCAAGAGGTAGTCTTTTGAGCACTGATTTGTAGTTTGTGACTGGCAAACAGTACTCCAATGGATTGAACCCAAGTAAAGTCTCTTCCCATTTTTTTGTTCCTCTTGCCAATGAAATGGCCATTGATGTGGAGGTTGTTATCCGCAACAAGGCAAAAATCGTTATCTTTCTTTCCATGGAAATAGAAAGTGATGCCATCGGCACCAATAAAACGAGGATCTTGGCACACTGCTCCTGGCATATCGCAAGCTGCAATTCACCACCAAGTTAGTTATAGGAGTTTAGCGATTGAAAAAAAAAAAAAAAAAAAAATCACCCACTTGACTATACATTAGAGCGTATGGGTGGTTGGACAATTAGTGAGCTTGAATGTATATCACTAGGCTAATTAATAGTAGCACATGACAGTAAAGGTATTTATAGTTATGATAAAAGAAAAAAGAGATGTGAAGAACTTACTGCAAACAGGCTTGCAGGAAACACAATCAACTTCGCATTGATTGGGACAAGAAGCTGGACAAACATGTTCGGTGGCATAACATTGTGGGTAGCTTCGGAGTTTGCACTTGGATTTCGCTGGTGGAGTAGGAGTAGGAGGTGAGGATTGTGGTGGCGATTGAGTAGGTGGAGTAGGGTATGTTGGAGGTGAAGTTGGAGGTGGTGAGTATACATGTGGTGGAGGTGCTAACACCGGTGGTGATGGGGTAGTGGAGTTGATACAAATAGGTTTGCACGATTGACAATGAACAGTGCAACCATTGGGACAAAACTTAGGACAAACATGAACCAAGTTATGACATTCTTTATATGTCGGGTCTTTACAGGTTGCTTGGCTAGGGTTGTTAGCAATTCCAGGTGGCGTCGCTGCATCACCAAATGCCACCAGGATCAACACCACAAGCAATGTAACGTGACTAACCATCCACCGTGCCATTATTGCCCGGACTTGTAGAAACTCTTAAAATCTTGATATTATGTAATGAAAATGTATATTTAACTTTTATTTCTATGGTTTGAAGTTGTGTTTATTGTTACTGTGTATGTTATCCTCCCTATTTATAGGAGTTGCGAGAAGCAAACAAATACATGAACCTAATGTCTTAATCTTAAAAAATTGTAATACCTTCAATTTAGGGTAAGTTTGCCACCCTTTATATTGCTTGTAATGTAAATTTGCCAACCCTAGCTAGCCTTAACATGAAGGGTCTAGTCAACTCTTTCAACGAATAGTATAAAGTTTGTAGGATACTCCACCTAAAGCACAAAATTAACGTGACAAACAAACATGATCTCATAAGAAGCATATACGATAGCTTCAATTCAAAACTCATCTTGCATCACAATACATCATTTTAACAAAGCATACTCGGGAATTAAAAGATATGGAAATTCTGAAACTCATCTTGCATCATCACAGTATATCGTTCGGTGAAGCAAATGTTTGGGAAATGCAACGTAGGAAATGCTCAGTCCAGCCAATTTTTATGGTCCACCTTAATTATACGACGATTTAAACAATTGAGTTATCTGGTGACCCTTTTTGAGTTTATGAGTAAGTTTGTGAACGCACATATATAAATATATTTGTTGAAAAAGAAGTAAAAGAAGTCTATATGTTTCTGTTAGACTCGCTTTTTTATAAAGATGTCGTCACTCTCGTGAATTGGACTAGGTTTGTATTAAGTAGCTCACGCAGGGACTACTTATGATTATTTGGCAAACTAGGGATGTAAAAGAGCCTATAAGTACCCACATGACTCTCCATGTGGGTGTGTGGGAGTATTGTTTCATTTCATTTGTTTCTTTTAATAAAGCAAACATTTGACCAGGATTCTCTCCACCCTCTCACTACTCTCTCTCTAAGATGAACACCTTCATCTTTAACAGCCAACCAAGGCCACCCGAACCACGAAATACATGAATCTTGGTCTCTACAATTGGTATCACGAGCTAACCAGGGGAGATTCTTGGTGAGTTTACTGATTTTTGTGGTTCGATTCAAGTTTTAGGCTGTTTTTTATCTTCTTTTTAGTCATCGGAAAATTTTTTTTCCGGTCATCGGAATTTATTTCCGTTTCATACGAAAAAAAAACAAGCCTAGTAGTGGTCTAATGTATCTTTAATCCGTGAAAATGGTCAAATCTGATGAATATATGGTCGAGTTTTATGCTCAAAATGGGTTTTAGGATCAGATTTGGGTTACAAAAAGATGGTCGGAAAAGTTGGTCCGAATTTATGGCCGGAAAAGTGGACTACATTTATTGTACTCAATTATTGATGGGAGGTGGGATGAGTGGTGACAGTTGATGCATTATTGGATAAGAGTGAAAAAGTCAAGAGTGGGTAAAAGCTGGCAGAATCTCGAAATTGCCACATTGTCTCGAAATTGGCAAAAAGTTTCGGAATTGCTCATTTCCTCGAAATTGCAACTGAATCTCGCAATTGGTCATATCTCTCGCAATTGCAACACTTTCGAAATTGCTATCGCAATTGGTCTTTCGAAATTCATTTCGGAATTGTCTTTGTGTCTCGCAATTGACACTGTCTCGCATTTGGGGAGTGTTTCGCAATTCATGGAGTTTTCTCGCAATTGGGGAGTTCTCTCGCAATTGGGGCAATTTCTCGAAATTCACCAATATCTCGCAATTGCCAACTGTTACTCTCGCAATTCATTTCTTTCGTAATTGATAAATATGTTCACTTATAATCCTTCCACTTTGACACCCTTCAACTTAGTATCCCTTCCAAAAAAAAAAAAAAGTTTTTTTGGCGGGAAAATGTGAGTAAAATTTAATTTTTTCAGGTGATTAAACGTTCAATTTTTACGCGAGATTCAAATTTTGGTATAATAGTGAAAATTTTGGCCCAAAATTCAAAATTTTTGGTCAAAATTCGAATTTTTTAGGTGAAAATTGGCGTCAAAATCTGTTACACTCAAATTTTTCTAGCCTTCTTGTAACGGCATTTCCTAGTGTATTTCAAATTATGTCAAAAAAAAAGGATGGATATAGGGATACCATCGCAACAATCACGGGGATACATCGTTCACGGCTAATATGGTTAAGAAGAATGACTACGGAGAAGAATGGTATTATTGATTTGATTTTTGAAGTAACATTTTTCGTGCGTGTGCACTTATTTATCTCAAAGTCTAGAGGTTGGTTGGATGCATGACTTTTAGAGATACTTGTTTGGGCTCTCATGGGTGTAGTGATTAAGTCTTGGATTATCTAGTTTTCATAGGTCAAGGGGTGGATGGACGAAGACCTAGTTAACTATCAAAACGGAGATGGAGTACTCAGTGACACACAAAGATGTGGATAGTTCAAGAGATGTTCATATACTATTAAGGAAGGTTGGATGGGTATATGAAACGACCTATGCTGTAAGGAGTTACGTTGTAGTGCTCAGTATATGTGGTGGTATTGATTCACGTAATGGAGGTGGGAGAAACACAATAAACACGAACTAAAGATTAAACATGATATTCGGTTTATTAACTGTCGAGGTGTGTATGTTTTTCTAGAGAGAAGCTAGAGAAAACACACACACCTCTTTTGTATTTATGAATCTCCAACCCTCCTAGTGTTGACATAGGAGGGTATTTATTACAAGAATACAAAGATAATTTAGCTAACATGACTAAACTAGTCCTTGTACAAAGAAAGAAGTGCAATTCCCAAATATGACAAAACTTTAAGGCTAACAATCTCTCCCCAAAGTGAAGTCATATGGGAATTGCTTACAATGTTCTCTACAAGTAAAATATAAACCATAAGCACAGAGAATAGTCTTCAAACGTCATTACTTCGTTCAGTTTGCAGAATCTTCTCAGCTTTCATTTCTTTACTTGCAGACGAACCATGTGAGCAAATCTAATTAGGGTTTAATACAGCGTGCCCTGAGTGCTCTCCCCTAATTAGTGCTCTCCCCCAAACTGACAACCCTGATGATTGCCATGAATCTGAAGAAGTCTTTTGATAATTAAATGCATTTCGTCTTTAGTCTTCTAACATGCAGCGGAAAATGTAGAACAGACTGTAGACTCGACCTTCTTCAAGATTATCCATTTGGGGGAACAGGGTATCAACATCTTCATCTCACCAAATGCATCCCAGTTATCTTTCATATGAAAAATCAGCCCATAACGTACACATGAAATGATAACACCAAAGTAACAAGTTGAACCACTGATCATCTTGATTTTGTTGCCCGAAATTGTTGAAGGTGGAAAAGGTAGAAGTACGTAGAATAAGATGAGTAGAGGATAAGACATAGAATCAACCAATCTCCGACACAAATCAAATCATTTCATAAATCATTAAGCCCGATCATGTGAACTTGTTGAGAGACCTCGATGTACACATTTCTCTCCCCTGCTGGTTACGATTTATCGGAATCAGCATAATGTTGTGTACGTGAAGTATTAACTGGAAGCACTTTATCATTAAACCCAGTCAGCCTGTGAGAAGATGTCGATGAACCCAATATAACCTCCGTATAAAAAACAACGGCTTCATGTAGTAACCACATGTGATGATAACCCAATATGATGAACTTGAGAATGAAGTAACATCGCCCAGATTTGTGACTTAAGCTTGTACTATCCTTGTGACTAAGAACGGTGTACCCGATACCCTTAACAGAAGTATTAGTACAAAACCTCTTGACATATCCTCAACTACGTGAGACACTGAGCACTACAACGTAACTCCTTAAAGTGATAGCTACTTTGTGAGAATAGAGAGAGAATCACAAAAGTAACTAGATATCCAAGTCTTCGTCACCATTAATATATGCCCAAACAAGTCATCTTCGCGGTAGGGTAGAAAGAAAGAAGATGAAATAAGTACACGCGTCCGTAAAACCTTACTTCAAACCCAAATAAATAATAACGAATCATTGTTGTGACTAGAAATCCTACTTTATCATACCCACTTACACAATAGAGATCGAATGGCAGTAAAGAACAAGAAGAGAATAAGATAGATAGAAAGAAGATAAGAAAGATAGATGAGAAGATTGTGGCAGTGGAGAAACCTGGAAATGGTGTATATTAGATTTAGAGAGAAAACAAGTAATACACACACACTCTCTCACACAGCACACTTGCTAAATGAGAGAGTGATTGGCTTATATGTGTTGGCTGCCACATCTAATACAATAGATGGGCTTTTGGTTGGACCATGTGTGGGCTAAGTATATGCACTACACATATATACTTAAACTAACAACACTAATGCTACTAGCCCACACTTTAACAAATACATATTATACATGATACTAAAGTTCAAAGCTACAAATGACCATCACTTCCAAAATAGCATAAATTCAATGCTAACAATCTCCCCCTAAGGGATGGTCATTTCAATGACGCTCCGGTGATTGGTCTTTTGCTTTTGATGTCTTGAACTTTGTGTGTCATTGTATAATAGACTTGATTCATTGTTCCTTCATGCTCTGTGATCTTCAAAGTATTGACTTTGAATGTTCTTGCCTTGATCTACTTCTTCTGATCAGATGCGTCTACGTTGTAGATGATGATGATGGATGGACTTTCGTCGGTACCTGCATAAAACAGTTAGCAATAAATCGTCCAGCGGCCATCATGTCGTGAGGCAAGATCTAAAGATCTCATTAAGACTCATACAACTTGTATCCTTTTGATGAACACAAGTGTATTGCATAGGAAGTGTTCCTAAGAGATCTTTAATGAATCTCATGTCTCTAGACTCAATTATGTGCGTTTTGGTTTTAGACGTCGGAGGCATGGAGCAGAGTGCCACCTTTTCAATATCAACACATCTCGGAATGAGAGGTCGATAGATTATGCAGTGTTCTCCGTGAGAAATGAAACAAATATCTTTTAAGAGATATCTGAGTGGATAGGAGGGGTGGTGCATTGCGTCACTGGGTCCATGACGTCTTGTCTTCAATACCAGTATCACCTTAGTGAATACCGATAGCATATGTATTGACCCGGTTTCTGACCTAAGTTTTCATGGAGGGCTATTTCTTTTCACCCTTACAAAAACTTTTCTTTTTCATTCTTCAACCCCTTCTTTCTCCTTTCTCATTATACTCCTTTTTTCAATCATACCTAAGGACTTCTAATGCTAAGCTATTGGAATTGTCCTTGGGTAGATCCCTCCGGTTCTGGCGGATCATTGGACATAACCTAACCATAATCACCTTATTACTTCATGACTATCCTAGGTTTGTTGATCACTAGCCATAAAATCATTTGAGAAAAATCTCTCAAAGTGTTCAAGAATAAAACACATTTTGTTAAAACTTCGAGAGTTTTGCATTTTCTGAAATACTCCCCCTTCACATGTGCATATGAGATTTAAGAAAGAATTGCACATGATGGATAGAGTTCGCACTTTTTGAACTGATCGATTTTCAATTAATATGACCATTGCGAGACACGTTTACATCACTAGTTAGACTAGCTTGAAGTTATTACCCGTCCCGGTCATATCAAAAGATCATCTCTCGAATTGGTACATTCTACTCAGACAAGTCCTTTGCGAGACACGTTTACATCAATGGATAACCATTTTGAAATTATTACCCGTCCCGGACTAGTCTTTTCGATTACTGACATTTCTCTTTCGTCAATTCGAGGGTTCATGCTGAGTCTTTTTGAAGAACTCTTTTTGAGATTCGCTTTTGATCACATTTTAATCACATCTTCTCCCCCTCAAAAATAGCATGCAGTGATATTTTTGATATCAACTGATTAAAATGAAACTTTTTGGAGAGATAGACGGATTTGAGCATGAAATTGGAACATTTTTGTTTTTCTACTCCCCCTTAAACAAAGCATATGGTTAAACATTTTAGTTTAAAAGCAGTTTTAAGGGTTTAGGAGGGAGTTATCTTGAGCACTTTATGAAAGATTTGGAAAAATCTTATTGAAAAATCTTGAAGAAAATGTGCTCAAAATAGAAAAGATTTTGAAAATCTTTGAAGATATGATAGGAGAAATATCTTCATTTGATTTTAGGATAAGTGTTTGAAAAGAGAAATTGGATTTGCACAACACTTTCCTTTCTTTGAAAAACGGGTTATGCACTGACATGTGTACATAAGCCATAACGTTGAAGCTCGGGTTGTAAGCTGAAATACTTACAAGCCATTAATGAAGCGCGGGTTTTGAACTGAATTGAACAAAAGCCATAATGAAGAAATTTGAGAAACGACATGTTTTGAAAACATTTAAAGAACTCTCGCTCAAGCATCTGTACATGCCCGTATCATTGTTGAATGATATTTCTAAGTACGTACAGAATATTGATTATACGAGAGACATGTCGGAGAAGAATATTTTTTGGATTTTTGTGATTTTATATTGTTTTTGTATTTTTTGAAAATTTTCCATTTTTGTATATTCTTTTTGATGTTTTCAAAAAATGTATATGCACAAAGAATGATTAAGTATGAACAAGTAAAAGTGGAGTTAAGAGTGGATGTAGACCAGGATTTCCAAATGCGATGTTGGCATAAAGGTCTTCTCTTCCACATTCAACGAGTGAACTCTCAACACTTTCACGAGTACCTGCAATCACAGAATCCACAAAAGAAGAATATGCACAAATAATAGTGTTAGAAGAACATGAATCATCACATTGAGGGTGTCCACTATCAACGGTTGTAGTGGTTTCTACATCCTTATCCTGATGATTTTCACTATTACTTGTTGTGGTGCAGCTATCAAGAATCTTTCCTGTGGGAATCCATCTAAGACCAACTGTTTTAAAAACTTTTCCCGTGGGAATCCACCTAGGGCTAGATCTAGGAGTTGTTTCCTTTTCAGATGCAGCGGAAGTCTCATTTTGAGAAACAGTACGTCCTGTAGAGATCCACCTAGTTGGTTTCTTAGCCTTTTGCTTCTTAGCAACGGGTTTGTTGCTATTTTGTGTCTTAGAGGATTGTGCCTTAGCACTTGCATTAGTTTTCTTGATATACTGTGCAACACATGCATCATGATTAGCTGAAACGACACATTTTTGACATGTAGGACAGACAAATTCAACATTCTTGTTTAACACCGCAACCTTAATTTTGTCACTACTGTCATTTTGAACTTGCTTTGTGCTCGAAGAGGAATTTGAGCTCATAGTGTTAGATTCTACGTGGATAACATTTTCTTTTGCGCAACTACTCTTAGATGCAAGCCAATCCCTATTCTTTAGTTGAATGATCCTAGGTAGAGGTTTACTACTACTAGCAGTGCTTTGTAATGTTGTAGAATTCATCACTCTAGGTTTTGTTCCTAAAATTCCGTCTTGTCGAACCTGTGGCTTTTGCCTAGCTGTTTCTAGGTAGTGATTGTGGACCGTTTTGTTTGAACCAACTGATTCCTTAACTGTTTGTGTGGTCACATTCGGTGAGCAATTCCTAGAAAGGCCAGATGCTTTCACTTTTGGTGTTTTAGGCAAGGGTGTTGGAGTGACTGGTTTTGTCAAATCAATTGTCACATCAACTGTTGGAACCGTTTGAGAAATTGACATTTTTGGTTGTTCCGAAGTTGATGGTTTTGCAAACTTAGTTTCCTCACCCTGCCTTTTTTGACTTTCAAGCTGAGACTTCAAAAGATCAATTTGTTCTTTCAGTTGTTTGTAAGAACGCTCATACGACAGTTTGTCATACTTGCATTCTTCCTTTTTTGTATCAAGTTGTTTAAAATATGTGCAATTTTGTTTTTCAAGTTTCAAAAGCGCCTTTTCATATTTTTCAACAATTTGAGAAGTCTCAGCTCGAAGTGTTTCCTCATCTTCCACAGAATATGTTTGGTAAATAATTGACATGATATCGGTCGATATAGCTTCGAAAGAGAGAGAGTCATTTTGATGTTCCAAAACCTTTATTCGTTCCAAGTATTCATTTGCTTCCTTCACTAAGGATTTGTGATCCTTAACGAATTCTGCAGACTCTTTTAAAAGATTATTTTCCACATTTTGAACAACCGCATAGATTGCAGCAACATGTGGATTAATTTCCTTTTCAAAAATCTTTTTGAGTTCATCCTGAACACCCGGAAACCATTCAAACTTGTTATTGTTAATTTTGGAAGCCACAATACGTTGAAGTTTCTCAATCCTCTGCTTAAGATCAACCAAATATAGTCTAGCTGCACTTGAATCATAAGTGTTTTTAGATGCCATTTGTTCGATGTTAGGCAGATGTTTTGAGACAGCCTTTTGTCTTGTGAAAACCACTGGTTTTTGAAAAAACAGAGGTGACTCCTTTTTAACAAGATGAACCCCAGCAAGTTTGTTTGCTTCATTATAGTCAATGGGTTTTATTTCTGGGTTCTTTTGTCTCATTTTCTTTCTACTCTCTTCTGAAAGCTCAATCGTTTCATCAGAATCATGAACCGAAGGAGGGTCATGGATAGCATTTATTAAATTACCATTGAAAAGCACATTCTGTTCTTTCTGAGCTTTCTTGAGAATATAAGGGTTTTCATAACCGATAGCCACCTTTTTTAATGTATGTAAAATCGGGTTTGGATCGTTTATTAACAAGTTAACTGTTTGTGCAGAATGACCCGTTTTTACAAGCAAATCATCCAACTTTGCAATGGTTTCCTTTTTGTCATTGATCTCTTTAAGAAGATCCTTTTCACGTTTTGAAAACCTTTCATTCAACTCCTTCTTTTCTTTTTCAAGATTGGAATAAGTTGATTTTTGTTTTGAAAGCTGGTTGGTTAGTTCAGAAATTTCCTTGTTTAAAGATTTTATTTTGTTGTTCAAATTGACATCTAGAGTGTCAAATTTGATTTGCAAACGTTTTTCTCTTAAAACAGAATCTCTTAAACTATTTTCAAGTTCTGACTGTCGATTGTTGTGAAAATCATAAGCTCGGGCATTCACCTTATAACTCTCAAGCTCAGTGGTTAATTTTTCATTCGCGGCTTTTACCTCGCGATTGATCTTTTTGACCTTTTCAATCTCTATTTGACAATTATGAAGTAATGATTCAAATAGAGCACGGGTTTCCTCATCATTAGCATCATTTTGTGCAACTTGAACTTCATTAGGATCCATATCTGGATTTGTCAAATTAGTATTGCTACAACTTGGCGTGTCCATGTATGTATCATAATTAGGTTCGAGAGGCACAGAATGTGGCTTTTCATGAGCAAACAATGATGGTACCTCATGGAGTGGTTCTGTGTCATAGGATGGAGGAGTTTCAGAATCACTGCATGATGTAGGTTCTTGCAGATCAGGCATAGGATCGGAGACTCCTGTGACTTCTGTGGAATTATCATTGATTCTGGTTGAAAGCAAGAAGTCGGATTCCTCAGCAGTCAAAGGTATTCCCGAATGTTCCTTGTTAGCTAGCATCAGCATGTACTGGAGCTTTTCTACTTTCGTCATTGCAGGAACATTACCAATTATGCCTATATCACTCCTTTGGCTTTCAGATGAAGTCATGAAACAATAGTACTCATTCGGATTGACCCCATTCTGAAGCATTTGATTCCCCGTCTGTATACCCATAGCATTTCCTTGCTGATTCCCGATAACCTCAACCATTTGTCCTTCTTGACCCATATATAACTGCGTATTGACAGTGTACGGTGAATTCCAATGGTTGTTGTTATGTGGTTCGATGTTTAATGCCCTATATACTGAAGCAAAACCATTTGCCAAAGCAGTTGTGATATCGTCTTGGTGACTTGCCATTGATGATGACTGGTACGATAAAATAGATACAGGATCGTTGCAACAAAGTAGGAGATGTTGTTGTTGAAGGTTAATGGTGTGCTTGGTTTGTTGTTGTGTTGTGATGATGATCGTTTGAAGTTGTAGGTGATATGTTGATTAGTTGTAATTTGGTTAGGTTGACGCAAGTTGTTACGGTGGAATTTTGGTCTGGAAACTTAAAACCTCAATAACTTCATTTTGGAGCGTTTTCAGGCCTCGAAACTTGGGTTGAATGAATAAATTAATTCAACGTGTCATTCTCCTCGGTCTCACGGTCGTTTTGACAGGTCGTGGACTGAAAACGGAGTTACGGTTCAAAAGTTATAACCGTTTGAAGTTTTGACGTAAAGTACAAGGACTGAAGTTGCCAATTCTGAAAATTGCATCAATTGCGAGTCCAAAATGTGAATTGCGGGACCAATTTCGATAACCTAGCACCAATTGCGAAACTCAATTTCGAAAAAACTGCTACAATTGCGAGACAGTGCTCAATTGCGATAAAAGGATGAATTGCGATAGAAGTATTGCAATTGCGAGACTGTCTGAATTGCGATACTGCAATTGCGATAAAAACCACCAATTTCGATAACAGCGTAATTGCGAGACCAGCAGCGAATTGCGACAAAACACTGAATTGCGAGAGATAAGCTGAATTTCGACAGAGTACTGCAATTGCGAGAATCTTGTGCAATTTCGAAACTTTTCACTTTTTCCCACTTTTTGACTTTTGAGAACTTGTGCCCACGTGATATCTTACAACTTTTCACCACATTGCACACTTGCCTGACCACTTTCCACCAACTTGACCAATAATACAAAGCACTTCCAATTAAAATATTCAAAAAAACACAATAACTAATTCTTTCTTGAAAGTGTTCGATCTGTGAACCAAGAACAAACAAAAGATTTGTTCTTCCCACTAATATTTCAGTGAAGCACTAGTCACCTTCACAGCCAAGTCGAACAAGCACCAAACAAACACAACTTTTTCTTAGATCTTGCGTATGAATCGAAGCTAAAAACACAAAATGTGACTTTTCTACTTAAAGAAAAATTACAGTGGGTGTTTTAGGCTTGATGATCAAACACAAAATAACAAGATTCGAACACAAGAACTTCCTACCTCGTTGACCGACTGTTGATACCACTTGTTAAGACTCGAAATCCTACTTTATCATACCACTTATACACTAGATCGAATGGCACAAACACAAGACTAGAAGAAAATAAAGAATAATAGAAAGAAGATAAGAAAGATAGATGAGAAGATTGTGGCAGTGGAGAAACCTGGAAATGGTGTATATTAGATTTAGAGAGAATACAAGTAATACACACACACACTCTCTCACAGCACCCTTGCTAAATGAGAGAGTGATTGGCTTATATGAGTTGGCTGCCACATCTAATACAATAGACGGGCTTTTGGTTGGACCATGTGTGGGCTAAGTATATGCACTACACATATATACTTAAACTAACAACACTAATGCTACTAGCCCACACTTTAACAAATACATATTATACATGATACTAAAGTTCAAAGCTACAAATGACCATCACTTCCAAAATAGCATAAATTCAATGCTAACAATCATCCCCGTAGTTACAGCTAATAATTTAACCATTGTCATTTGATTGTGAATCTTGATTAGGATCTTTTTGGCTATACGTGGTGATTTTGAAGGTGCAGTCCGATAATATCATTTGTGATGTTGTTGTGAAAAATGCCATAAAATGCAATTCTAATGAGGCCGGAAAAATTTGAGTTTAAGAAATGTTTACGCCGAAAATTCCCCGAAAAATTCGAATTTTGGCCAAAAATTTTGAATTTTAGGCCAAAATTTTCACACTTGTACCAGAATTTGAATCTCGCGTAAAAATGGACCGTAAAGTCTCCTGTGAAAAATAAATTTTACTCAACTGTGATAAGTATAAATTTTTTTTTTTTTTTTTTTTTTTTTTTTTTTTTTTTACAAATGCGATAAGTATAAAATCTGAATTGCGATAGGTTCTTTGGCACATTGTGATAAGGTGTGACTGGTCATCTGCGATAAAACCCAAATGCGATAGAAATCCAAATGCGATAAGACTCAAATGCGATAAGTTCCAAACGCGATAAGTTCCAAACGCGATAGAGTTCCAAACGCGATAAGACCCAAATGCGATAAGACCAGTCAGCGACCAATTGCGATAAAAAATGCCAAATGCGATAAAACGCGCTGTTGAGGGGAAATGCGATAATCTTATCTTTTTCACCCACCTTTTGTCTGTTAGCCTTACATGCCCACGTTTTCCACTGACTTTTTGCACCTTTTACCACAAATTAAGCAACCTTTTGACCAACTATTTCATAAACCAATAATTATTCTTAATAGAATAATCAATATATTCCAAAAAAACACAAATTCTTATACAAGAATTTGTGACTGTCGATCAAAGAAGCTTAGAACATACCAACTTTGTGCCTAGTTCATGCGTATGAATCCATAAAGTTCACAAAAGTTCACGATTTTGATGATAAAAAACGCAACTCTTGAGTTCTTTTAAGCACAACTCGAACACAAATATATTGGTTTCAACAAAAACACAAACAACCACGTTTTTTAAGATCAAAAAACGCAGCAGTGGGTTTTTTATGAAACACAAATCGAACCCAAATATAGCATATACACGGCTGTTGAAGAAGATAAAGAAAAACCGAGATAAAACACAACATAAATCACCTTAATCACCTTGAAAACACCACGAGCAGCCACCCGGTTAGCTCTGATACCAATTGTAGAGGTATAGATTCACGTACGGGAGGTGGGAGAAACACAATAAACACGAACTAAAGATTAAACATGATATTCGGTTTATTAACTGTCGAGGTGTGTATGTTTTTCTAGAGAGAAGCTAGAGAAAACACACACACCTCTTTTGTATTTATGAATCTCCAACCCTCCTAGTGTTGACATAGGAGGGTATTTATTACAAGAATACAAAGATAATTTAGCTAACATGACTAAACTAGTCCTTGTACAAAGAAAGAAGTGCAATTCCCAAATATGACAAAACTTTAAGGCTAACAGTATAGGTTCTTCGTCACATTATCGTACAAGATTAAGTCACATTTGAGGGGGGTTGTTTACTTCGTTTTCAACTTGGTCATATCGGGTTGTCTCCACATGTGGTCATTTATTAGAAGCCGGTGAATTTTAAGGTTGGTTTGAGAGATGTATTGAGAGTATTTTTTAACATATTCTCACGATAATTAAGCTTCGACGGGTTGTCGACGTGCTATCATGGATTTAGTATTGCTTCAAGATCTAGGTACTCCAAGCCATGTACATTATTATATGATGATTACGATGACTCGCAATCATCAGGAGGGAGAAGTACGCCCTTAGGAGGGAAAAGGAAATGGAGAGAGAAGTACGGCTTATTACCAAAGTACGCCCTTATGAGGGAAAAGGAAATGGAGAAAGAAGTACGGCTTATTACCAAAGTACGCCCTTAGGAGGGAAAAGGAAATGGAGAGAGAAGTACGGCTTATTACCTACTTGGATGCAATTACTTTGTGAGATATGTTAATGCTCCCGAACGACAACCATTGTGCTTACAGTCTCCGCTGCGTGTTTAAAAGGCTAAAGAGAGTTGTCGTTTCAGGAGGGAGCAGAAAAGAATAAAGGGCTCACTAGTTAGGAGGGAGTAATAACCTAACTAGTACATTACAGTTGAAGTTCAGAGCTACAAGGATGTGTGCCGTCAGCACCAAAGATTGAAGCTGCAATCTTCGGAATAGAGAACTTCAAGTCTGCCTCAGAATCTAGACTACAGAGACTCTGCACTTCAGCAAAAGTTTATTATTGTAATTTACTTTGTATTGTTTATAGGTCTCATTGTAACCATTCACTTGCGACGACATCTTGGAGGGAGATTGTTAGACTCGCTTTTTTATAAAGATGTCGTCACTCTCGTGAATTGGACTAGGTTTGTATTAAGTAGCTCACGCAGGGACTACTTATGATTATTTGGCAAACTAGGGATGTAAAAGAGCCTATAAGTACCCACATGACTCTCCATGTGGGTGTGTGGGAGTATTGTTTCATTTCATTTGTTTCTTTTAATAAAGCAAACATTTGACCAGGATTCTCTCCACCCTCTCACTACTCTCTCTCTAAGATGAACACCTTCATCTTTCACAGCCAACCAAGGCCACCCGAACCACGAAATACGTGAATCTTGGTCTTTAAGTTTCTCAGCCTGAATGTTCTGGGCCAACTCAATCAGATTAGATGGAACGTTTGGGTCGAAACGCTGAACTAAATTAAAGGATAAATCATTTCATCTCTCCCCAAATGCAACGATTAATTTAACATGACTACGCTGGAGCAGGAAACTTTGACGAATTTCGGAAAGAAACAGATCGATTGATTTATATTAGATCTATTACTCAGCATCAACATGTCATTTGCCACTCTAATTAATAACGACCACAAATCTAAAGTGCTATTTAATCTTTTTGGGTAAAAGGTCAAAAGACCCGGTAAATATATTACTCCAAAAAACGATCAAGTAGAAAGGATATGGGTGAATTCCTATATCTCAGCCCGTTACATAGGCGGAAAAGCTTACATAACAAGACACTTCCTATTCTCTAAACAAGAAAATAAACCACTATTCATAAGATAACATTTGATGCCTACGAAAACAAAATTACTTCCTACCATGACCTTGGAGCTTGATATCATACATGTCATAAAAACCTTCCAATTGCCTTGGAAGATCGTAGAGCTGATCCGTATAGTCATCATAATCATCTTCAAGCTCGTACCCACCACATGTGGATGAGAGGAAGTTAGCCATAGGATTATCGTCCAGAATCACCTCCTCCTCATCAGTGTCTGAATCAACTATCTCTCCCACCTTGGAAAATGGGTTAACCCTCTTAGTAGAAGAAGTATTCGAAGAAAAAAAAGAACTAGACTGTTAGCATTATTAAAATGATGGTCATTTGTATATATTGAACTTAGTGTCGTGTCACAATGTGATAGTCTAGAGAGGTGGGCTTTTGGTCTAAAAGATAAGTAAGCATGTTGTATGTAATAACCAAAGCCCAACCGAGCCCAAAGAAAGCCCTCTAGGGCGTCACTCATTTCCTATAAATAGCACACTCTCACCTCATATTTGTGTGTGCTTTAGAGTGTGCATTAGAGGTGTAATAGGTGGGAGTGTGTGTGTCTTTTGTATATGTTTTCTCTCTTCTTTAATCTATTACATATTCGGTTATCATATAATTGACATACTCTTCTCATCTCTTGCTCTTGAGTACCATTCGATCTATATATTTAAGGTGTGATAAAGATTGTTTTAGGTTCTTACAAGTGGTATCAAATAGCCAAACATCGATTTAGGAGTTTGCTTATTCCGTTTTTTGATCAAAGAATAACATCAAGTCGCGTTTTTAATCTATAGAAACGTGTGCTTTTTGTAAAAACTTTGATTTTTTTTTTACGCATTAGTAGGTTATTAGTTGTTGCTTTTCTATAGTTTTTACGATTTGTTAGTGAGTTTTGGTTATTTATCATCGATTTCTATCTTCAAAGATCTAGTCTTACTCGTTAAAAGTTCTTCTTTGTATCGAAAAAGTGTCAAAAGTGAAAAAAGGCGATAAAGGTTCGAACATTATAAGTATTTACGGGTTTTTGAAGTTGGTTGATCGTGGAAAATTGCTTAGAAGATTGTTTGTGAATCGTTTGTTGGATCTACATAGCACTTTTGTCGAAATTCCATGTATAAGGGGTTTTGTCGAAATAGTTGATGAATTTAGATAAGTGAGGGTTTATCTAAATTGTGGACGGATTTAGATAAAAAAGGGTTTATCGAAATTGTGGTCGAATTTAGATAAAAAATGGTTTATCGAAATTGTGGACGAATTTAGATAAAAAAGGGTTTATCGAAATTGTGGTCGAATTTAGATAAAAAAGGGTTTATCGAAATTGTGGGGTTTATAGGAATTCAACTCTATCGAAATTGTGGCTTATCGAAATTGTGGCTTATCGAAATTCTATTGCTTATCGAAATTGCTTATAGGAATTCTGTTGCTTATAGGAATTACTTATATGAATTACTTATAGGAATTAAAGGACTGTCACAATTCCCACAGATTTGTCGCAATTCCCATAAAATTGTCACAACTTACAAAACTATCTAAATTCAACTTGTACTTGATTTCTACAATATCAAACGTGAATTCGGTATTCCCGTGCGTGTACAAGTGTGTGGAATACTTCGAAAAAGGAAACATCTTCTAATTTGTACAAATTAGATATATTTTTTTTATCTATATTACAAATTTGTCTAAATTGCACATTTCTATCTAAATTAAAATTTTGTCAAAATTGTATAATTTTGTCTAAATAGAGATTTCTATCGAAATTGTGATTTTGTCAAAATTGTAATTTTGGTAACTTTCTCGAAATCGTGATCATTTGATTTTGTCTAAATTGATGTCTTGTTGAAATTGGTATTTTTGTCTAAATTGCTACTTTTATCTAAATTGCCCTAGTTTATCTAAATTGCAAGTAACCTTTCGGAATTGACTGCTGAAGACTTGTTAGCATTTATAAAAAGTGATGTTCATTTGTCGTGTATTAATATTTTTGTAAAAGTGTCGTTATATAATTTAGAATAGTCATTGGGCTTTTAATCTAATAGTTCATATGTTAGTGAAAAGAAAGCCCAAGCCCATCCATGTGTAAAAACTATAAATAGCACCATCACCTTTGTTAGCCTTCATTTGGAAGGTTGGATGTGTAGGTGCTTTAGGATTGTATTAAGGAGATTAGTGTGTGTAATATATTTCTCTCTCTAGTTTCTCTCACTAGATTCAAGAACCACTCTTCTCTCTTTAATTCTTATTGATTGATAGTGTGTATGATAGGATTGATTTAGGGAATAACAAGTGGTATCAATAGCCAAACAAAGATTTAGGAGAAGATTTTTGGATCGAGTTACTGTTCACAGACGACACTCTTCAAGTTTCCTTGAATCCTTCAAGTTTGAAGGCTTCAAGGTTGGTTCCTTCGAGTTTCTGTCCAGTTTCTTCGAGTTTGAAGTTAACTGACCAAATCCTTCGAGTTTCTCAGATCCTCTGAATTTTTGAAAGTCCTTCGAGTTTCTGAAAGTTTCCGAGTTTGGAAATCTTTTGAGTTCTCCGAGTTTCTAAGAGCTAGATCCTCTGAGTTTCTAAAGTTTAAGTATGAGCTTCTAAGTTAGTATAAAGTCTTCGACTTTCTAAGTTTGGTTAATTTCTTCGAGTTTATAAGATAAAAATCCTTCGAGTTTCCAAGAAGCTAAAATCCTTCGACTTTGTCAGTTAAAGATATTCTTCGGGTTTGTTGGTTCTTTAAGACTCCGAGTTTGGATCTCTTAAATTCCTTCGACTTTGTGGATTATTCTAGTTTGGTGATTCTTCGAGTTTCTGGATTCAATTTGGCTTCGAGTTCCTAAGACAAATCTTCCGAGTTTTATTGGTTACTGAAGCTCTTCGACTTTGTACCAAATTCTCCGAGTTTTACACATTTTGTGGAATCCTTCGAGTTTCTTTGGGTTCTTCGAGTTTATATCAAAGTTTAGTAGTCTTCGACTTTCTATTAAAGTTAGGGCTCTTCGACTTTCTATCCTAGGACTCTTCGACTTTGGATTGTTTAAAGTCTTCAACTTTGGATTTTAAAAGACTTCGATTTTGGAGCTTTATAATTCTTCGACTTTGGATTTTTGAAAGACTTCGACTTTGGACTTTAAAGACTCTTCGACTTTGGGACTTTGCAAGATTCTTCGACTTTGGATTTGGATTTTCTTTAAGACTTCAACTTTGGATTTCTTATCAAGGACATCGACTTTGAAACTCTTCAAGCAAACAAAACTCGAGAAAGAACTTGAACCGAACTTAATTATTGAACCTTAAACCAACATACTACACAACTCCTATTTCTTTGAACCGATCCAACATCATCTTAATCATACAACTTCATCAATGATGACTCAACAAGACATCCATGTAGCCGGTGCAGAAAACCGTCCTCCTATGCTAGAAAAAGGTGGATATCTTCAATGGACGAGCCATATGCTTCGCTATATCAAAACCAAACCTGAAGGACAAGGTAAACTCCTGCTCAACTCCATCTAGAATGGACCATTCAAACCTTGTCAGATTCAAGACCCTGGAAATCCAAATGACACACCTCCTACTCTACCATTCCTTCGTGAACAAAGAGAAGATGATTATATAGCAGAGGATTGGAAGCAAATTGCAGCTGATGACTTGGCAAGGCACTTAATTCAACTTGGTTTACCACGAGAAATCTTTGCTGCTGTTGACAGTTGTGAAACTGCTTATGATATGTGGGAACGAGTTAGAAGGCTTTGTCATGGCATAGAAATTGGGCAACAAGATGTTGAAAACAAGCTGCTAACTGAATGGGAGAAGTTCACATCCACTCCAGCGGAACCCATTGAATCTTACTACACCAGGTTTTACACCTTAATGAACGAGCTCATCAGAAACAAGTTGGCACCAAGTCAAATTGTTCAAAACATCAAGTTCATCAACAATCTACCAGAAGAATGGGGACGATTTGTCATGATTGTTAACCAAACAAAGGACCTTCACCAGGTGAACTATGATCAGCTCCATGACTTTCTAAAGCAAAACCAGGCAGAGGCGAATGAAGTCAGGAAGGAAAAACTAGCAAAGCAACATGATCCTCTTGCATTACTTGTTCAATCACCAACACCCGTACCAGTGACAACACAACCATCTTCATCTTCTACTCAGAACTTCATGCAACAACAATATGTTCCACAACAACCATTCTACCCACAACAACAATATCCGCAATACCCAGAACCAGAATTCAATGACAGTGATGAGTCCACTACTGCTTTGACTCAAGCATTTGCTTACCTAACAAAGGCATTCCAAGGACGCTACTCTACACCTACCAACACCAACCAAAGAATCTCATCGATCACTTGCAACAGGCAGATTGCACAGCCAAGTTTTAACATGGGTCAACAAGGACAAATGGTTGGAGGTTATGGGAATCAGCAAGGATATGCTCCTCGATATCAGATGGGTAATCAGAATGCAGGGCAGTATGTTGGAAATCAGATGGGTCAGTATGTTGGAAATTAGATGGGTCAGTATGCAGGGAATCAGATGGGTCAAGTTGCTGGGAATCAGAGGGGTCAAAATGTTGGAAATTAGATTTTGAATGTTGCTGCTCCAGTTGCTGGGAATATGAATCAGGGGAATTTGTTAAAGTGTTTCAACTATCAAGGAATTGGTCACATGGCAAGGAACTGTCCCACCAAGCCAAAAAAGAAAGATCTTGAGTATCTACAGAAAGCAGTGCTTTTGGCACAGAAGGAAAATGCAGGGTTTCAGTTGAATGCTGAGGAGAATAATTTCATGGCACTGATGGATGATATGGAAGACCTTGAGGACATCGATGCAAACTGCATTTTCATGGCAAATCTTCAGGAGGCTAAGTATGACACGGATTCTGAAGCACCTCCTTCTTATGATGTCAATGCAGTCTCTGAGGTACCACCATTCACTACATGTCACAATAATGAAATATTTGATATATCACCTCATGATGAATAGCATCCTGCGACTCCTGCACCCACTTATGATACATATATGGACACGCCAAGTTGTAACAATATTAATTTGGCAACTCCAGATATGGATCCTAATGGAGGCTTCAAGTCACAGCATACTGAGAATGATGAGGAAACACGTGCGTTATTTGAATCATTATTGCACAATTGTAGTATTGAAATCGAAAAGGTCAAAAAAGTAAATCGCGATGTTAAGGCCGCGAATGAAAAATTGACCGCTGAGCTTGATAGATATAAGGTGAATGAAAAACTTTTGAATTTAAGATAACACGACAGTCAGAACTAGAAGATGGTTACAAAAACTCCATTTTAAGAGAAAAACAATTGCAAATCAAGTTTGACACTCTCGATGTTAACTTGAACAAGAAAATAAGATCCTTAAACGCAGATGTATCAGATTTACAAAACCAACTTTATAAACAAAAATCAATTTGTTCTGATCTTGAAAAAGCAAAGAAAGAGTTGAAAGCAAGTTTTTCAAAACGTGAAAATGATTTTCTTGATGAAATCATTGAGAAACAAGAAACAATCAAAAAGTTGGAAGATTTTCTTGTCAAAATGGGTTATTCTGCTCAAACAATTCATATGTTAATTAAAGATCTAAACCCGCTTTTGCTCACAATGAAGAAAATGGCTATCGGTTGTGAAAACCCTTATCATCTCAAGAAAGCTCAGAAAGAACAGAATGTGTTATATAATGGTAATGTGTTGTTTGATAAACATGATCCTCCCGAGGTTCGGGATTCTGATGAAACGATTGAGCTTGCGGAAGTGAGTAGAATCAAAATGAGACAAATGAACCCATAAATCAAACCAATTGATTATGATAAGCTTAACATACTTTCTGGGGTAAACTTTGTTAAACAACAACAAAAACCAATAGTTTTTCCAAAAATCTTTCAAATCTGGAACAAATGTCTTCTAGCAACCCTTTTATAATGAAATGAAAAAGGTGTTTCAAACAGAAATGACTACTCCACTCTATAACATTAGTGCGAGGGTAATTCATGTTGAAAATTCAATTTTGAAAGAAACAACAGACTTTGTCAAAGACCACAAATCCCTGGTAAAGGAAGCAAATGAAAACATTGAACGTATCAAAGTTTTGGAAAACCACAATGATACTCTCTTCGAAGTAGCTCTGTCAACTGATATTATGTCTATTATTTATCAAACATATTCTGTTGAAGATGATGAAAGACTCCGAGCTGAGACTTCTACAATTGTTTCAAAATATGAAAATGCTCTTGCAAAACTTGAGAAAGAAAAAGTAACATATTTTAAATAACTTGATCTGGAAAAGGAAGAATGCAAGTATGACAAATTATCGTATGAGCGTGCTTACAAAAACATGAAAGAGCAAAATGATCTTTTGAAGTCTCAGCTGGATAGTCAAAAAAGTAAGGGTGAGGAAACTAAGTTTGCAAAATCATCAACATCGGACAAACCGGTTGCAAAACCAAAAATGTCAATTTCTCAAAGTGTTCCAAAAGTTGATGTGATAATTGATTTGACAAAACCAGTCACTCCAACACCCTTGCCAAAAGAAAGTGAAATAGCAAAATGTGCTGATAAAGGGAAAGCAGTTGTTGAAACATCGCATGTTATAGCACCTGGCCTTTATAGGATTAGTCCCACTACTGCGTCTGCCTCTACATCTCAAACATATAGGGCGATACACAAGAGTGTAAAAGATAATCCTAGAGAGTCTAGGAATGCTAAAACAACTTTAAAGGAAAACGAGAAAAATCCTAATGTGTGTGCCTTACCTTCTACAGGAATATAAAGCACCTCTAAGAGCAGTAGACCAAAGCCTAGGAGCAATACAAGGAACAATAGAGTCTCGCTTGCCTCTAAGAGTGACTGCAAGAATAAAAATGAAGAAGTAGAAGAACACCCTAGGAATTTATCGCTTTCGAATACCTCTACAGAAACATATGTCATCTGGATGTAATGTTAAAAGTACTGATTCTAGTGCATGTAATGACTCGGTTTGTTTAATGTGCAAGAAATCTTTGTCTAAAAATGTCTTTGATGTTAATGTTTCTAATAATGTGAATGTGAATGCAATGCCAGAACATAAAGATGTTCCTCCAGGAACTAGTGCTAGGTTTAGATATGTTAAAAGACTTATTGCAGCATCTAGGCCAACCACTAGTAGCATATTGCCAAGGAACTATCTTAAGTTGTGCGTATGGATACCAATTGTTAGCCTTAAAGTTATGTCATAATTGGGAATTGCATTTAGTTATATGTATAAGGGCTAGTTTAGACAAAGTGTTGGGCTTTTGGACTAGAATAGATAAGTATGCTTGTATTGTCTAAATGACTAATGTAAAGTGCATGAGCCAAAAGCCCAACCGAAAGCCCATAGAAGCATTAAGGCGTCACCCCTTTGCTATAAATACCATCCTTGTCTCAACAAGGAAGGTTGGATATCTCATGTAATAAGGAGGTGTGTGTGTATTGAATGTCTCATGTAATAAGGAGGTATGTGTGTTTCTGTTCTTTCTCTCTCTCTAGAATACACACACACCTCCCCCATTCTTTAATCTAATCTTACCATGTTTAACCTTTATTTCGAGCTTCCCTGACCTCCTGAATATGTGTTTTTGATCATTACAATTGGTATCAAGAGCTAACCAGGGGCGAATCGTGGTGTTTTGAGGTGAAAATAAGTGATTTGTGGTGTCGTTTTGAAGATCTGGTACTGTTCATGCACCAAACTCTTCGAGTTTTTTTGTTGTACTCGTTAAAAGTCTCATCTTTGTATCGAAAAATTAGTGTATCTAGTGTATTGGGGATAAAAGGTTTGAGCTTTATGAGTTTTACGAGTTTTGGTACTTTTTCAGTCGCATATTATCTTCAAAAATCTAGTATTATATCGTTAAAAGGTTAGATCTTGTATCGAAATATAGTGGATAAGTAAAATAGGCGATAAAGGTTTGATCTTTATAGGTTTTTACGGCTTTTTGAGGTAATTTGTTCGTGGAAAAGGGATTCGAAGTGTGTTGGTGGCTTACTGTTGGATCCTCATCGAATTGCTACATTATCGAATTCTTGTATAAGAA
Source organism: Artemisia tridentata subsp. tridentata (assembly GCA_021014915.2). NCBI lineage: Eukaryota > Viridiplantae > Streptophyta > Magnoliopsida > Asterales > Asteraceae > Artemisia > Artemisia tridentata. The sequence continues at coordinate 453,670,781 of CP139507.1, forward strand.
TTGCGATAAAAGAGGGTATATCGCAAATGTGATTTTTATCGTAATTGTGGAGTTTATCGCAAATGTGAGAATTATCACAAATGTGAGAATTATCGCAAATGTGGAAATTATCGCAAATGTGAGAATTATCGCAAATGTGAGAATTATCGCAAATGTGGAAATTATCGCAAATGTGAGACTTATCGCAAATGTGAGACTTATCGCAAATGTGGAACCTATCGCAATTCTGCATCCTATCGCAATTCAAAACTCTATCGCAATTGTAAAAAAAAAAAAAGAAAAAAAATATTGGAGGGAAAATTTGAGTAAAATTTAATTTTGAGGAGTGACTTAACGGTCAATTTTTACGCGAAATTCAAATTCTGGTAAAATAGTAAAAATTTTGGCCCAAAATTCAAATTTTGAGGTCAAAATTCGAATTTTTTCGGTGAAATTTTGGCGTACAAGTTTTAAAACTCAAATTTTTCTAGCATCATTAGAATTGAATTTTATGGCATATTTCACACCAAAATCACATATGGCATTATTGGCCTACACCTACAAAATCACCTCGTATAGCCTAAAAGATCCTGATCAAGATTCACAATCAAATGACAATGGCTAATTTTTGAATGTTATCAACTATGACTACAAGGATGATGATTCATTATTACTTATTTGAAGTTGAAGTGGAATATCACGGGTGCGTGTACTTAGTATCTTGAAGATATCGGGGTTGGTTGGATGCATGATTCTTCGAGATCCTTGCTTGAGCGCTCGTAGAATGATTAAGACTTGATTTGTCTAGTTATACCTGATGTAAGGAGTTACATTGTTGTGCTCACAGAGTTTAACTATCACTTTAAAGGAGTTACGTTGTAGTGCTCAAGTGTCACAAAAAGATGTGGATAATTCAAAATGAGTTCATATACAGTTAAGGATGGTTGGATGGGTATATGAAACGATCTATGCTTTAAGGAGTTACGTTGTAGTGCACAGTATAGGTTCTTAGTCATACAATAGTGCAAGTTTAAGTCACAAGTTTGGGTTATTTTACTTCAGTCTCAAGTTCGTCATAGTGGGTTTTCTCCATCAGTAGTCACTACAAACAGCCGTTGTTTTGATACAGGAGGTTGATAAAGAGTTAGACATTCCAAATGGTATTATTAGTAGATTGGGTCTATCTACATCTTCTCACGGGCTATATGTTTAATGATAAAGTGCTTCCAGTTAATACTCCACGTACACACCATTATGCTGATTCCGATAAATCGTAACCAGCAGGGGAGAGAAATGTGTAAAATCCCGTGATGATGGAACTATCCTGGAGAAAGAAAAGTGCATTTCCGGATCTTAATTGATTCTGGTGCTACGGTTTCAACTTCGGGGGAGAGAAATCATTCAACAAGTTACCCGTGACCAACGATATGGGTCAACTTGTTACTTTGGTGTTATCATTTCATGTGTACGTTACAGGCTGATCTCTCATATGAAAGATAACTAGGATGCATTTGGTGAGATGAAGATGTTGATACTCTATTCCCCCGAACAGATTCAGGGCACTCAGGCCACTAATAAGAAAGGTTGTTAGTTTAGGGGAGAGCACTAATTAGGGGAGAGTGAAAATCGATGTAATTGATCCCTAATTAGATTTTCTCACATTGTTCTTCTGCAAGTAAAGAAATGGCAGCTGAGAAGATTCTGCAAGCTGAACGAAGTAATGAAGTTTGAAGACCATTCTCAGAGCTGATGCGCTCATGTTTTGTATTGTATTTTACTTGTAGGGAACATTGTAAGCAATTCCCGTATGACATCACTTTGGGGAGAGATTGTTAGCCTTAAAGTTATGTCATAATTGGGAATTGCATTTAGTTATATGTATAAGGGCTAGTTTAGACAAAGTGTTGGGCTTTTGGACTAGAATAGATAAGTATTCTTGTATTGTCTAAATGATTAATGTAAAGTCCATGAGCCAAAAGCCTAACCGAAAGCCCATAGAAGCATCAGGGCGTCACCCCTTTGCTATAAATACCATCCTTGTCTCAACAAGAAAGGTTGGATGTCTCATGTAATAAGGAGGTGTGTGTGCTTCTCTTCTTTCTCTCTCTCTCTAGAATACACACACACCTCCCCCATTCTTTAATCTAATCTTACCATGTTTAACCTTTATTTCGAGCTTCCCCGACCTCCTGAATATGTGTTTTTGATCATTACACCAATGGGTAGAGAATTCATTCTAGTAAATGGTAAATTAAAAAAGGCTCCAAAAGAACCAGTAAAAAACTTCTATGAATGTGATTCGTCTGTTACCCCTAACCCCATGGAACCAAATGATAAACAGTTTCCAAATGCACAATCTTCTGTTATTGGCAGGTTATCGAAATATGTCTTTGGATCGTCGACTCGGGTTGCTCCAAGCACATGATCGGGAATCTAAAGCTGCTGATCAACTTTGTATTGAAGTTCATGGGAACTGTTCGCTTTGGAAATGATCATGTAGCAGCTATTCTGGGTTATGGAGATCTTCGGTTTGGGAACTACTTAATCACTCGGGTTTAATACGTTGAAGGGTTGGGACACAAATTGTTTTCAGTCGGGCAGTTTTGCGATGCTGATTTAGAGGTTTAATTTAGGATAAACACTTGCTTCGTTAGGAATTTGATTGGACATAATCTCTTAACTGGAAATCGTGGCACCAATCTATATGCTATCGACATCAACTAAATGGCATCTTCATCACCAATTTGTCTGATGACAAGAGCATGCGAAACTAAGTCCTGGTTGTGGCATAGACATTTATCCCATCTCAACTTTGACACCCTAACCAAGCTAGCCAAAGACAACATCGTCAATGGTCTCCCAAAGTTCAAATACACCAATGATCACTTATGTCCATCCTGTGAGCAAGGAAAAAGCAAAAGGGAAACATATAAACCTAAAACCGTACCTAGTTCGGTTGATAAGTTACGTCTGTTTCATATGGACTTATGTGGCCCAATGAGAGTTGAAAGCATTAATGGGAAGAAGTATATTCTTGTTATTGTCGATGACTATTCAAGATATACATGGGTAAAGTTTTTGAGGTCAAAAGACGAAGCACCAGGCATCATCATCACCTTTCTGAAGCGAATTCAAGTCCTACTTCAAGCTCCAGTAAGGATCGTAAGAACAGACAATGGCACAGAATTTACTAACCAGGAGTTAAGAACATATTTTGAAGATACTGGAATCACTCACCAGACATCAGTTGTTAGAACTCCACAGCAGAATGGGGTAGTTGAAAGAAGAAATAGAACTCTTGTGGAAGCTGCTCGCACCATGCTGATTTATTCTAGTACACCGTTATTCTTATGGGCCGATGTAACACCCCCAAAATTATAGCAGCGGAAGATAGATCACTAGGGTATTACTTCCTAGCACAAAGTACAAGTCATAGAAAACGACCCTTTAAAAGAGACGTTTTAAAAGTGTTTCACATTTGATACATTAAAACCTCAGAGTTTACAAAGGTTCCAACAGTTTTCGTAAATCACAATGTTTTCAAAAGATTGCAAATGTTTTAAGCACAACATAAATCTTTAAAATAAAGTTTCTTCAAATGTGAAAATATGCCGAGTCCTCAAAATATATCCGTGCGACTCCATCCAAGACCTTCATGCCTTTAAACCTGAGATAAAACATGCTAAAACGTCAACACAAAGGTTGAGTGAATCCATAGAGTTTAGTAAATGAGCAGTTGATCACAATATAATTCAGTTTATAAAAACAACTAAGCAACAAATGCAGAGTCTGATTCAGTTATTATTGCCCTAAGCTCGTGACCCCGAACTTTAACGTCATTTTCAAATATTCAACAGAATATAAAGATGCCCTTCGACAATAGGTATCAGCCTAATTACCTAGCAAATCCTCAAATACAGTGCAAATGGTAGCCGCACCTGGCAGTCCAATATGGGGGATGTCATTCCCAATAGATCTATTCACGGCATTCGCGTTCACTCACAAGTGACTAACGGTTCACGATAAGGAAGGGACTTTCAGGCTATGGGAAACTTAGGCAATGATAATAACCGGGTAACAAACAATTTCAATCCAAAATACAGTTTTCAAGCAGTTGTGATCATATTAAAAATAACTAGCATGTATCTCCCCCACAGAGTTTGTAAACAGTTAAACAAGTAAAAGGTGGGGCTATGAACTCACCAATAATGAAGTAGCAACGGAAATCGGAGAAGTGTGCACGTCGAGAAAAACCGCAAAGATCACAAGTGACCTAAATAAAAATACAACATGACTTAGGCTCGGGGATTTAGGTATAATACTTTATTTTTATGACTTAACTCAGTACTTGAACTCAAAATATCATATGGTCATTTATTTAAAATTCATATAGCAAGACATGGGTCGAAAGGCATTTATAAAAGCTTGTATGGTTTAAAAATATAAAGCTGATGGAAATTTTATAAAATTGCCGCACTATTCGGGTCGCCATTTCTAAACCGTGAAGGCTAAAATTATGAACTTTATATGCTTAGAAAGTTATGACTCTGTAATATATGAAAATGAAGGCCTTACATAACTGAGAACCCCAGAACATAGGTTAAATTACAAATTTACCCCTGAGTCTCTAAATAGTTATACTCAGCATCCAAATGGGTTTAGCAAAAAGGGTGTATCTTCTTATCTACAGGTCTAATGGACACATGGCCTATGGTAAAAGTTTTCTACAGGTCTTTGCTACAACTTTCGTGTTTACACCAACCTAGTGTTCTTTGTAACATTTTGGGGTAAATAGCCCATCAAATCTGACATGCATTCCTGGACCAGTTTTAGTGTGGATTTTCTCAAAAAATCTCCAAGATGAATTAAAATGTAAGGTTTTCGGGGAAATGATCCTAAGACTTGTAACTATCTCCCAATATTTTTATTTTTTCATAAAACCTTCTGGGTACAAAATGGTGAACGGATCTTGAAGCATCAAATCTGGGACAGACTATTGACCAATCAAAATGGCTACTTTTGTACATTTATTACCTCTAATACACATGCATGCTCAAGGCCAATGATTCCTACTCTTTTATTCTTCTAATAACTCAATATTTCCAGGAGATGAAAGATTATCTTTAGTTTTAACTTCAGTTTTTAATAACAAACATCCAAGATAAACATCCATAACTAGCCAAAAACTCAATAAGATCCATTAATCTCTTGCATAACTTTTACCTATCAACACTAACCAATTATCAAACCACCTATTTCCCATAAGATCTTGACTCTAATCAACTAAAATGACACATGCAATAGAAGTTTGCTATGTCTTAAAAATAATCACTAATAACCATAAGAAACCAAAGAAAATGAGGTGAAACTAAGTAGAGAAACTTACTAGGACTAAAAAGGATAACTAATACAAGGTTTTGGATACTAGAAAACTTGATGAAGATGGTCTTGAGGGGGAGGGAGATTCACGGCAAAAGCAAATGGCCAGGAGAGTTTTGAAGTTTGATGATTTTTAGTGAGAGAGAATAGGGATTGCATGCAAACTCAAATGATGTGTTTATTCTTGAAAAATGAAGACTTAATAGAGTGTGTAAGTGGTTAAAGAGGGGGAGGCCGGCCTAGTGGTCATGTGGGCTGGTGTTAGCTACATTTTATTTATATTTTGAGAGTATGGTACCTTATTCTCAAGTATTATAAGTCACAGAGTGATTTAAAGGCCAACGGAGCTAAACCGGTAACGTTTTATGCATAGTTTGTGAAAATAAATGTCATGAAGATACTATTTTCATAAAAATGTCAAATTTAACTTAAAATGACCCAAATTGATGTTTCATAAATTTCCCGAGCCTTTTGGAGTGTTATAACGTCGTTAAGGCTTAAAACGCGAGTCGAAAACGCGTAAAACGTAAACTGTGCACACTTTGCGTAGAAATGGAAAATTAAATTATTCCATATAAAAACAAGTACGTGGGGTAACATAAATCATATCAATGGGTAGACTGAGCATAGCCTGACTCAAATTACAAATTTTAGTGTACGTGTCACGACGTACGCGGGCAACTTTCCCGGCAAAAGCCAATTTACTTAAAATAGCATAATAAGCAAATAAAATTAGTAAAATAATGACTTGGAAATTTCTCGGTTGTTACAGCCGATGCTGTTGCCACTGCTTGTTTCACTCAGAACCGTTCCCTAATCCATCCAAGATTCAATAAAACCCCATATGAACTAGTGAACAATAGAAAACCCGACATCTCTTACCTTCATGTATTTGGCGCTTTGTGTTATCCAACGAACGACAGAGAAGATCTGGGGAAGTTGAAAGCTAAGGGTGATATTAGAATCTTCATCGGTTATTCAGAAAACTCGAGGGCATTCAGGGTGTATAATTGTAGAACTAATCGAATAATGGAGACGATGAATGTGAAGTTTGACGAGATTTCACAAATGGCTTCTGAGAGACTCGCTCTAGAACCCGCGCTTAACCCAATGGCTTCTAATCATACCAGATTAGGACCCGCACCAAACGTTCAGACTTCTTGACATATTAGTTCAGGACTCGTACCTCAAGGAGCTCAGTCAACTAACATAGAAAAACCAACAAATCAAGAACTGGAAAATTTCTTCGAGTTTATGTATGATGAGTACTATGGTGGAGCTTCGACAAATGCATCACAACACCCGCTCAAAATCGTCAACCACCACTACCACCACCGCAAGATGCATCAACAACAATCGAAGCTGATACACCAACTCCCTCCACGTCATCAACATCTACTCCAGCAACTCCAGCAATTGAGATTGTTTTACCAAGAGTTGATGAGCAACACCACGATTCGCCACTTCAAGAAGAAACAACACATAACCAAAACGATGTTGTATTAGAAGAAGAAGTATTCGAAAACCCATTTGCAACGAATTCTGCTGAATCATCTTCAAGTTTACATGAACCATCTAACACACATGCGTTAAACCCAAGGTACCCTTCGACGTTACAGTGGACTAAAGACCATCCAATAGAACAAGTAATTGGTGAACCTTCACGGCCAGTTCAGACGAGAAAACAACTCTCCATGCCGATTTCGACATGTGCATCTACGTCTGCTCAGTCAGTCTAAAAGAGCCAAAGAACATTCGGGAGGTGATGGCAGATAATGCTTGGATTGAAGCGATATAAGAAGAACTTCTCCAATACAAATTACATGACCCATGTGATTTGGTTCCAAGACCAATTGACAAACTTGTCATTGATCTTAAGTGGTTATGGAAGAACAAAAAGGATGAAGTGATGACTGTAATTCGCAACAAAGTTCATCTCGTGGCCAAGGGATTTAGACAGGAAGAAGGGATAGATTTTGAAGAGTCATTCGCGCCAATAGCAAGACTTGAGGCAGTCAGGATTTTCTTAGCCTATGCAGCTCACAAAAACATCACATTCGATCAGATGGATATCAAGACGGCTTTCTTGAATGGAACTCTGAAAGAAGAAGTGTACGTGAGTCAGCCAGACAGATTCATTGACAAAGATCATCCAGACTACGTCTACAAGCTAAAGAAAGCCATTTATGGTTTAAAACAAGCCCCAAGGGCGTGGTATGACGAACTATCATCTTTCTTGCTGCAAAATAATTTCACCAAAGGAACAATTGACCCGACCTTGTTTACAAGAAAATTCAAAGATGACATTTTGATTATTCAGATTTACGTGGACGAAATAATCTTTGGGTACACTAATCCGAAACATTCAAAACATTTTGAAAATCTCATGAAAAGCAAATTTGAAATGACCATGATGGGGGAACTAAAATTCTTTCTTGGTTTACAAATTCATCAAACCCAACGTGGTATTTTTATAAATCAAGCTAAATATACAATTGAGATTTTAAAAAAACATGGTATGGAAAATTGTGACTCTGTTGGTACTCCAATGGTCACTTCTCCAAAAATAGGGGCTGATTTAATTGGGAAACCCATGGATCCGAAGAAATATCAAAGCATGATTCGTTCTCTCATGTACCTAACTGCTAGTCGACCCGATATACATTTTGCTGTTTGTTTATTAGCAAGGTTTCAGGCAAAGCCTACTGAACTGCACCTCCAAGAGGTTAAACGGATCTTCCGGTACCTACGAAGAACCATTAAAATGGGACTTCGGTATCCGAAGGATTCGGAGTTTAAACTAATTGAATTTTCAGATGCGGACCATGCCGGTTGCCAAGTCACAGCAAAAAGTACATCCGGTGGAGCACAATTTTTAGGAGAAAAGCTAGTAGGCTGGTCATCAAGGAAACAAGATTGTACGGCGTTATCAACCGCAGAAGCCGAGTATGTGTCTCTATCTGCGTGTTGTGCACAAGTTCTATGGATGAGGACATAGCTCACAGATTATGGCTTTACTTTCGACCGCATACCTTTGTATTGTGATTCGAAAAGTGCCATAGCCATCTCGTGCAATTCAGTGCAACACTCGAAGACCAAGCATATTAGATTCCGCTACCACTTCATCAAGGAACACGTCGAAGAGGGTACCGTTGAATTATTATTCGTGAAGATTGAATTCTAACTCGCCGATCTATTTACTAATGTCCTTCTAAAAGAAAGGTTTCACGAATTAGTTCGACGAATTGGCATGCAAAGCCTAACTCCTGAAGAGTTAGAAAGTCTTCTCGAATCTTCTGGAATGTTATCTCAAAAAGCTTTCATTTAATAAGTTGATATCAAAAATATCACTACATGCTATTTTTAAGGGGGAGAAGACGTGATTAAAATGTGATCAAAATGTTTAAAGATCGTGGATTGAATCTCAAAAAGAGCTCGACTCAGTATGAACCCTCGAATTGACAAAAATTAAATATCAGTAATCGAAAAGACTTGTTCGGGACGGGTAATAATTTCAAGCTGGTTCACCCAGTGATGTAAACGTGTCTCACAAATGACTTGTCCGAGTAGAATGTACCAATTCGAGAGATGATCTTTGAATATAACCGGGACGGGTAATAATTTCAAGCTAGTCTAACTAGTGATGTAAACGTGTCTCGCAATGGTCATGTTCATTGAAAATCGATCAATTCACAAATGTGCGAACTCTACTTAACATGTGCAAATTTATCTTAAAAATGCATGAGCACATGTGAAGGGGGAGTATTTCAGAAAATGCAAAACTCTCGAAGTGTTAACAAAATGTGTTTTATTCATAAACACTTTGAGAGAGTTTCACAAAAAATGTTTTATGGCAAGTGATCAACAAATCTAGGATAATCATGGAGTAATAAGGTGATTATGATTATGTTTATGTCCTATGATCCACCAGAGCCGGAGGGATCTACCCAAGGACTATTCCAATATATTAGAATTAGAAGTCCTTAGGAAAGATTGAAAAAAAGCAGTAAATGATAAAGGGAAAGAAGGGGTTGAAGAATTAAAAAGAAAAGTTTAGTGAAAGGGTGAAAAGAAATAGCCCTCCATAAAAACTTAGGGAAGAAATCGGGTCAATACATCTGCTATTGGTATTCACTAAGGTGATACTGATATTGAAGAAAAGACGTCATGGACCAAGTGACGCGCTGCACCACCCGTCCTAGCCACTCAGATATCTCTTAAAAGATATTTGTTTCATTTCTCACGGAGAACACTGCATAATCTATCGGCCTCTCACTTCAAGATTTTTTTTATTGAAAAAAGTGGCACTCTGCTCCATGCCTCCGACTACTAAAACCAAAACGTACATTATCGAGTCTAGAGCCATGAGATTCATCAAAGATCTCCTAGGAACACTTCCAATATAATACACTTATGTTCGCCAAAAAGGACACAAGTTGTAAGAGTCATAATGAGATCTTCGGATCTTGCCTTATATCATGATGGTTACGTGTTTCAAATGGTCTACAGTCGTGAAGTGATACCCCGGTATACTTCAGCGGCTCACAACGGCCCTGGTAAAGATTAGAGAAAGTTTTCACACTATGCTGTTAACAATCTTGAAATCTGAACCTGTAAGTGTAGGACGATTTATTACTAACTGTTTTATAAAGGTACTGACGAAAGTCCATCTACCATCATCATATGTCTCAACATCTGCATCTCCACATGCTCATACTTATGAAGATCATCCTCAACAAAGCTCAAGTGAAAAAGTTCAAGACAAAAGGATCAAGTTAAAGACAAAGTGTTAAGACAACGTCAAAAAGCTAATCAAGATGTCAAGAACAAGCTCATGGATCAATAAAGGATGACATAAGTATGAAGTTCAAGAAGTATGAGTATGATGGAGGATACGACGCAAATGTACAGAAGATGTTGATCAAAGGCAAGACGAACCTAAAGACGATTATTTTGAAGATCACATAGCATGAAGGAACGAAGAACAAAGACTATTCCACAACGACACACAAAGCACAAGACAATGAAGACGAAAGACCCAATCACACGGAGCATCATTTGAATGACCATCCCTTAGGGGGAGATTGTTAGCATTTATAAAAAGTGATGGTCATTTGTCGTGTATTAATATTTTTGTAAAAGTGTCATTGTATAATTTAGAATAGTCATTGGCCTTTTAATCTAATAGGTCATATGTTAGTGAAAAGAAAGCCCAAGCCCATCCTTGTGTAAAAACTATAAATAGCACCATCACCTTCATTTGAAAGGTTGGATGTGTAGGTGCTTTAGGATTGTATTAAGGAGATTAGTGTGTGTAATATATTTCTCTCTCTAGTTTCTCTCACTAGATTCAAGAACCACTCTTCTCTCTTTAATTCTTATTGATTGATAGTGTGTATGATAGGATTGATTTATGGAATAACAAGACTAAACCTCAAACGATTACCAGAAAGTTATGGGAAAAAAAATTTCCAGATTCGAAAAAAGTGGGGTAAAAACAGCTTAAAACAAGAATCAAACCACACAAAATCATTAAAACAGTAACAACCTGGCTCCTTATACCAATTGTAGGACCGAATTCGTGTAAGATTTATGTGGTTCGGGAGGTCTTGTTTGGTCTTGTTTGGTTGAAGAAGATGAATATCTTTATCTTTTCTAGTAAGAGAAAGTAGAGAGAGGGTGGAGAAAACACTTAAAGTTTATTAGCTTAAGAAATGTGAAACAATACAATGAATTCCCACACCCCTTATGGAGAGTCATGAGGGGTATTTATAGGCCCTTTACATGATAAGTTTTCCACTTAAACAATAGTAGTCCCTGCGGGCTCTACTTTCTAAGAATCTAGTCCAATTCACTTGAGTTACTAGCCGCAACCTGCTTCTTCTCTTTCACATCACTCACAAGTGGTTCTTGTGATACATTACCACCATCCACCTTAGCTTCATTTTTATTACCCGGATAATCAACTTTTATAAGAGGAAGACCATCATCATCCACAAGAGTAGCTTTCCCATCAATAATTAGCTTTTCAATTTTCTCAACAATAGGAGTAGGACAAGGAATACCACGCTCATCAGTATCATCCATATCCTTAGCTTCCATTGTACTACCAGAATTTACCTCAGCCCCAACCATGGTCACATCATTACTAATGAGCGTGATAATGATTCATTAGTAGGAAAATCACAATAATCAGTATCAACCGTATTAAGGACATCAAACGTATTCGATGTAGCAATCTTCGTCCCACTTGTACTAGCCACTTCAGTGGCTTTTGTCTTTTTACCATCTACCTTCTTGGGCTCAGGAGGGGGCGCTTTAGGTTGATAATGAAACTTATGACCCACAACAGTAAATACTCCTTTGCCCGGAACACTTTGGCTACCACTTTGCCTATTTAATCTATAAACTTCAAAAAGCGTTGACTAGCGATAGAAATTGGGAGGGATGAAAGTTGTAGCCACACGGCCACCACCCCCTCCGACCCCTAAAAATATGTTAGTTGTAAGAATTTTTGTCCCATAACATATAATTATCATCAATCTTTGGATTTACAGCTTCGGAAATATTGTGAACTCATTTGTAAGCCAAATATATATGTTTTCTCTATGGATTGAGTTTATCCGTATTTCCAACCACCAATTTAGCAAGTATTAGTGCCAACCTTTCTTTTGCGATATATAATAAGTGACAACATCTTCGTTCTCTAATTACAGCTAATAACCATGATTTCGGTATATAACAATCAACAGTTAGTGATGTTTAATATATAAATGTAAAGTGATGGTCATTTGTAATATTGTAACTTGTGTGTTGTATGGTTAAGTTAGTCTAGGAAGTGGGCTTTTGTTAAGCTAAAATGATAGAAATTTCTATGTAATTGTCAAAACCACAAAAGCCCACTCCAAGCCCATCAAAGCCCATTAGGGCGTCACATTTGTGGCATAAAAGACACACTCTCACCTCATTATCAAGGGTTCTCAAGTGTGTATCTCAAAGTGTACCAAAAGAGATAGCAAAAGGTGAGAGTGTGTGTTCTTAATGTTTGTGTTTGTTTTCCTTCATTTGAAGCTAATAAACCATCGGTAATCTTCCATACGATACACACTCTTCATTATCTTGTTCTCGTATTTGAGTACCATTCGATCTAGTCATAGTGTGTATGATAAAGATAGGATTTTTAGTTATAATAAGTGGTATCAACATGCCAAACATCGAAATAGTGAGTTAGTTTGTGTTCGGTTTGTGTTCAAAAGAAACCAAAAGTTGCGTTTTTTTAATAAAAACGTGAGATTTTGTGTTTTATCTTGGATTCGTACGCAAAATTTCAGGTTAAAGGTTGTGTTTTTATCGATTTTTAGAGGTGGTTAGTGAGATTTGGTAGTTCTTTAGTCGAATCTTAGCTTCAAGATTGAACTTTTTGCGGTAAAAGTGATTTGATCGTGAAAAAGTGCCAACGATTGGGTGTGATTTGCATTGTGGATCTTCATCAGTGGATTCTTGATCGATATTCTTATATAAGAATAGTTGATAAGAGTTGGTATGAGTTGGTAGATCTTCTCAGTTGCTAAATTATTGGTGGAGTGTCACAAAAGTCAAGAGTACTGGAATCTATCGCAATTATCTGAGTCTATCGCAATTGTGCCACTTATCGCAAATCTGGAATCTATCGCAGTTGCCTGAGTTATCGCAAATGTGGATGTTATCGCAAATGTGATCTTTATCGCAAATGAGATTTTTATCGCAAATGTGATTTTTATCGCAAATGAGATTTCTATCGCAAATGAGATTTCTATTGCAAATGAGATTTCTATCGCAAATGAGATCTTTATCGCAAATGTGATTTTTCTCGCAATTGTTTATCGGACAGGCTTATCGCAATTGTTTATCGGACAGGCTTATCGCAATTGTTTATCGGACACTCTATCGTAATTGTGTCTTTGGGAGCTTTATCGCAATTGTCATTTGGATATTTTATCGCAATTGTGGAAATTTTTAGCAATTTAATTAACTTTTATAAATTTGATTCGCACTTAATTTCTACAACATCGAACGTGAACTCGGTATTCTATCACTTGTATAAGTGTGACGGATACTTCGACAAGGCTAATATCTACTAATTTGTATAAATTAGTTAGATCTTTTATATAAATTGCAAATTTATATAAATTGCACATTTCTATATAAAATTGAAATCTTGCCAAAATTTGTAAAAATTTTGTATAGATAGAAATTTCTATAGAAATTGTAGTTTTATATAAATTGTAATTTACATAACTTGGTCGAATTTACTTTTGATCTTGTCTAAATTATAGTCTTATTAAATTTAATAACTTTATTTAAGTTGCTACATTTATCTAAATTGTCATACCTTATCTAAATTTCAAGCAACTTCAAACGATCTTCAACAAAGGACATAGACTTCACTACATCAACTAAGTTCTACCCTCAACAACCACAACTCCTATTTCGTTGCAACGATCCTGCATCATCTTTATCATTCGAAACATCAACAATGACTACTCAACAAGACATCCATGCAGCCGGTGCAGAAAACCGTCCTCCTATGCTAGAAAAAGGTGGATATCTTCAATGGACGAGCCGTATGCTTCGCTACATCAAAACCAAACCTGACGAACAAGGTAGTCTCCTGCTCAACTCCATTCAGAATGGACCATTCAAGCCTCATCAGATTCAAGACCCTAGAAATCCAAATGATACACCTCCTACTCTACCATTCCTTCGTTTACAAAGAGAAGAAGATTACACTGTACAGGATTGGAAACAAATTGCAGCCGATGACTTGGCAATGCACTTAATACAACTTGGTTTACCACGAGAGATCTTTGCTGCTGTGGACAGCTGTGAAACAGCTTATGATATGTGGGAACGAGTTAGAAGGCTTTGTCATGGAATAGAAATTGGTCAACAGGATGTTGAAAACAAGCTGCTAACAGAATGGGAGAAGTTCACATCCACTCCAGCGGAACCCATTGAATCGTACTATACCAGGTTTTGCACCTTAATGAACGAGCTCATCCGAAACAAATTGTCACCAAGGCAAATTGTTCAAAACATCAAGTTCATCAACAATCTACCAGAAGAATGGGGGCGATTTGTAACGATTGTTAACCAAACAAAGGACCTTCATCAGGTGAACTATGATCAGCTCTATGATTTCCTAAAACAAAACCAGGCAGAGGCAACCGAAGTCAGGAAAGAGAAGTTAGCAAAGCAACACGATCCTCTTGCACTCATTGCTCAAACACCTAGACCTGCAACAGTGAATACACAACCCTCTTCATCTTCCACTCAGAACTTCATGCAACAACAATATATTCCACAACCACCATTCTACCCACAACAACACCAAGTCATCCCACAACAACAATACTCGCAACACCCAGAACCAGAATTTAATGACAATGATGAGTCCACTGCTGCTTTGACTCAAGCATTTGCTTACCTCACAAAGGCATTCCAAGGACACTACTCAACACCTATCAACAACAACCAACAAATCTCATCGAACACTTGCAACAAGCAGATTGCACAGCCGAGTTTCAACATGGGTCAACAAGGACAGTTGGTTGGAGGTTATGGTAATCAGCAGGGATATACTCCTCGACATTAGATGGGTAATCAGAATGCAGGGCAGTATGTTGTAAATCAGATGGGTGAATATGCAGGGAATCAGATGGGTCCAGTTGTTGGAAATCAGAGGGTTCAAAATGCTGGGAATCAGTTTGGGAATGTTGCTGCTCCAGGAGCTGGGAATATGAATCAGGGTAATTTGATAAAGTGTTTCAACTGTCAGGGAGTCGGTCACATGGCAAGGAACTGTCCTAACAAGCCGAAAAAGAGAGATCCAGCTTATCTGCAGAAAGCATTAATGTTGGCACAAAAGGAAACGGCTGGGTTACAGTTGAGTGCAGAAGAGAATGATTTCATGGCTCACATGGATGATATGGAAGATCTTGAGGACATCGATGGAAACTGCATTTTCATGGCAAATCTTAAGGAGGCTAAGTATGACACGTACTCTGAAACACCTCCTGTGTATGATACCAATGCAGTCTCTGAGGTACCACCATTCACTACTTGTCACAATAATGAAATATTTGATATGTCAACTCATGATGAACAACATCTTGCGACTCCAGCATCCACTTATGATACATATATGGACACGCCAAGTTGTAGCAATATTAATTTGGCAACTCCAGATATGGATCCTAATGGAGACTTCGAGTCACAGCATGTTGTGAATGATGAGGAAACACGTGCATTTTTTGAATCATTATTGCACAATTGTCGTGTTGAAATTGAGAACGTCAAAAAGGTCAATCGCGATGTTAAGGCCGCGAATGAAAAATTGACTGCTGAGCTTGAGAGATATAAGGTGAATTAAAAAGTTTTTGAAATAAATACAACCCGACAGTCAGAATTTGAAGATGGTTACAAAAACTCCGTTTCAAGGGAAAAACAATTACAAATTAAGTTTGACACCCTAGATGTTAACTTAAACAAGACAATACAATCCTTAAACACGGAAATTTCAGATTTGCAAAACCAACTTTCTAAACAAAAATCAACTTGTTCTGATCTTGAAAAAGAAAAGAAACAGTTAAAAGCAGATTTTTCAAAATGCGAAAATGAACTTCTTGATGAAATCATTGAGAAACAAGAATCAATTAAAAAGTTGGAAGATTTGCTTGTAAATATGGGTCATTCTGCTCAAACAATTCATATGTTAATCGAAGATCCAAACCCGCTTTTACATACATTGAAGAAAATGGCTATCGGTTGTGAAAACCCTTATACACTCAAGAAAGCTCAGAAAGAACAGAATGTGTTATATAATGGTAATGTGCTGTTTGATAAACATGATCCTCCCGAAGTTCGGGATTCGGATGAAACGATTGAGCTTGCCGAGGAGAGTAGAATCAAAATGAGACAAATGAACCCAGAAATCAAACCCATTGATTATAAAAAGCTTAACATACTTTCTGGGGTCAATTTTGTTAAACAACAACCACCAACAAAGGTTTTCAAAAGACCAGTTGTTTCAACAAAACCAAGAGTTGTTTCTAAAATCTTTCAAATCTGGTACAAATGTCCTCTAGCAACCCTTTTAACACAAGTGAAGCTAGACGATACTTGGATGATCTGAAAGATAAAGTAAAAACACTTCAAAGTATTGTTGATTCAAAAACAAATATTAGCATCAGCAACTGGCATTCAAGTTTTCATAATGAAATGAAAAAGGTGTTTCAAGCAGAAATTACTACCCCACTCTATAACATAAGTGCGAGAGTAATTCATGTTGAAAATGCTATTTTAAAAGAAACAGCCGACTTCGTCAAGGACCACCAATCCCTGGTGAAGGAAGCTAATGAAAACATTTAACGCATCAAAGTTTTGGAAAACCATAATGATACTCTCTTCGAGGTAGTTCTATCGATCGAAATTATGTCCATTATTTATCAAACATATTCTGTGGAAGATGATGAAAGACTGAGAGCTGAGACTTCTAAAATTGTTATAAAATATGAAAATTCTCTTGCTAAACTTGAAAAAGAAAATGTCACATATTTTAAACAACTTGATCGGAAAAAGGAAGAATGCAGGTATGACAAATTGTCGTATGAGCGTGCTTACAAGAATATGAAATAACAAAATGATCTTTTGAATTCTCAGCTGGACAGTCTAAAAAGGAAGGGTGAGGAAACTAAGTTTGCAAAACCATCAACTTTGGATCAACTAAAAATGAAAATTTCTCAAACGGTTCCAAAGGTTGATGTGACAATTGATTTGACAAAACCAGTCACTCCAACACCCTTACCTAAACATAGTGCTGATAAAGGGAAAGCTGTTGTCAAAACATCCAATGTGATAGCACCTGGCCTTTATAGGATTAGTCCCACTACTGCGTCTGCCTCTACATCTAACACATATAGGGCAATAGACAAAAGTAACAAAGATAATCCAAATGGGTCTAGGAATGCTACAACAACCTCTCAGGACAACAACATAAATTCTAATGAGTGTGCCTTACCTTCTACAGGATTAGAAAGCACCTCTAGGAGCAGCAGACAAAAGCCTAGGAGCAATACCAGGAACAATAGCGTCTCGCCTGTCTCTGAGAGTGAATGAAGAGAAGTAGAAGAACACCCTAGGAATTTATCGCTTTCGAATAAGAAACATATGTCATCAAGATGTAATGTTAAGAGTACTGTTTCAAGTGCATGTAATTACTCTGTTTGTTTAATGTGCAAGAAATCGTTATCTGAAAATGTTTGTGATGATATTGTTTCTAATAATGAGAATGTGAATGCAATGCCTGAACAGACAGATGTTCCTCCAGGAACTAGTGCTAAGACTAGATATATTCAAAGACTTATTGCAATATCTAGGACAACCACTAGCAGTATATTGCCTAGGAACTATCTTAAGCTTTGTGCATGGAAACCAACGGGTAGAAAGTTTACACTTAAGAATGGCAAATTAAAACCTGTTCCAAAAGAACAAATAGAAACCTTCTCTGAGTGTGATTCATTTGTTACCCCTAACCCCATGGAACCAAATGATATACGGTTTCCAAATGCAAACTCTTCTGTTCTTGGCAGGTTATCGAAATCTGTCTTTGGATCGTCGACTCGGGTTGCTCCAAGCACATGACCGGGAATTTGAAGCTGCTAATCAACTTTGTATGGCAGTTCATGGGAACTGTACGGTTTGAAAATGATCATGTAGCAGCTATTCTGGGTTATGGAGATCTTCGGTTTAGGAACTACTTGATCACTCGGGTTTACTATTTCGAAGGGTTGGGACTCAATCTATTTTCAATCGGGCAGTTTTGTGATGCAGATTTAGAGGTTGCATTTAGGAGAAACACTTTCTTCGTTAGGAATTTGGTTGGAGATGATCTCTTAACTAGGAATCGTGGCACCAATCTCTATGCTAACGACATAAACCAAATGGCCTCTTCATCACCAATTTGTCTCATGACAAGAGCATGCGAAACAAAGTCCTGGTTGTGGCATAGACGTTTGTCCCATCTTAACATTGACACTATCAACAAGCTTGCCAAAGACAACATCGTCAACGGTCTCCCAAAGTTCAAATACACCAAAGAACACTTATGTCCATCCTGTGACCAAGGAAAAAGCAAAAGGGCAAAATTCAAACCTAAAACCGTACCCAGTTCGGTGGATAAGTTACATTTGTTGCATATGAACTTATGTGGCCCAATGAGAGTTGCAAGCATAAATGGGAAGAAGTATATTCTTGTAATCCTCGATGACTATTCAAGATATACATGGGTAAAGTTTCTGAGGTCAAAAGACGAAGCACCAGGCACCATCATCACCTTTCTGAAGTGAATTCAAGTCCTACTTCAAGCTCCAGTAAGGATTGTAAGAACCGACAATGGCATGAAATTCACAAGTCAAGAGTTAAAAACCTACTTTGAAGATGCTGGAATCACACATCAGACATCAGCTGTTCGAACTCCACAGCAGAATGGGGTAGTTGAAAGAAGAAATCAAACTCTTGTAGAAGCTGCTCGCACAATGCTGATTCACTCTAGTGCACCGTTATTCTTATAGGCTGATGCTGTTTCCACTCCTTGTTTCACTCAGAACCGATCCCTAGTCCATCCAAGATTCAATAAAACCCCGTATGAGCTAGTGAACAACAGAAAACCCGATATCTCTTACCTTCATGTGTTTGGCGCACTGTGCTATTCGACGAACGACAGAGAAGATCTGGGGAAGTTGAAAGCTAAGGGTGATATTGGAATCTTCATCGGTTATTCAGAAAACTCGAGGGCATTCAGGGTGTATAATAGAAGAACTAAGAGGATAATGAAGACAATGAATTTGAAGTTTGACGATATTTCACAAATGGCTTCTGAGAGACTCGCTCTAGAACCCGCGCTTAACCCAATGGCTCCTAATCATACCAGATCAGGACCCGCACCAAACGTTCAGACTTCTGGACATATCAGTTCAGGACTCGTACTCCAAGGAGCTCAATCAACTAACACCGAACAACCAACAAATCAAGAACTGTAAAATTTCTTCGAGTTTATGTATGATGAGTACTATGGTGGCGCTTCGATAAATGAATCTAAACAACGATCCGCTGTACCCGCTTAATATCAACAACCACCACCACTACCGCAAGATGCATCTATAACATTCGAAGCTAACGCACCAACTCCCTCAACGTCATCAACATCCACTCCACCAACTTCAGTAATTGAGATTGTTCTACCAAGTGTTGATGAGCAAAATCCAAACACACCAATTCAAGAAGAACAACAACAAATCGATGATGTGTTAGACGAAGAAGCATTCGAAAACCCGTTTGCAACGGAATCCGCTGAATCATCTTCAAGGTTACATGAACCATCTAACACGCATTCGTCAAATCCAAGGTACCCTTCTACGTTACAGTGGACAAAAGACTATCCAATAGAACAAGTTATTGGTGAACCTTCAAGGCCAATTCAGATGAGAAAACAACTCGCCACCGATTACGACATGTGCATCTACGTCTGCTCAGTCAGTCTAATAGAGCCAAAGAACATTTGGGAGGCGATGGCAGACAATGCTTGGATTGAAGCGATGCAGGAAGAACTTCTCCAATATCAATTACATGACACATGGGACTTAGTGCCAAGACCAATCGACAAACTTATCATTGATCTTAAGTGGTTATGGAAAAATAAAAAGGATGAAGAGATGACTGTAATTCGCAACAAAGCTCGTCTCGTGGCCAAGGGATTCAGACAAGAAGAGGGGATAGATTTTGAGGAGTCATTCGCGCCAGTAGCAAGGCTTGAAGCAGTCAGGATTTTCTTAGCATATGCAGCTCACAAAAACATCACGGTCTATCAGATGGATATCAAGACAGCTTTCTTGAATGGAACTCTGAAAGAAGAAGTGTACGTGAGTCAGCCAGACGGATTCATTGACAAAGATCATCCAGACTACGTCTACAAGCTAAAGAAAGCTATCTATGGTTTGAAACAAGCTCCAAGGGCGTGGTATGACGAATTATCATCTTTCCTACTTAACAATAATTTCACCAAAGGAACAATTGATCCGACTTTGTTTACAAGAAAATTCAAAAATGAAATTTTGATTGTTCAGATTTACGTGGACGACATAATTTTTGGGTCCACTAATCCGACACATTGAAAACATTTTGCAAATCTCATGAAAAGCAAATTTGAAATGTCCATGATGGGTGAATTAAAATTCTTTTTGGGATTACAAATTCATCAATCCCTACGTGCTACTTTTCTTAATCAGGCTAAATATACAATTGAGATTTTGAAAAAACATGCAATGGAAAATTGTGACTCTGTTGGTACACCAATGGTCACCTTACCAAAAATATGCGCTGATTTATATGGGAAACCCATGGATCCGAAGAAATATCGGAGCATGATTGGTTCTCTCATGTACCTAACTGCTAGTCGACCCGATATACATTTTGCTGTTTGTTTATTAGCACGGTTTCAGGCAAGGCCTACCGAACTTCACCTCCAAGAGGTTAAACGGATCTTTCGGTACCTACGAAGAACCATTAACATGGGACTTTGGTATCCGAAGGATTCGGAGATTACACTAATAGCATTTTCAGATGCAGACCATGCCGGTTCCCAAGTTACAGCAAAGAGTACATCAGGCGGAGCACAATTTTTGGGAGAAAAACTAGTAGGCTGGTCATCAAGGAAACAAGAATGCACTGCACTATCAACCGCAGAAGCCGAGTATGTGTCTCTATCTGCGTGTTGTGCCCAAGTTCTATGGATGAGGACACAACTCACAGATTATGGCTTCTCTTTCGACCGCATACCTATGTATTGTGACTCGAAAAGTGCCATAGCCATCTCGTGCAATCCAGTTCAACACTCGAAGACCAAGCATATTAGAGTCCGCTATCACTTCATAAAGGAACACGTCGAAGAGGGTACTGTGGAATTATTTTTCGTGAATACTGAATACCAACTCGCCGATCTATTTACTAAAGCCCTCCCAAAAGAGCGGTTTGATAACTTAGTTCGACGAATTGGAATGCGAAGCCCAACTCCCGAAGAGTTAGAAAGTCTTTTCGAATCTTCTTGATTCATCTCAAAAAGCTTCGCTATAAATATTTTTGAAAAACAAAATACAAAATTTGAAAAACCATCAAAAACAAAATATAAAAATAAGAAAATTTTCAAAAATACAAAAATAATAGAAAATCAAAAAACCAAAAATAGTCTTCTCACGACATGTCTCTCATATAATCGATATTCTGTACGTATCTAGAAATGTCATTCGACAATGATACGGACATGTCCAGATGCTTGAGCAAGAGTTCTTTGTAATGTTTTTCAAAACATGTCATTTCTCAAAATATTTTTCACTACGGCTTTCATATATTTCAGTAGGAAACCCGCGCTACATTGATGACTTCTGATTATTTCCGATCAGGACTCGTAATGTTAATGGAAAATTAAAAATTCTTGAGCACATGATCAAGATTCTTTTTTTTCAAAAAGATTTTTCAAAATCTTTCTCAAAATTCTGTGCTCAAGATTGTTCAAAAAGACAACTCCCTCCTAAACCCCTAAACTGATTTTAAACTCAAATGTTTAAAAATATGCTTTGTTTAAGGGGGAGTATAAAAAGAAAAAACAAAAATGTTCCAATTTCATGCTCAAATCCATCTCTCTCTCCACAAGCTTTCATTTTAATCCGTTGATATAAAAAATATCACTGCATGCTAGTTTTGAGGGGAGAAGACGTGATTAAAATGTGATCGAAAAGTAATGTCAGTGAGTCGAGCTCTACAAAAAGACTCAGTATGAACCCTCGAATTGACGAAAATTAAATGTCCGTAATCGAAAAAGGCTTGTCCGGGACGGGTAATAATTTCAAGCCGGTTATCCAGTGATGTAAACGTGTCTCGCAAAGGACTTGTCCGAGCAGAATGTACCAATTCGAGAGATTCGCTTTTAATATGACCGGGACGGGTAATAACTTCAAGCTAGTCTAACTAGTGATGTAAACGTGTCTCGCAATGGTCATATTATTTGAAAATCGATCAATTCAAAATGTGCGAACTCTACCCAACATGTGCAAATTTATCTTAAAAATGCATGAGCACATGTGAAGGGGGAGTATTTCAGAAAATAAAAAAACTCTTGAAGTGTTAACCAAAATGTGTTCTATTCATAAACACTTTGAGAGATTTTCACAAAAAGGTTTTATGGCAATTGATCAACAAATCTAGGATAATCATGGAGTAATAAGGTGATTATGTTTAGGTTTATGTCCAATGATCCGCCAGAGCCGGAGGGATCTACCCAAGGACAATTCCAATAGATTAGAATTAGAAGTACTTAGGTAAGATTAAGAAAAAGGAGTAAAAGAGAAAGGGAAAGAAGGGGTTGAAGAATTAAAAATAAAAAGTTTAATGAAAGGGTGAAAAGAAATAGCCCTCCATGAAAACTTAGCTCAGAAACCGGGTCAATACATCTGCTATCGGTTATCACAAGTTGATACTAATATTAATGACAAGACATAATGGACCCAGTGACGTGCTACACCACCCCTCCTAGCCACTCAGATATCTCTTAAAAGATATTTGTTTCATTTCTCACGGAGAACAATGCATAATCTATCGGCCTCTCACTCCGAGATGTGTTGATATTGAAAAGGTGGCACTCTGCTCCATGCCTCCGACTACTAAAACCAAAACGCACATTATTGAGTCTAGAGCCATGAGATTCATCAAAGATCTCTTAGGAACACTTTCCATACAATACACTTGTGTTCACCAATAAGGACACAAGTTGTAAGAGTCTTAATGAGATCTAAGGATCTTGCCTTATATCATGATGGTTACGTGCTTCAAACGGTCTACAGTCTTGAAGTGATACTCCGGTATACTTCAGAGGCTCTCAACGGCCTTGGTTAAGATTAGAGAAAGTTTTCACTCTATGCTGTTAACAATCTCGAAATCTGAACCTGTAAGCGCTGGACGATTTAACGTCGATGCAAATGCACAGAAGATGTTGATCAAGGCAAGAACGTCCAAAAGACGATACTTTGAAGATCACAAAGCATGAAGGAACGAAGAATCAAGACTATTCTACATCGACACACAAAGTTAAAGACAACGAAGACAAAAGATCATATCACTGGGAGCATCATTGAAATGACCATCCCTTAGGGGGAGATTGTTAGCATTTAATTTATAAATGCAAAGTGATGGTCATTTGTAATATTGTAACTTGTGTGTCGTATGGTTAAGTTAGTCTAGGAAGTGGGCTTTTGTTAAGCTAAAATGATAGAAATGTCTATGTAATTGTCCAAACCACAAAAGCCCACTCCAAGCCCATCAAATCCCATTAGGGCGTCACATTTGTGGCATAAAAGACACACTCTCACCTCATTATCAAGGGTTCTCAAGTGTGTATCTCAAAGTGTACCAAAAGAGAGAGCAAAAGGTGAGAGTGTGTGTTCTTAATGTTTTTGTTTGTTTTCCTTCAATCGAAGCTAATAAACCATCGGTAATCTTACATACGATCCACACTCTTCATTATCTTGTTCTTGTATTTGAGTACCATTCGATCTAGTCATAGTGTGTATGATAAAGATAGGATTTTTAGTCATAACAAGTGACCACCATGGTTGTGGTCACTAAGAGTCAACAACTACTGACCATCATTTTGGTCAAAGTCAACAGGCAGTGACACATGATTTTTGGTCATTTTGATTGCTAAAACTCAGTAGCAAGTAATAATCTTTTTAGATAGTAAGTCAGCAAACACAAATTTGGTCCCTGGTAGAGATTAATGTAGGCATTGCAAAAACCCAACAGGGGACCTCTTACTGGTCAATACTATGGCCACTGATGTAATGGAGTTAGTGACAATTCATTTGTTTAGTGACTGGATGGTAACAGCTAGAGTCATCACAATATAATGATCTCATTAGTGACTAGTCATAGGTTTAGTGACTGGATAGTAACGAGAAGGAGCGTCATAAACATAATGACCTCATTAGTTTGGTTATTATTTTGTGATAGGCTCTTTGTGTTTATTAACTACTCAAATTAGAGACAAACATGTAGAGTATGTGAGCACGTAAGTTTAATTAACTAAATTTGTTTAGTGACAAACTTTAAGTTTTGATATTTTATCATCACGAGGTTTTTCATGACTATGCGTTCCGTGGAATGGTATTCAAATATAACTCAGTTTTATATTTACAGTTGTTTTTACGGAAAAATTAATTATGCCATCACATTTTTTTAAGTTTACTCATTAGATGTAGTAGTGAGAGTAATTAAACTAACTCTAAACATGAGTTATATTTAATCAGTTAATGGACTGCCACGTACTAGGGTTTATATTCAAATTTGCTGATAAAAATAAATCTGCACTGTTTTTAAAAATTAACTTTTTTAACGGCAATTCACTGATAACACTCTAGCAAGAA
Source organism: Artemisia tridentata subsp. tridentata (assembly GCA_021014915.2). Classification (NCBI taxonomy): domain Eukaryota; kingdom Viridiplantae; phylum Streptophyta; class Magnoliopsida; order Asterales; family Asteraceae; genus Artemisia; species Artemisia tridentata. Next base: position 453,695,647 of record CP139507.1, read on the forward strand.
ATTAACTAGAAATAAAAGAATACCAACATTATTACAAAGTTTTTGTACAGGCATGCTTAAAAATTTACTCATTAGGTTTAATAGTGACTGTAAGTAAAATTAACCCTGAACATGACTTATGAAACTAGAAAATGTGATAATGAAAATTTAGTCATTCACATATGGGTGATGTCAAACTTTTAATGAGTACGTTAATCGATTGCCAACAAGAGTGATGTCACATAACCTTGTAATCCGGGTTGATAATACAACGTTTGTTGGAAATTTAGTACACTTGAGGGATGAGTTCACACCTGGTAATGGGTTTGGAGGTACGGAGTGTACACCCATTAGGTCCCTGAACACCCTTACTCAATTTAAGTGGTTTATAGTGTAAATGATAATGCTGCTGATGCAGATCATTCCTGCTGCTAGCATTATCGTTTCTGCTGCTAGCTTTAATAATACTGCTGCTAGTAGTATCATTTCTGTTGCTAGTGTTGATACTGCTACTAGTATTATCAATACTGCTGCTAGCTTTATTGTTCCTGCTGCTGATAGTACAATGTTCCTGCTGCTGAACTGCTGAGCAATAGATTCTGCTGCTAGCACAATTTATTGTGCTGCTAGGCATAAGATTCTGCTGCTGGTTGTAACCACTGACTCCTACTATTATGGAAACTATTATGATATAATTAATGGGTAGTTAATTATACATAATTCCATGGGCTAGGGTTTGAGTAAACTCTATTATAAATAGAGGTCGTATCATAACTGCATGGATATACAGAATACAAACCCTAAACACTTGAATACGATTCTGTTCTTGATTTGTGCCTAAAACAAGAACATCACTTGGTCTTATCCCATAGAGATATTCGTGTAACCCAGGCATAGGGTCGAATAGTTTCTATTGGAAAGTGATTACACGATTTCAAGTGAATATCCGGTACCTTGTTCATTGATTATCTTCACCCTGATCTGGGAATACACAATAGTTACGAAACCAACAATCAATAGAAACTATTCCTGTGATAATCAATGGCTGCTGCAATGAGGCATATGGCGGCTAACTTTTCAAAGCTTGAAACGTTTGAAGGTGTCGACTTCAGGAGATGGCAAAAGAAGATGCACTTCTTGTTATCTAGTATGCATGTGGTGTATGTTCTGACTACACCCATTCCTGAAGATCATAGGGATGATGCTACTATGGAACAGATGAGGAGCAGAAGCAAATGGGAGAATGATGACTATGTGTGCAGAGGATTAATTCTCAATGGTATGTCTGATTCTCTATTTGATCTTTATCAAAATGTTGAATCTTCTCAAGAACTGTGGGATTCCTTGGAAGCCAAGTATATGGTTGAGGATGCATCAAGTAAGAAGTTCCTTGTAAGTAATTTTAACAATTACAAAATGGTCGATTCTAGACCTGTCATGGAACAATACAATGAACTTCTTGGTATACTTGGTCGTTTCACACAACACAAAATGAACATGGATGAGGCTATTTCAGTCTCTTGTATCATCGATAAACTACCTCCTTCTTGGAAAGATTTCAAGCATATGCTAAAGCATAAGAAGGAGGATTTAACTCTTGTTGAGTTGGGCAGTCATTTGCACATTGAGGAATCACTCAAAGCACATGAAAGTGACAAGCCAAAGGGCAGCAATGCTGCTGGTCCATCAGTTGTCAATTTGGTGGAGCATAACAACTCCTCTAGGAACAATGACAACAAGGGCAAACGTAAGCATCAGGATAACACCAAACCTGATCCTAACAAGAAGTCTAAAGCTACTTGTTGGAAGTGTGGTAAAACTGGACACTTCAGGAAGGATTGTAAAGGTGTTAAGATTGGCAATAAAACCAATGGATCAGGCACAAGTGGATCTGGGAATAGTAATTCCAATTCCCTAAAAGGTCAGAATATATTTAATAAGTCTTTTATGATTTATTATGTTACATATATCTGATGTGTACTTTGTGCAGGATGATGATGTTGCGTGGTGGGTTGACTCTGGAGCAACAATTCATGTGTGTAAAGATAGAGGCTGGTTCAAGACCTACGAGTCAATGAATGATGGTTCTATTCTTCATATGGGAAATGAGTCAACAGCCCTGGTGCATGGAAAAGGATGTGTTGATTTGAAGTTTAGTTCTGGAAAGATTGTTTCTTTGTTTAATGTTTTACATGTTCCTAATATTAGGAAAAACTTGGTTTCTAGTAGTGTTTTGAATAATTGTGGTTATAAACAAGTAATTGAATCTGATAAGTATGTTTTATCTAAACATGGTGTATTCATTGGTTTTGGTTATTTATGTAATCAAATGTTTAGACTTAATATTGTTCATGATATGGTTGATTCTGCTTTCATGTCGACTTCGAAATTGAATGATTCAACCCTTTGGCATGCTAGACTTGGCCATGCACACTTTAAAAGGATGCAAGATATGTCTAAGGATGGGTTAATCCCAGCATTTGACATGGACACTGAAAAGTGTAAAACTTGTATGATGAACAAAATAACTAAGAAACCATTTAAAAGTGTGAAACGTGAAACTGTGATATTGGAACTGATTCATAGTGACTTATGTGATTTGCATGCTACTCCCTCTTTGGGGAATAAGAAATACTTTGTGACTTTTATTGATGATGCTTCTAGGTATTGTTATTTGTATTTATTGCATACTAAGGATGAAGCATTAGATAAATTTAAAGTATTTAAAACTGAGGTTGAATTGCAACAAGAGTCCCTGATCAAAAGATTAAAGACTGATAGGGGAGGTGAGTACATGGATACTCTGTATTTCCAGTCTGTTGGTATAATCCATGAAACGACTGCCCCCTATACTCCTCAGCAAAATGGAATTTCTGAAAGGAAAAACCGAGTGCTAAAGGAGATGGTTAATTTCATGTTGTCCTATTCAGGACTGAGTCAAGGGTTCTGGGGTGAAGCTATGTTAACAGCTTGCTATTTGTTAAATAGGGTTCCCAACAAAAGGAACAAGACAACCCCTTATGAACTCTGGACTAAAAAGAAACCCAACCTGAATTATCTAAGGGTTTGGAGTTGTAGGGCTGTTGTGAAACTCCCTGATCCAAAATTAAAAACTTTGGGTGAAAGAGGCATTGAATGCATCTTTGTTGGATATGCTGAGCATTCCAAGGCATATAGGTTCTATGTTATTGAACCTAATGAATCTGTTTCAATTAACTCAATAATTGAATCAAGGGATGCAATCTTTGATGAGAATAGATTTTCATCAGTCCCTAGACCAAGTCAGAGGATTCCTAATGGAACTGATGATGTTGGTGTATCTGAGATCTCTGATGAGGTCCCTGATGAGGTTGTGGAACAACAATCTGAACCTGAGCTCAGAAGGAGCACAAGGGTCAGGACTCCAAAATCATTTGGACCTGAATTTCAATTATACTTGATTGAAGGAACAAGGGATGAGGTCTCTGATCAACACTCCTATTGCTTTAATGTTGAGGATGATCCCAAAACATTTGATGAAGCAATGAAGTCCCAGGATGTTGCTTTCTGGAAAGAGGCAATAAATGATGAGATGGACTCCATCATGGGCAACAACACCTGGGTGTTGGCTGATCTACCACCTGGTTGCAAACCTTTAGGATGCAAATGGATTTTCAAAAAGAAAATGAAGGTAGATGGAACTATTGAAAAGTTCAAGGCTAGTGTAATAACTCGAAATCCTACTTTATCATACCCATAAACACTATAGATCGAATGGCAGTTAAAGAACAAGAAGAATAGATGGAAATAAGAAAGAGAATAAGAAATATAGATGAGGTGAGATGGTGGCAGTGGAGAAACCTGGAAATGTGTATATTAGATTAGAGAGAAATACAAGAATTACACACACTCTCTCACAAAGCACACTTTGGTAAATGAGAGAGTTGTGGCTTATGTATGTTGGCAGCCATCCAAAGACATTGGATGGGCTTTACATTTGGACCATGTGTGGGCTAAAGTATTGCACTACACTTATAACATAAGATACTATCAATACTAATGCCTTTAGCCCACATTACTTAATACATATTATACATGACACTAAAGTTCTAAGCTACAAATGACCATCACTTCCAAAATAGCATAAAATCAATGCTAACAATCTCCCCCTAAGGGATGGTCATTTCAATGATGCTCCGGTGATTGGTCTTTTGCTTTTGATGTCTTGAACTTTGTGTGTCATTGTATAATAGTCTTAACATCAATATCTATCTTTTTATATAAGATCCAACATCAACACCTTGTCCCATCTCATCTCTTGTGTTTAACGCCTATATATTGTGTGATAAAGAGTGATTATCGACTATTACAAGTGGTATCAACAGCCGGTCAACGAGGTAGGAAGTTTTTGTGTTCGGTTTGTGCTTACAAGAAAACCATAAGCCACGTTTTTAACTCTTAAAAACGTGTGTTTTTGTTTTTTTTTATCTTCGATCTAAGAAAAAATCCGAAAAAGTTGTGTTTGTTAAGGTGTAAACAACTTGGGTTGTGATTGTGTAAGTATTTCTCAGTTGGTTATTAGGAAAAAGGTGCACTTTTGTTTTGTGTTCATAGTTTTTAGATCGAAGTTATTTAAGGGAAGATTCACTTGTGTGTTATTGGATATTATCTTTATAATATCTTTGATTTGATTGGTCAAGTGGTGAAAAGGTGTAAAGAATATTAGCTAGTGGGTGAAAAGTTGTCAGGGAAAGAAGTTTTCACGTGGGAAGGTACTATAAAGTCAACAAAAGTTGCGTTTTATCGCATTTGGGGTGAAAATCAGCGTTTTATCGCATTTCAGGACTTTTATCGCATTTGAAAAAACTGCGACTTATCGCAATTGGTGTTCCTTATCGCAATTGAGCTACTATCGCAGTTCTGGTCCTATCGCAATTGTGCTTTTATCGCAGTTCAAGCTGTATCGCAATTCACATCTTATCGCAATTGCAACTGCGATAACTATCGCATTTGGCCTGAGATCCGACTTATCGCAGTTGACCATTCCCAGTTTTGTCCGAGATATTTAGCCAACTGCGATATCGGACAAAGAAGAGTCTCAGATTTCGGACAACAAAGGATTTTGAGCAGTTTTCAGAATTGACATTTTCAGTCCCTGTACTTTTCAGCAGCCTTTGGGAACTTTCAAATTTGGCAGTTTTGGCCCTCGTACTTATGTGAAACTTCAAAAGGTCATAACTTTTGAACCGTAACTCCGTTTTCAGCGAAACACCTGTCAAAACGACCGTGAGACATGAAAACGCTCCAAAATGAAGTTATTCATTCAACCCAAGTTTCGAGGCCTGAAAACGCTCCAAAATGAAGTTATTGAGGTTTTAAGTTTCCAGACCAAAATTCCACCGTAACAACTCGCATCAACCTAACCAAACTACAACTTCAACCGTCACCAACAACACAACAAGACTTCACAACAACATCTCCTATTTCGTTGCAAAGATCCTGAATCAAATTTATCACACATTGGAGCCAAATGGAAAAGGAAATGAAAATGAAAGAGAGAAAATCAAGGAAAGCGTTTACTGTGCTCAAGACTCATATTGAGAATGTCATCATTTCTTCAGGATATGACTCAAGTTTCGATCAGGCATTTGAATACTACATAAGATGCCAATTTCATTATTTCACCCCTCCACTTCAACAAAGCCTGAATCAATATGAGAAGATACTGAATGAAGAAGAACTGTATACGCACAACTGCAAGGATGCTCTTGAAGTGATCAAATCTCAACTTCAGATTATCCTGCAACCTGGGATATTAACCCTGTCAGGGTTTCTCAATGCATTTTCCCGAAAATATCGGCTTGACTTCAAAGACTTCCAAACTCAATGCATCGATTACATGAGTGAACTCGAAAAATCACTTACTGAAGAAGAAGTTGAGCAGAGTAAGATTGAAAAGCAGAAACAGGAAAGGGAGCAAATTGAAAGAGAACGGCTCTTAAAGGAATCAGTGGGAAATGAGAAAGAGGCAAACAAAGGAGAAAAGGTCGATGAGGGTACAACATCTGATGATAACTCGGTTTTAACGGGTAGTGACACATCATCAGAACAGCAGGTTGTATGCAGTACTCCAAGATACGATTCGGATGCTGAGGGTTCACACAGGAATGAAGTTGTTTGGGATACTGAAGCTGACCACATCAGACTTTCATCCGACATTGCAATAGTGGCTACGGTACAACATTCAAACGATCATGATAATGTTGATTTGTTCGAGAATATGTTTGTTCATGACAAGACACATCCTGCGCATCCAGAGTCCATCAGTGACACATATGTGGTGGAACAGGTTGATAGTAATATCACTCCTACAACCCCAGATATGGATCCTAATGGAGGTGAGCCTGCCCAGGATGGATCTTCTAATGATCAAGATCATGTTATATTTGCTTCTTTAATCCATAATGATGACGTATAGTCCATACCCGGGTCACGAACCCGATTAGTGAACAACACTAACAATTAAGCCCACCACGTATGGGCCGCAACTGGACTACCAGTTATGTGACTTGGGTCGACAAGGCCCAAGCCCGAAGTTATTTTCGGATAATATATGGAGTATCTTCTAAATAAAGAAGATATGTACCAAATCTCCGATGTCGGCGGACACGCCGAGGAGTAGGGAACACGAAACCTACTAGGGTTTCGTGCATATATAAAGGGCATTCCAGCCCTCGGTAGAGGTACGATCTCCAATAAACCCTAACCATAAACTAAACCCTACATTCGATTACTTACTCTCACGCCGGAGGATAATCGGGGGAGACAATCCCTCGATAAGCCTAACGGTGTTTGTTCTTTTTCTTAGTGCGCAGGTCTCATCAAGCATTAAGATTCGAATTGGTACGAGAATAGAAGTCCTATCAAGGAACGCCCAACTTTTGTATCAACAAGTGGCGCCATCCGTGGGACCCTACACTAAGGATTTTACCAAAAAACTAGAATGACGAAACACGGAAGTCATAAGAGTCCGCATGGGAAGAAAACGCAGGACGATCCACTAGGAAAGAAACATCAAATTGATACGGCTTCTAAACAGGCCTCTGGGACAACCAGTACGCCTCAAAGCTTAGGAGCGCACCCAAATCTGGTCTTTCCTGCAGTGGAATCGCTTACCAGGTTTACCCCCGCTATTACGACAAGTACTAGCGAGATAGAACTGGACCGCACACCTCTTGCCATGCCAGAAGTGAACTTCACTGAGCCTCCCAACGCGCCTATACGAAACAAGGATCCAGTTTTGGAAACCGACTCTATCGCGCTAGAAGGAGTTACCTCCGAATTGGCCCCAAGTGACTTCGTATCTCAAAACTACGAAGCCTTGACTGCGCTCATGCGAGAGGAGGCAAAGAAGAGGTCAAGCCAAAGTCTGCACGCCAGACTCAACTTTGACCCTAATCCTGACGCATCCCCACCGCGCTACCGAAAGGAAAGACGCGAGAGGGATAGCCGTAAACAACCAGTGTTCGCCAGGATTGGAAGGAAGGTTGTGGACGATGAAGCAGCCGACCTTCAACATCTGGAAGAGCCTGAAGAGGGGGAGCGGCGCGCCAATGTCCACGCTAGGCTTGGCAGACGCAGGATCCAAGATAGGCTTGGGCGACGATGTTCCCCAAGTGAAAGCCCCTCAAGCTCTGACTCTGAGGATAGTCGGCGCAAGCGCCGCAGAGGAGCAAGCTCAGACTCTGATGATAGTCGACGCAAACGTCACAAAAGAGTCCGCTCATCCTCAAGAGATTCCTCGGACAGCGAGACTGGACACTGGAAATCAAGAGGGAAATACCGCGACCAGGATGATGAAGACATGTCTCTCCCCTGGCGTCGCCAAAAGGTTGATGCGTTTACTAGGCGCATCAGTGACTTTTCTGAGAATAAGAAAAGGCGCATGCCTGCTAATGTCAAAACATATGATGGGACAGGTGATCCTGATGATCACCTAAAAATTTTCGAATCAGCAGCTACTATCGAAAATTGGCCACAGCCTGTGTGGTGCCATATGTTCAACTCCACATTAGTAGGAAATGCGCGCAACTGGTTTAGTAAGCTTCCACGCAGAAGCATTGGTGGGTTTGAAGAGTTGCGCAGAGCGTTTCGCTTAAACTTCACCCAAAGAAAGAAGTGCGCAAAAAACCCTGTCGAACTCGCTAGGGTTAAACAGCGACAAGGGGAATCCACAAGCGCTTTCATGGAACGTTTCAAGGACGAGTGCATGAAAGTCAAGGCGTGTCCAGAGATACTCAAAATATCGGGTTTTATGAATGCAATCAATAACCCAGATCTGATAAAAAAGCTAAATGATAAGGTTCCCCTAACCTTCGACGAGCTCATGAAGCGCACGAGGTCTTTCGTCCAAGGAGAAGAAGCCGCCGCGGATAGCAGGAAAAGCTATTCGAACCATAGGTCGCAAGAAGAGTCAAGGAGACAATCCAATGACCAGAGCGGCAATCGTAATAGGAGTTACCGTAATCAAGGCGGCGGGAGGGGAAACGACAAGTATACCCCATTAACAAAAACTCCAAAGGAGATATTCGCAACAGAAGGGGCGAACTTCCCGAAACCACCACCAATCCGCACCCCAGAGGATAAGCGTATAGGGAATGGTTATTGCGAATACCATGGACAGAAGGGCCACACAACTAACGATTGCGTCCAACTGCGCCAATTGATTGAAAAATTGGTAAAGGAAGGAAAGATGGACCACCTCGTAAAAAACATCAGAGAAGGGAAAGACAAACAAAAACCAGTGGCCAAGAAAGAGACGCCAAGAGAAAAGGCAGATATCATCTACATGATACAGCCATGGCCGCGCGCGACAAGACAAAAAGTTAGTCAGCGTTTCTCTAAGGGAAACAAAATTTCTTTCCCCTCCCTGACTGCGAACAACGCAGTGGTGGATCCACTTACCATTGAAATACATACGGGGGGTCACGACATCCGTCGCATGTATATAGATGGAGGTGCATCCGCTAATATTATATATGAACACTGCTTCAAGAAACTGCGACCTGAGATACAGAGTCAGTTGATCCCAGCCACAGCACCGCTCACTGGCTTCACAGGAGAGAAGATATGGCCCACGGGGCAATTGCGTCTATTTGTAGAAGTTGGTGACAAACCACACTCTACAGTTACCTGGATGGACTTCATGATAATCAGATCCCCCTCTCCGTACAATGGTATCATCGGGAGACCTGGAATATCATCTATCCGCGCCGTGCCATCCACAGCGCACGGGATGCTAAAGTTCCCAGTGGAAGGAGGTATTGTCACCCTTTACAATACCACCACGCCACCCAAAGAATGTAACGCAGTGACAAGTGATGTAAGTGTTGTTCCAGAACAGCGCGCAATCAAAGTCCCAAATCTAATGGTCGCCATTCACCCTGAATACCCGGATCAACAGGTATCTCTTGGTGGGTCTCTGTCTGACAAAGGCAGATCAGCTATATGCGCACTCTTGCAAAATAATTTGGATATTTTTGCATGGGAACCTAAGCATATGACAGGAGTGCCACGCTCCATCACGGAACATAAGCTACAAATCCGACAAGGATATCCTCCAATACGACAAAAAAAGCGCGGACAAGCTCCAGACCGCGCAAAAGCCATCCTGGAAGAAGTACATAAGCTAGTAGACGCAGGCATCATGCGTGAAGTCTACTACCATGACTGGCTCTCTAACCCAGTGATGGTAAAGAAGAGCGATGGTAGTTGGAGGATGTGCGTAGACTTTACAGATCTCAATAAAGCATGTCCACAGGACTGCTACCCGCTACCGGAAATAGACTGGAAAATTGAGTCTCTATGTGGATATCCCTTCAAATGCTTCCTGGACGCATACAAGGGATACCACCAAATTCAAATGGCGGAGGAAGACGAAGAAAAGACGGCCTTCCACACAAGTCAAGGGGTCTACTGCTACACAAAGATGCCCTTCGGCCTAAAGAACGCAGGAGCAACATACCAAAGATTGGTGGACACTGCGTTCGAGAAGCAAGTGGGACGCAACTTGGAAGTATACGTCGATGATCTCGTCATCAAAAGCCATACAGAGGACGAGCTGGTGTGCGACATGGAGGAAACATTCAAAACACTCAGGAGAATCAACATGAAACTGAACCCCAAGAAGTGTACGTTTGGCGCTACGGAAGGCATGTTTCTCGGGTATTTGATAGAACCCGATGGGATCAAGCCTTGCCCAGAGAAGACTCAAGCAGTCATCGACCTCCCCTCACCGCGCACACTAAAAGAAGTTCAGTCATTAAACGGCAAGCTAGCCGGACTGAACCGATTCTTATCCAAATCAGCAGACAAGTCACTTCCCCTATTCAAGACACTCAAGAAGTGCACCAAAAAGGGAGACTTCAGGTGGACTACGGAGGCAGAAGAAGCCTTCCAACAGCTCAAACAACACATAGCAGCGCTCCCAAAGCTTGTTGCACCCCGACCAGGGGAAGAGCTGATCATGTACCTATCTGCGACTCAAGGAGTAGTCAGCGCAGTCCTACTGACAGACAGGAATTCCGTCCAAACACCCATCTATTTTGTTAGTAAGGCGCTGAAGAAAACAGAGATTAACTACACTGCAATGGAGAAATTGGTCCTAGCCTTAGTGTTTGCAGCGAAAAGACTACGCAGGTACTTCCAGGCGCATCCAATCGCTGTTATCACAGACCAACCCATCAAACAGGTTATATCGAAACCCGACGCATCGGGACGCCTACAAAAATGGAGTGTGTTACTGGGCGAGCATAACATATCATACAGACCGCGCACTGCAATTAAAGGGCAGATATTGGCCGACTTCATCATCGAGAAGCCGGATACAGACACTCCAATTGCGACAAGCAAGGAGGAACTTCAAGAACCATGGATTCTATTTACTGATGGATCCTCATGCGTAGATGGATCAGGAGGCGGCCTTATTCTCACCAACCCAGAAGGAGTTGAATTCACCTACGCACTGCGTTTTGAATTCACAGCCACGAACAACGAGGCAGAATACGAAGCACTCCTAGCTGGGTTACGCATCGCAACTGAAATGGGTGCACGCAACCTAGAAGTAAACGTCGATTCGCGGCTAGTGGCTAACCACGTGTCAGGAGAATATATAGCAAAGGAGGAACACATGATCCAATACCTCGAAAAGACCAAATCTCTGATCCAGAACTTCGATAGGTTTGTCATCAAGCAGGTTCCCAGGAGTGAAAATAGGAAAGCAGATGCGCTGAGCAAAATTGCATCCACCAGTTTTGCGCATCTATCAAAACAAGTTTTGGTGGAAACCTTGAAAAACAAGTCAATCACAGAGATGGAAATATCCACAGTGATAGAAGAGGAAAATCCTACGTGGATGACACCGATCATTGACTTCATCAGCAAGGGCATACTTCCCCAAGAACAGAAGGAAGCTCGAAGAATCCGACGCACAGCGCAGCGGTTCGAGCTCAGAGACAACGTCTTATATAGACGTTCATTCCTACAACCATGGCTTAGGTGTGTTGGACCTCTCCAGGCAGACTATGTACTCCGAGAGATCCACGCAGGCTCATGCAGCATGCACTCAGGACCACGATCCATTGTAGCGCGCGCCCTGAGGTCTGGATACTATTGGCCAACTATGCACCGTGACGCACGTGACTTGGTACGGAAGTGCAATGATTGCCAGGTTCACAGACCTATTCCGCGCCGACCACAACATGAACTAACACCTATTACATCGCCATGGCCCTTCTACAAATGGGGTATCGACATCGCTGGCCCTTTCCCCATTGCCGCAGGAGGATTGAAATTCCTCATTGTGGCAATAGATTACTTTACCAAGTGGATCGAAGCAAAGGCAGTAGCGACTATAACAGGTAACCAGGTGAAACGATTCGTGTGGGACAACATAGTATGTCGCTTTGGATTACCTGGAGAAATTATCTCTGATAACGGAAAACAATTCCGTGATAACCCGTTCAAAGACTGGTGCGAACAGCTGAACATCACGCAACACTTTGCATCAGTAACTCATCCACAAACCAATGGTCTGGTCGAGTGCGCAAACAGAAGCCTTGGCGAAGGAATCAAAGCGCGCCTGGACAGACACAAAGGTAGATGGGTAGAAGAACTATCACATGTTCTTTGGGCGCACCGAACAACCATCAAGGTCAGCAACGGGGACACCCCCTTCTCGTTGGTCTATGGGACGGAAGCTGTTATACCAGCTGAAATTGGAATGCCAACCATCCGTACTGCGGAAGTTAACGTGGCAACCAATGATGATGAGCGGCGCATAGACTTAGATCTATTGGAAGAGCGACGTGAACGCGCAGCAATACGCGAAGAGAAAGCCAAGTCGAGAATGAAAAAATACTATGATACCAAAGTACGCAGCACTTCATTCAGACCAGGCGACTTCGTATACCGCGAAAACGACTCAAGCCGCGCAGAAGACACTGGAAAGCTAGGACCAAAGTGGGAAGGACCTTACGAGGTCATAGAAGCACTTGGCAATGGAGCGTACAAGCTACGCGACAAGGACGGAAATGAGCTACAGCGAACATGGAACGTCCGCAACCTTAAACGGTGCTATCTTTGAAGAAGGCTACGGCCCAACATGGACATTCATGCGCTTTAGAAAGTGCCCTCAATAAAGTTCCATGTAATTTTATTTTTATGAATTATCTAGATAAACATTCTTTTTCAAAACTTGCAAGTATTAATAAAACGTTATGGTTTCTAGCTAACTCCATAACACATTTAACTTTATTGTTTGCATCTTTTATTATCATGTTTCAATATTGTTATATCCTTGCCTACATGGCGTGCATGCACACACTAAGACCCACGATGGCAGAAAGGATGAGTAAACCTAATAAACTACTCGTTGAGTAAGAGGGTTGCAAACCCATCAACACCGGATCACGAATCCTTGTTAAACACCTTGCGCTCAAGACGTTGGCGCAAGTTCCTCACGCACCCCACGACGGATGCGCGATAGAGCACACTGTGCGCGTTTAACAACTCCGGAAATCAAGACTCTTGATTCCTTAAAAGTACAATACGACAAGTAAACTTACAAAAATACATAGACGACTATGATTAAGTACTTTATATAGTACTTGCACTTTGCCCTAAAGGCTTTTAATGTGGGCTTGTGTGGGCTCTTGGGCTTTAGCTCTTGGATTGAGCTTTTACAATTGATATTTAATCTAATACAAGCCCACTAAATACAAAGTTCTAATAATAGTGAATGACCATCACTTTAATACTAAAATTAAAGCTAACAGCTAGACTAGTCATTCAAGGCTTTGAACAAAAGTCAGGGATAGACTATTTTGATACTTATGCCCCTGTGGCTCGTATCAGTACCATAAGATTGCTGATTGCTTTAGCATCTATTCACAATCTGATTATACATCACATGGATGTGAAGACAGCATTCTTGAATGGTGAATTGGATGAGGAGGTTTACATGAACGAACCTCAAGGCTTCATCATGCCTGGCAATGAAAACAAGGTGTGCAAACTGATTAAGTCCTTATATGGACTAAAACAGGCACCTAAGCAATGGCATCAAAAATTTGATGAAGTGGTTTTGTCTAGTGGTTATTCACTTAATCAGTCTGACAAATGTGTATATAGCAAATTTTATGAATCTTGTAAAGGAGTCATCATTTGTCTATATGTTGATGACATGTTGATCTTTGGCACTGACCAAAATCAAGTTGACCTAACAAAGGAATTTTTGTCATCAAGGTTCTCCATGAAGGATATGGGGGAGGCTGATGTTATCCTTGGAATAAGGATTAAACATGAAAGTAACAAGATTTCTATCTCTCAGTCTCATTACATTAAGAATGTGTTGAGGAAATTTAATTACTTTGATTGTACTCCAGTGAGTACTCCTATGGATACAAGTGAGAAGCTCATGCCTAATACTGGTAAGGCTGTATCTCAACTTGAGTATTCTAGGGTGATTGGCTGCTTAATGTATGCCATGACTTGTACACGACCTGATATTGCATTTGCTGTGGGTAAACTGAGCAGATATACTAGTAATCCTAGTGCTCATCATTGGCAAGCAATTCAGAGGGTACTGACGTATTTGAAGAGAACTATTGATTATAGTCTCTCATATACTAGTTATCCTTCTGTATTAGAAGGGTACACTAATGCAAGTTGGATCAGTAACACTGAGGACAATTCGTCTACTAGTGGCTGGGTATTCCTACTTGGTGGAGGTGCAATTTCTTGGGCATCCAAGAAACAAACTTGCATCACCAGTTCAACTATGGAATCTGAATTTGTGGCCTTAGCTGCTGCTGGTAAAGAGGCTGAATGGTTGAAAAACTTGCTTCTTGAGATTCCATTGTGGCCTAAACCTATAGCACCTATTTCTATCCGTTGTGATAGTGCAGTTACATTGGCAAAGGCTTACAGCCAAATGTACAATGGGAAGTCTAGACACTTAGGTGTCAGGCATAGCATGATTCGTGAGCTTATCCTGAATGGGGTGGTATCTATAGAGTTTGTTAGATCTCAACAAAACTTAGCTGATCACTTGACGAAGGGTTTGGCTAGAGACTTGGTTTTAAAGTCTGCTAAAGGGATGAGTTTAAGTCCAACTTAGTCACTGAATGCTAAGACACCCAACTCCCTCCTGAGGAAACTTTGGAGCTGAGTTCAATGTGGAAAGCTGAACATTTAGTGGACTGGAGCACATGTTTTATTTACATCCCAAGGTTGTGCTCAGAACCTGCTGAAAAGGAGGATGAAGTCTTTACTTCTCAATGGTTAATTTTCTTTGAAAAAGTGCTTAGCAGGAGCATGATTAAAAGATGAACCACCTATGTAAATGTTGAAGTTTTGCCGCTTCAGGAAGCTTATGGACTTTTAGCTTTTACAACATTTATGAATTGGATATGGACACATGGCTTGTATAGTGTCAGGAGTATTTAAGTGTTTGAAAATGTATGTGTATTTTATCTTCAGGTATTCAAATGGGTTGAAGGGTTCAATTCTTAGAACACCCTGATTCTCGAATATTTGAACGTGTAATGTACTAAGATGAGAATTCAATCTTCAAGATATTTTCATTTATGCATATGTTTTGTTTTGTGTTTAATTTTCATGCAAAGGAAGTGAACTAAATTTGGGGAGGATTGTTGGAAAATTTAGTACACTTGAGGGATGAGTTCACACCTGGTAATGGGTTTGGAGGTACGGAGTGTACACCCATTAGGTCCCTGAACACCCTGACTCAATTTAAATGGTTTATAGTGTAAATGATAATGTTGCTGATGCAGATCATTCCGGCTGCTGGCATTATCATTCCTGCTGCTAGCTTTAATGATACTGCTGCTAGTAGTATCAAATTTGCTGCTAGTGTTGATACTGCTGCTAGTATTATCAATACTGCTGCTAGCTTTATTGTTCCTGCTGCTAGTACATTGTTGCTGCTGATAGTACAATGTTCCTGCTGCTGAACTGCTGAGCAATAGATTCTGCTGCTAGCACAATTTATTGTGCTGCTAGGCATAAGATTCTGCTGCTGGTTGTAACCACTGACTCCTACTATTATGGAAACTATTACGATATAATTAATGGGCCGTTAATTATACATAATTCAATGGGCTAGGGTTTGAGTAAACTCTATTATAAATAGAGGTCGTATCATAACTGCATGGATATACAGAATACAAACCCTAAACACTTGAATACGATTCTGTTCTTGATTTGTGCCTAAAACAAGAACATCACTTGGTCTTATCCCATAGAGATATTTGTGTAAACCAGGCATAGGGTCGAATAGTTTCTATTGGAAAGTGATTACACGATTTCAAGTAAATATCCGGTACCTTGTTCATTGATTATCTTCACCCTGATCTGGGAATACACAACAGTTACGAAACTAACAAGGTTTGCATTTTAATAGTGGTTTTGAATTTAGTATAGAGTGTTTTCATACTGGATGCAAAGTAATCTTGACAATATATAGCAAACTCTTATGATCTTCATTTATAGCCATCTCCAAATACTGTCTGAATTTCGAATCATTATTCTCAAATATTAAAATTTATTTTGTACGGGGGTTACAAATTTCCACCGTAACATATGCAAATCTTTCTAGCAACATGTCCG
Source organism: Artemisia tridentata subsp. tridentata (assembly GCA_021014915.2). Taxonomy (NCBI): domain Eukaryota; kingdom Viridiplantae; phylum Streptophyta; class Magnoliopsida; order Asterales; family Asteraceae; genus Artemisia; species Artemisia tridentata. Next base: position 453,711,793 of record CP139507.1, read on the forward strand.
AAGATATCAAGTTCTCAAGAAGTGTAAGGGCTTACGATCTTGACTTGGTCATAATAATGCTAACTATAAGATTTTCGTCTAATATTACTTGAAGATGAGACATAGTGAAATTCCAAACCTTGTAACTGACCTGGATGAGATTTCATGCAATAAGCTTAATACCTAGAAGGAGAAGATCGAAAGAAACTTTTTTTCACATTAAATTGGACGGGTCCTTATTCTATTATTCGTTCCTTATTAGGAAAAACATATCGTAAAAATATAGGTATACAAGTAACAAGATAATGAACAACCTATCTCTTGCACATGACACCTTGCCCATTTATACCACTTTGGCACATCAAGCTTGGCAATTCCAAGCTCAAAGATGAACCGACAGAATAGCTGTTTCCCTTAAACTTAGCCACGGAGCAATGAATTTGTACTCATGAACTTACTACCTCCTCCCATGACAGGCATTAGCACTCCCATTTTCACCTTGCTCGCATAGTCGTTCCTATACGTCTGTCCCAAAACTCCAACCACTTCATTACTTAAGGAGAAGAACTTGAACTTGAGATCAAGATGAGCAAAGCAATCATCATCGGTAATACCATAGTTATGAATTCCTGATTCTTCTTTTGTTATTGGAACCACCTTAGCAGTGATCTTGAAAAGGTTATTAACTTCAACGACGACATCATTGATGTCTTGAATCCTAGTGATTGATGTTTTGGAAGATTCCCATTTGGCTCCTTCGGTTTTTGGGAGAATAATGCTCTCCCCGTCATATGTAATGAAGATACGGTCAATAGTGTCATCCCAAGTGGAAGTCTTTTGAGCGTTGATTTCTAGTTTGTGGTTGTCAAAGAGAACGCCAATAGATTGAACCCAAGTAAAGTCTCTACCCATGTTTTTGTTCCTTTTAACAATGAAGTGGCCATTGATGTGGAGGTTGTTATCGGTAACAAGGCAAAAATCTTTATCCTTCTTTCCATGGAAGTAGAAAGTGATTCCGTCAGCACCAATAAAACGAGGATCTTGACATACTGCTCCAGGCATATCACATTCTGCAATTTTCGAAACAAATGTAAAAGTATTTAGTTGATTAATTATGTGTACATAATAGTTACTCGTTTCATATAGTTATATATGGTGGAACTAAACTTTAGCAGTACTATAGGAATTTTGGATAACATTAAATGAAGAAACTAGAGTTGCGAGGAACTTACTGCAAACTGGCTTGCAAGAGACACAGTCGACTTCACATTGACCGGGACAAGAAGCAGGACAAACATGCTCAGATGCGTAACATTTGGGATAGTTCTTGTTTTTGCACTTCACTTTCTTTGGTTTGGAAGGTGGAGTAGGGTACAATGTAGGAAGAGGAGGGTATTGAGGCGTTGTTGGTGAGGGAATAGTAGGAGGTGGTGATGATGGTGTTTGTTGTGGAGGTGGGTACTCTGTTGGTGGGGACTCAGTTGGAGGGGACTCAGTTGGTGGTGACTCGGTTGGTGGTGGTAGAGGAGTAGGGGTGGTGGGAGGAGGTGGGTACTCAGTTGGAGGGGACTCACTTGGTGGTGGTGGAGTAGGGGTGGTGGGAGGAGGTGGGGATGGAGTTGGTGTTGGAGTCACGGGTGTTGGTGGTGCAGGAGTTGTTGGAGGCAGAGAGTATGTTGGTGGTGGAGGTGAAGGTGTCGGAGTCGGAGGTGTAGGTGTTGGTTGTGTAGGAGTTGTTGGAGGCGGCGAGTATGTTGGTGGTGGAGGTGAAGGTGTTGGAGTTGGTGGTGCGGGGCTTGGAGGCGGAGAGTATGTTGGTGGTGGAGGTGAAGGTGTGGGAGTCGTTGGAGGTGGTGAGTATGCAGGTGGTGGAGTAATAGCGGGGGGTGGTGATGATTGTGGTGGAGGTTCTAACTCTGGCGGTGAAGTTGTAGTGGAGCCGATACAAATAGGTTTGCACGATTGACAATGAACAGTGCAACCATTGGGACAAAACTTAGGACAAACATGAACCAAGTTATTATTAGTGGATAAATATGCATAATCCCGGTTTGTGGGTTTAGGGTATCTAGGGTTTCACTATTATAAATAATGGTCATTAATAAAGTTATACCTACGGGGTTTACAAAGTTCTAACATGGTATCGGAGCGGGTCTGATCCTCAGACCTAGGTGGCTATGTTGAGCCGCCTCCAACCTAGGCCACCCCGTCAAACTCTAATTATACAAAATAGCCATCACTTTTCCATTAAAAAATAAATAAATAAATAAATAAAAAGAAAAAGAAAAAGAAAAATACTTGCGGTAACTTTTCTACCCACCAATACATGAGTTACAGTATATGTTTTCTTTTTTCCCAAGTTGTTCACTTTTTGAGATAATCCAACTGCGCATACGTAAGAAGGAAAAAGGAACGAATAAACATTTGTTTACTCGGCGAACGTGCGGAAGGAAAAAGGATTTAATTCCTTGGTTTCAATATGATCACTACGTATTGATTTTGATTTTGTATTGTTGATTTATATGTTTTTGGTTTTTGATAAAGTTTACTGAAAGTTTTATTGTTTGTTTGTTAGTTGATTGTTCGTACGGCTTTGTTACCAGTCGACTTAGTTGACCGTTGGTACCAGTCCCTAAAGTCGACCGTTGGTACGGTTTTGTTATCAGCTGACTTAGCCGACCGTCGGTACCAGTCGACTAAAGTCGACCGTTGTTACGGTTTTGTTACGAGTCGACTAAAGTTATGTTTTTATTATCTTAATGTTTATTTTTTATTTTTTATTATTTTTTTATTTTTTTTTTATTCCAGTCTGAGTTTTCGTAATTTCGCCGATCGGACTGCGGGGGAGTATTAGTGGATAAATAGGCCCAATCCCGGTTTGTGGGTTTAGGGTATCTAGGGTTTACCATTATAAATAATGGTCATTAATAAAGTTATACCTACGGGGTTTACAATGTTCTAACAGTTATGACATTCTTTATATGTCGGGTCTTTACAAGTTGCATGGCTAGGGTTGTTAGCAATTCCCGGCGGAGTTGCCTGGTCACTAAACGTCACCAGGGTTAACATAACTAGTAACATAACATGAAAAACGATTGACTAAGCCATTGCAGCTCAGACTTGAAGAAACTCTTGAAACTTCTGAACTAAATTTGTAATGCAAAGATATACTTTATATAATGTTCTCTGTGTATTGAATTGATTCTTATTGCCACTGGTTCCCTTTCCTATTTATAGGCAATAATCAAGTGAACGAATGAAGCTGATCAGTAAGGTATATATTGCATTTTCTACTAATGGAATCTACCATGCACCAGTGGTTTCATGTCCAGTGGTGACACACACATTATATATGATCATAGCGAGTAAATGGGATAACAGTAATCTGCAAACTATCATTTATTCAAACTAATAGTGGTATATCAGCCGTTGAAATTGACATAATGAAAGAGTTTTGAATGTAAATAAATGGACGAACAGCTGCAAAAGAGCGGTTTTAATTAGTTATACTTTTAGACATATTATGTATATGATATGATGATCAACAAGTAACTAAAGTTGTATGGCAGTTCAAGTATTCTTCGTATATAATTTTAAATTAATTTGGGGTCACTTACAGTCTTTTCAAACAGGTAACATGAGTGTTACAAACTTACAACCGTCTAAAAATTCCCCAAATGGTACTAAAGTGTTACAACCTTGAACCTCCGCACTGTTAAATTAAAATGAAAACTTAAGTGTTCTAATGATCTCCAAAAAAAGACATGTCTCTCTGTAATTTCAGACATAACTATTGACCCGTTGGATTAACACGAAAAGTAAGAATGAAGTTTCAATATATCGTATCGACCGTCCCAAGCAAGAATAAAACAAGTAACTTAACATGCAAACCACCAATAGTATCATTGAAGCGAAAGCTTTTTAAAACCCCCAATAATTTGAAGTTATTTGTAATACAAACATATACTGATGACTTGTATAAGCAGTGTCTCAATAAACCAATCATGTCTCATTATATTTGAACATAAAGTAACTTCACTAAGAGTCATCTTTCAATTCACATGCTGATCAAAGTCAATGTCATCCAATCGATCTAAGAAACTAATTCTGACTAATTTTAAATAATTCTAACTTCATATGCAGTGTTGCTTTTACACATCTGGCATTCCTTCACTACCAAGGGACATGTATAGAACATTTCCTATGTAGTCGATTTGTCGGTACACAACACGTGGGATACCTTATCCTCTAGGCCTCACAGAATATGATCGTAACTAAAATGTGACCATCTCAGCATTAGTGAATTTCAATTCCGAACTTTAAACTACGAAAAGTTTCAAAATAGAGAAGAAAATTATTGTAAATGAAAGCAAACTAAATTTGTAGGCTTATTATGTTCATCATTTACAGCCGTCCGAATTATATTATGTTGCTTCGGGGCAAGTCCGTGTTCTTCATGTTCCCTCGCGTTTTCAATAAACGGATTAAGGGGTTGCCTACTGCATTATTTCTTGATTTTCGCGCCAGTTTGAGCTTTCAAAGGCCTCCCGCTCAAACTGCGGGGGTGTATTAGCCGATCCATGCATTATGGATTGAGCCCATATTTGTCAATAGTTTAGTTTAGGCCTCAGCCCATAATGCTTGCTTACTTTCCAAGCTATTACATTGTATTTATACTTTGGATTAATGATAATTATACTTATGGAGAATTACCAAATCTAATACCCGTCACGATCTTTTTGTCAAAGTCAACTGCTAGTGTCACATACTTTTTTGTCATTTTGGTTGCTAAAACTCAGCAGCAAGTAATAATCTTTTTAGACACTAAGTCAGCAAACACAAATTTGGTCCCTAGTAGAGGTTAATGTAGGCATTGCAAAAATCCAACAAGCAACCTCTTACGTGGTCAATACTATGGCCACTGATGTAATGGAGTTATTGACAATTCATTTGTTTAGTGACTGGATGGTAACAGCAAGAGTCATCACAAATATAATGATCACATTAGTGACTAGTTCATAGGTTTAGTGACTGGATAGTAACGAGAAGGGGCGTCACAAACATAATGACCTCATTAGTTTGGTTATTATTTTGCGATAGGCTCTTTGTGTTTATTCACTATTCAAATTAGAGTCAAACATTTAGAGTATGTGAGTTGTAAGTTTAATTAACTAAATTTTTTTAGCGACAAACTTTATGTTTTGATATTTTATCATCGCAAGGTTTTTCTACATTCATAACTACGCGTTGCTGGTGGAATGGTTTTCACATATAACTCAGTTTTATATTTACATTTATTTTTACGGAAAAAATAATTATGCCATTACGTTTTTAAAGTTTACTCATTAGGTGTATAGTAGTAGTGATAGTAATTAAACTAAGTCTAAACATTTATATTTAATCAGTTAATCGGTTGCCACGTACTCGGGTTTATATTCAAATTTGTTTTTAAAAATAAGTCTGCACAGTTTTTAAAAATTAACCTTTTCAATGGCAATTCACTGATAACGCTCTATCAAGAAACTAAAGATAAAAGAATATAACAATATTACAACGTTTTTGTACAGGCATGCTTAAAAATTTACTCATTAGGTTTAATAGTGACTGTAAGTAAAATTTTACCCTAAACTTGACTTATGAAACTAGAAAATGTGGTAATGAAAATTTAGTCATTCACATATGGGTGATATCAAACTTTTTATTGCTGGAAGTTAACCATTGACATAGTTAAAAACAAAGACTTATAGGACATGATTTTATTAGTACGTAATTAGAAGGTAGTTTATGTAATTAGATCAAACATGAAAAGGTGCAATGGTTGGCCAAAAGACACAACCATCACCACCATAGGAAACGGTGGCAGTTACCAAAGATGGCGGTTACCACCAACCATCACCACCAAAACGTTGCAATGGTTCAATCGTAACCATTCAACTAATACAAATAGGATATGTACGTGTGTAAGCACAACAACAATTTAGATTCAATAAAACAAAGTTTATTACATATATTTCTTGTTTCTTGATCCTACTGGGACAACAGTGGTATCAGAGCACAGATTATTGTGATTTAGAATCAACCCTAAAATCACCAGTCTATTCGTTTTACAAAATCAAATTACATACCTTACAATTAAGTACAACTCCTACCCAATTACCATTCGACTGCCGTTTTTTTTCAGTCACACTTCGATTACCGCTTTCAATCGCCGTTTTTTCGATTGCCGTTATTCAATCGCCGTTTTTGATTGCCGTTTCTTCAATTGCCGTTTACAATCGCCGTTTATACAACCTATCAGAAAATTTTTTTTGCCGTTACCAAACAACAGAAAGAAAAAACCATTCTTGTTCGCCGTTACCGAACAACAGATCGAAACCATTTTTTCGATCAATTTGCAAAAAAAATTGAAACCTTTTCTTTCAATCAGAACAAATTAGATCAGAGAAGAGGAAGGGCCGATTGTTTTGCCCTAAATTGCGTGTACAAGAAAGGAGGAATTAGAGAGAAGCAGATCATATCAAAAAAAGGAAAAAGAAGAAAGAGAGAACAGGAGAAGAAGGAACCACCGGCGCTCATTTTTGATTAAGGGGAAGAACAAGATCGGGAAAGAGTAAATTGGGAAGAAACCGGATAAGGTTTACTGATTTTATAGATACTATTTTACAAGTTTATTTTGACTATTTTATAAGTTTTTAGATATTTTTTTTACATATTGTTTCTTTTAAAAAATTTAAAGTCTTATAAAAGTTATTTTAAATTGTGATTAAAAATTTATTTTTATAATTTTAAAACTAAGATTGTGTTAGACACTTTTATAAAATAACTATGGGAAAAGAAGATGGGGAAAGTTCGAATAATAATAAGGGAATAAGATCAACACCCTATTTCCAATGCCCCTTGTTAACAACAACAAACTATACGATATGGTCAATAAGAATGAATATCATTTTACAAGCAAATGGTCTATGAGAAATGGTCGAATCCACCGCTAAAACTCAAGTCGAGGAAAAGCGAGATAAGACCGCAATTGGGTATCTATTTCAAGGATTACCCGAAGATATGATATTGCAAGTTGCAAATAGCAAAAATGCAAAAGAAGTTTGGGATACATTGAAGACTCGAAATATTGGAGTAGATCGAGTACAAAAGGCAAAATTACAAACTCTCAAATCCGAATTTGAGATGTTACAAATGGAGGAAGATGAAACTATTGATTCATTCACCTCGAAAATGACAAGAATTACATCAAAGATGACAAGTCTAGGATCAACACTTGATGAATCAACCCGTGTACGTAAACTGCTAAATTCCGTACCCGAGAGGTTCATTCAAATTGTCGCGCATCAATTGAGCAATACTCCGATCTAGATATATTGACTCTAGACGAAGCTATTGGAAGATTAAAGACCTTCGAAGAAAGGATAAAGGTTAAGAAAGGAAAGATCGTCGATCATCAAGATAAACTATTATTTACAAGACATGACAACAATAATGGTCGAAGACATCACTATGATAATCAAGGAAGAGGAAGATATGTTCCACCACGTAAACGAGGTTGTGACAATACTGGACAACATGAAAGAGACGAGAATCACTCGAATGATACATTCAAGGACTATAATGAGGCAAGGAAATTCCCTCGAGATCAAGAAGAATTTCCAAGGAATAGAAGTGAAGTAAGATGTTATAATTGCAACAAGCTTGGACACTGTGCATCAGATTGTCGACAAAGACCTCAAAGACAACAAAGACAAGAAGCATCGAACCTTGTGGAAGAAGATTTAGAACCACAATTGTTAATGGCATCTACAAGCTTCAACAAGACTACGCCAACAAATGAAAGCAATTCGTTTGCAAAATTCCATGATGATGAAGCCTCAACGTGGGGAAAAATTATACTGGATGACGATGAAGGAAGACATAATGAAGAACAAGAGACAAAAGAAGACTATGATGAATTAAGCATGGAAGATCAACAAGTCAAAGAAAATGATACTTATGAGAAAGGAAGGAAGCCTAAATTTAAGAAACGCTTTTGGAGCACTATTACCTCAAGATTGGTTCAAAAGATCAAGCAAAAGATGAAAAGAGATACAAAGCTCAAAGGAAGAAAATGAAGACAAGATCAAAATTGAAGATTAACTACGTCAATACTTAAGGGGGAGAATGTTGGAAGTTAACCATTGACATAGTTAAAAACAAAGACTTATAGGACATGATTTTATTATTATGTAATTAGAAGGTAGTTTATGTAATTAGATCAAACATGAAAAGGTGCAATGGTTGGCCAAAAGACACAACCATCACCACCATAGGAAACGGTGGCAGTTACCAAAGATGGCGGTTACCACCAACCATCACCACCAAAACGTTGCAATGGTTCAATCGTAACCATTCAACTAATATAAATAGGATATGTACGGTGTGTAAGCACAACAACAATTTAGATTCAATAAAACATAGTTTATTACATATATTCCTTGTTTCTTGATCCTACTGGGACAACATTTATCAGTACATTAATCGATTGCCAACAAGAATGATGTGACATAACTGTGTAATCTGGGTTGATAATACAAGGTTTGCATTTTATTAGTGGTTTAGAATTTAGTATAGAGTGTTTTCTCAACTGGGTGCAAAGTAATCTTGACAATATAGCAAACTCTTATGATCTTCCTTTAAAGCCATCTTCAAATACTGTTTGAATCTTGAATCATCATTCTCAATTACCGGTTACCAATTTCCACCATGATATATGCAAATCTTTCTAGCAACATGTCTGAAGAAATCAACTTCTGATCAAGAAGTGTAAGGGCTTTCGATCTAGACTAAAAAAACTAGGTTCAAATTACAATATTTATGATGTATTGACTTAGTTATAATAATAATAAAATGCTAAATATAAGATTTTCGTCTAATATTACTTGAAGATGAGACAGAGTCAAATTCCAAACGTTGTAACTGACCTGGATGAGATTTCATGCACTAAACTTAATACCCAGAAGGAGAAGATCGAAAGAAACATTTTTTTCACATTAAAGAGGAAGGGTCTTTATTCTATTATTCGTTCCTTATTACAGGAATAACTAAACATATCGTAAAAATATAAGTATACAAGTAACAAGATAATGAACAACCTATCTCTTGCACACGACACCTCGCCCATTTATACCACTTTGGCACATCAAGCTTGGCAATTCCATGCCCAAAGACGAACCCGCAGAATGGCTGTTTCCCTTAAACTTAGCCACAGAGCAATCAGTTGCAAATGCATTTGTACTCAAGAACTTACTCCCTCCACCCATGACAGGCATTAGCACCCCATTTTCACATTGCTCACATAGTCACTCCTATATGTTTGTCCCAAAACTCCATCCACTTCGTTACTTAAGGATAAGAACTTGAACTTGAGATCAAGATGAGCAAAGCAATCATCATTAGTAATACCATAGTTATGAATTCTTGAGTCTTCTTTTGTTATTGGAACCACCTTGGCAGTGATCTTGAAAAGGTTTTCAACTTCAACAACGACATCGTTGGTATCTTGAATCCTAGTGATTGATGTTTCGGAAGATTCCCATTTGGCTCCTTCGGTTTCTGGGAGAATAATGCTCTCCCCATCATATGTAATGGAGATACGGTCAATAGTGTCATCCCAAGTGGAAGTCTTTTGAGCGCTGATTTGTAGTTTGTGGTTGTCAAATAGAACGCCAATAGATTGAACCCAAGTAAAATCTCTGCCCATGTTTTTGTTCCTTTTGCCAATGAAGTGGCCATTGATGTGGAGGTTGTTATCAGTAACAAGGCAAAAATCTTTATCCTTCTTTCCATGGAAGTAGAAAGTGATTCCGTCAGCACCAATAAAACGAGGATCTTGACACACTGCTCCAGGCATATCACATTCTGCAATTTACGACACAAAAGTAAAAGTATTTAGTTGATTAATTATGTGTACAGAATAGTTACTCGTAACATATAGCTGTATACGAATTTAGGATATTGTTTATAACATTAAATGAAGAAACTAGAGTTGCGAGGAACTTACTGCAAACTGGCTTGCAAGAGACGCAATCGACTTCACATTGACCAGGACAAGAAGAAGGACATACATGCTCAGATGTGTAACATTTGGGATAGTTCTTGTTTTTGCACTTCACTTTCTTTGGTTTGGAAGGGGGAGTTGGGTATGATGTAGTAGGAGGAGGGGATTGAGGCGTTGTTGGTGAGGGAGTAGTAGGAGGTGGTGACGATGGTGTTTGTTGTGGAGGTGGGTACACTGTTGGTGGAGACTCAGTTGGTGGTGGTGGTGTAAGGGTGGTGGGGGGAGGTGGGGACTCAGTTGGAGGGGACTCGGTTGGTGGGGACTCAGTTGGAGGGGACTCGGTTGGTGGTGACTCATTTGGTGGTGTTGGAGTAGGGGTAGTGGGAGGAGGTGGGTACTCTGTTGGTGGTGACTCATTTGGAGAGGACTCAGTTGGAGGGGACTTAGTTGGTGGTGACTCAGTTGGAGGGGACTCAGTTGGTGGTGGTAGAGTAGGGGTGGTGGGAGGAGGTGGGTACTCTGTTGGTGGGGACTCAATTGGTGGGGACTCGGTTGGAGGGGACTCAGTTGGTGGTGGTGGAGTAGGGGTGGTGGGAGGAGGTGGGTACTGAGTTGGTGGTGACTCAGTTGGTGGTGGTGGAGTAGGGGTGGTGGGAGGAGGTGGGTACTCTGTTGGTGGGGACTCAGTTGGTGGGGACTCGGTTGGAGGGGACTCAGTTGGTGGTGGTGGAGTAGGGGTGGTGGGAGGAGGTGGGTACTCTGTTGGTGGTGACTCAGTTGGTGGTGGTGGAGTAGGGGTGGTGGGAGGAGGTGGGTACTCTGTTGGTGGTGACTCAGTTGGTGGTGGTGGAGTAGGGGTGGTGGGAGGTGGTGGGGACTCAGTTGGAGGTGACTCAGTTGGTGGTGGTGGAGTAGGGGTGGTGGGAGGAGGTGGAGATGGAGTTGGTGTCGGAGTCACGGGTGTTGGTGGAGGAGGAGTTGTTGGAGGCGGAGAGTATGTTGGTGGTGGAGGCGAAGGTGTCGGAGTCGGAGGTGTAGGTGTTGGTGGTGCGGGGGTTGTTGGAGGCGGCGAGTATGTTGGTGGTGGAGGTGAAGGTGAAGGTGTGGGTATCGGATGTGAAGGCGTGGGTGTCGCAGGTGCAGGTGGTGGTGGTGTGGGAGTCATTGGAGGTGGTGAGTATGCAGGTGGTGGAGTTATAGCGGGAGGTGGCGGTGATTGTGGTGGAGGTTCTAATTCTGGCGGTGAAGGTGTAGTGGAGCCGATACAAATAGGTTTGCACGATTGACAATGAACGGTGCAACCATCGGGACAAAACTTAGGACAAACATGAACCAAGTTATGACATTCTTTGTATGTCGGGTCTTTACAAGTTGCATGGCTAGGGTTGTTAGCAATTCCCGGTGGAGTTTTCTGGTCACTGAACGTCACCAGGGTTAACATAACTAGTAACATAACATGAAAAACAATTGACTGAGCCATTGCAGCTCAGACTTGAAGAAACTCTCAAAAAAAAATTAAACTAATTTTGTAATGCCAAGATAAACTTTATTGTTCTCTATGTATTGAAGTGATGCTTATTGCCACAAGTAGCCTTCCCTACTTATAGCAGATGGAATTAGTGAAGGAACTTATAATCAATCATGTAACAATGAAGTACCTTCACTTTAGGGTATCATTCAAACACCTTTTATTGCTTTTCATGTAAATTTGGCATCCCTTGATCAGTAAGGTATATGCAGCACTTGCTACAAACGGAGTCCACACCATGTGTGATACTCTACGACAAGCAACAGTGGTGACACACAGTTTATGATCATAACGAGTAAAAAGGATAACAGTTTTCTGCAAAGTATCATATATTCAAACTAATGGTAGTATATACTAGCCATGGAAATTGGCATCATTACAGAGGTTTAAAGAAAACAATTACATCTATGTCTCAAGAACCTATATCACTTGACGAAGGTCGCACGTTCTGTTGATGTTCCTCACCCAATCACCCTTAGTTACTGTTAGGGACAGGCTAACAAAGGCAGCCCTTGGTTAACACGGATTTTTTTGGTAATCAACAAGTCACTTAATGTATCAATTAAAAAAAATTCAACCATTTTATGTATTGATTTTAAGTAAATTTGGGTCTATTATGATATTTTCAAACAGCTACGATGGATAAACTAGAAATCAGTTAAACGGGAACATGCCATGCAGTCTAAATTTGGAGAATATGGTACTAAAGTGTTACATCCTCCAACCTGTTTCATTGAATTGAAAGGAACATTGTTCTGATAATATCGAGGATTTATGTAAGAAATGGACAAAAGACTGAAAGAGTAGGCGTGTCAACTTGACACGTTTTGACCCAAACCCGTGATGTTGCTCAACTATTCCAATTTGCCAACTATACCATATATCGAAAAGAAGACATGTCTCTCGGTAAATTTAAACTTAACCATATGCCGCATTGGATTAACGCGTTGAAGTACAGGATAAGTTACAAGACTAAACAACTTATCGTATCAACTGTCCCCAGCAAGAACAAAACAAGTAACATAACATGCCTAACCACCAATCTTATCAATGAAGCCAAATAAAGCTTCTAAAAACTCACATTAATTTGAAGTAATGTGTAATATAAAGGTATGCTAATTCATATAATACATTGACTTGTATTAGCAGTGCCTCAAAAAACCAATAATGTCATATTATATATGATCATAAAGAAAGTTCAGTATAAGTCATCTTACATTTCACATGCTGATCAAAATCAAAGTGATTCAATCAAACAAACTAAGTTTGACTTTTTTCAAATATTTCTAACTTCATATGCAGTATTGCTTTTATACATCTGGCATTCCTTCACTAGCAAGGGACATATATAAAACATTTCGTATATTGTTGGCACATAACTTGTGGGATACTCCATGCTCACGGCAACACAGAATATGATTGTAACTAAAATGTAACCATTTTAGCACAAGTGAATTCCAATCCTGAACCTAAAGAGATGAAACTTATTGTACTTGAAAGCAAATAATCTTGAAGGCTTACTGTTATGTTCATCATTTACAGCCATCCATCAACCTCATTCTAGATTTCATGATGCAAAAGGATTTATGTGGAGGTTAAACTTATTTCACATTCTTGGATACGTCATAGTAATAAGAGAATCAATTCCAATTGGTATGAGTGGATCGATGATCCTATCCTTGCTTGTACAAACTATATGTAATCCTTTTCTGTCTTCTTGCTAAGTATTGTGTTCATACACATTTGCCGTTCAAAAAAAACATTTACCCATGTAAGGTTTTTTTTTTTTTTTTTTTTTTGAACGGCAAATGTGTATGAACTGAAAAAAAAAAATAAAAAAAAAAAAAAAAAAAAAAAAAAAAACTTACCAAAAAATAAATAAATAAATAAAAATACTTACTCATGTGGAGCATATCGAACGGCCATGGGTAAATAAGTTAATGTACCAGTGGTATGATTGTTAGGGAAATTTTCAAAATAAAATAAATTGGGTTAAATTTATGCCTTAAATCTTAAGAAATAAGATAAAGTCCCGGTTTTATTTTGCTACACATTGGTAAAATATACTGAAATGAAAGTGCGTATATAAATATGTGGCGGTTGTTATCAATGAAAATCACGACCGTCTACCATCGCTGCAATTCAAGAGTTACCACCCTTGACTGTTTGCTATAGTGACAGAATTCAGTACATCGTCACATTGTTCAAAAGGCAGTTACTGTTCACAGTAACAGAAAGAACTATCAATAATGCGTTGCACGGTTCAAAGAGTGTCCGAGTTAATAACAGTTTACAGGCCTCGCTAGTCGTGCCTGTTCCAATGAGTCACCTAGCCAAGGTTATAATAATTGTCACAGAAACTGTTGCTTGCACTTTTTCAAAGGGTTATGGTGGATGTTATGAACATCCACTTTTTAACCTATAAATACGGCGATATTTTTATCACATTGGTTGCTCGAGAAACAAAATTGGTAGTGTCTCGAAAACCATAAAACTCAGTAAATTAAATAGGCCTATCACCATGATGCAGTGTTGATAAGGGATGCTACATACATTGTTTCATTGTATCTTGGGAAGCTAGAGATTCACTAACATCCCTACGCACAACCGTTCTGATCAGTACGGTGGGTGAATTTGCTATAAAGATAGAGAGCAATCATCTTGAAGCAATAAATAGTAGTTTATGATAATTCTTTTGTACTCATATAACTATTCTAGAACTCCAAATACCAACAATAATAAACTTTAAAGGGTTACATACACATGGGGGTTACTATATGTTAAGAATTTAGTCTTTATTTTAGCTTAAGTCAAAGTCCAAGTAGGTTATGTGTCATGTTTAGTTATTAGTCAAATAGGAATAGAATAAGGTCGGTTGGTATTTGCTTGAGTCCCAAGCCAAGTCCAACGTTTCTTTCCTTTTCTTTGAATCAACCGACTAGATGTTGGAGTCGGTTTGTCCTCCCCCTCATCTCTATAAAAGGAGGTGAGGGGGGAGGGGTCTTGTACATCATTCTTTCAATACTAATCAATAGTCGATTAGGGATATTACCTTGTGTGTTTTTATCTTCTTTTCTGTCAACAACATATCTGCTGTGCGTGTGTCATCTTCGTGGTCGAGTTATCCGTGCTAGTAATCAGGTTGTAGGTTATCAAATACTACAAGTGGTATCAAGAGCTCAGGTTCGCGGAGTTCGCTGGTTATCTAGGATCGATCAAGAAGGGTTCCTTGGTGTTCGTTTTCTGGAAGGAGCAGAAAGGTTGTTTTCTGTTTGGGCTACCAGGTTGAACGACAACAAGAAGGAGCAAGGTGGAAGACAGATAAGGGTTCTTGGGTCTTTGATTGTCCGGGTTTGTGACAAGGTGTAAAAGACTTAAGGTTTTGTTGTTTTTTGGATCGACAAGTTTTCTGGTGTCTCTCGTTTTTTTCTTGTCGGCGTATAGACGAAGAAGAAGGGGAATATCAGTGGTTAGGTTGTTGGTTTAAAAGTCAACAATATTACTTCAAAGGTTATTTAACGATTGGTTTTTTTTTTTTGAATAATAATAACAAGGCTAGTGTAAGTATTGTTTTATTCAATAAAGGATTAAATAATTTGAAGGGTGTTGCACAAGGGACTTTGTTAGTTTGTGATTGTGAGGTTTTTTCACAAGGTTTAGCAAATTAATAAAGGGATTAAAGAATGACGGGAGCCAAGTTTGAGATCGAGAAATTCGATGGAACTGGTGATTTCGGGTTATGGAGAGTCAAGATGCGTGCTTTATTAATCCAACATGGATGTGAAGCAGCTCTGGAGGTTTTACCCGCAAATATGGATGCTACAGCAAAAGCTGAGCTAAACAAGAAAGCTCACAGTGCCATGATTTTGTGTTTAGGTAACAAGGTACTGAGAGAGGTTACCGGGGAGACGACTGCAGCGGGGGTTTGGTCCAAGCTCGAGACTTTGTACATGACAAAGTCCTTGGCCAACAAGTTGTTCCTGAAGAAGAAGTTGTATACATTCTACATGCCGGCTGGACGTACGATTTCCGAGCATATAGATGAGTTCAACAAAATCGTTCTTGATTTAGCAAATATTGAGGTAAAATTCGAGGATGAAGATCTTGCTTTATTATTACTCACTTCTTTACCAGCATCATACGAACACTTTGTGGATACCTTGCTTTATGGACGGGAAGCTTTGACTTTGGAGGATGTGATGGCCACACTGAATTCAAAGGAAATCAAAGAAAGGTCTAAGGCGAAGGGGGATGATGGTGAAGGGTTATATGTGAGGGGAAGAACTGATCGCAGGAATTCGCATCAGTCTAGGGGAAAGTCAAGATCAAAGTCTCGAGGTGGAAGACTCAAGTGCTATATTTGCCAGTCTGAGGAGCACTTGAAGAGAAACTGTCCAAAGAATAATCGCAAGAAGTCAAATGGTTTCGTCAAGAAAGATGATCAGCCAAGCTCCAGTGGTTCGATTTAAGACGGTTCTGAGGTGATGATGGTTATGAGTGCAGAGGCTCTGCTAGATTGGATCATGGATTCAGGAGGTTCATACCACATGACACCCAGGTTAGATTTATTTTTTGATTTTCTGGAATGCGATGGGGGCAGGGTACTGTTGGGTGACAACAGGGAGTGCAAGATCAGAGGTATTGGCAAGGTAAGGGTACAACTGAAAGATGGGTCAAGTTTTGTGTTACACAATGTCAGGTATATTCCTGAATTGAAAAGAAACTTGATATCACTGGGAACTCTTGAAAAAGAGGGATATACCGTAAAAATGCAGTTGGGCAAAATCAAGGTGATTAATAGTTCCAGGGTTATTTTATCTGGAACCCGAAGGGATAATTGCGTATACTCTTTGGATGGCCATGCAGTGGTGGGTGAGCTTAATGCTAGTGTTGAAGAAAAAGACAGTCTTGCGCAGGTTTGGCACAAAAGACTGGGACATATCAGTGAGGCGGGACTTCAGGTGCTAGAAAAGCAGGAGCTGTTTGGAAAGAAGAGTCTAGGTAAGCTCGATTTTTGTGAGAATTGTGTTCTGGGAAAGTCACATCGAGTCAGTTTCGGTGTAGGAAGGCACACTACTCAGGGAGTGATAGACTATGTTCATTCAGACTTATGGGGTCCGTCTCAGGTGGAATCATTGGGAGGTAAGAGGTATTTCTTATCTATTGTTGATGATTATTCCAGGAGGGTATGGGTTTATATTCTCAGTTCAAACACGAAGCATTTGGAAAGTTCAAAGAGTGGAAGCAGTTAGTAGAAAATCAGACTGGGAGGACGGTTAAGAAGCTTAGGACAGATAATGGTCTTGAGTTCTGTAACCGGGAGTTTGAACAGTTGTGCACAGAGAGTGGGATTGCTAGACATTTGACAGTTGCCAGGACGCCGCAGCAGAATGGATTAGCAGAACGGATGAATAGAACTCTCATGGATAAGGTACGCTGTTTATTAATTCAGTCTGGATTGCCCAAGACCTTCTGGGCGGAAGCGACATGTACGGCCGCATATCTTATCAATAGGTCACCATCGACAGCGATTGAGAAAAAGACACCTATGGAGATGTGGTCGGGACATCCAAGTGATTATGGGATGTTGAGGATTTTCGGCTGTGTCGCATATTCACACGTTAAACAAGGTAAGCTCGAGCCGAGAGCGGTAAAATGCGTTCTTTTGGGGTATCCTGAAGGTGTGAAGGGATACAGGCTATATAGGCTTGATAATGAATCACCTAAAATAGTCACTAGCAGGAACGTGGTCTTCAATGAAAGTGTCATGTACAAAGACACATTGAAGGATTCTGGTGCAGGTACTGATAAGTCTGTTGAGGAATTACAGGTTGAGGTGGAACTGCAAAGGTTAAATAATCATTCGCTTGAGGAAGATCAGACAGATGATCAGGAAGATGGCGATGATGAAGATGCAGGGGATCAGGATCATGATCAAACACCGGATCTCACAGATTATCAGTTGGTTCGGGATAGAGAGCCAAGGACAAGAACGAAACCTTTGAGGTTTCGAGATGAGAGTAATATGGCTGCTTACGCGTTTGCTGCAGCAGAGGAAGAAGATACTCATGAACCATTGACATATCAGGAGGCAGTTGCTTGTGAAGACAGTTCTAAGTGGAAAGCTGCTATGGATGAAGAGATGGATTCTCTGAGAAAGAATAAGACCTATGAGTTAGTAGATCATCCAGCTGGCAAAAGCTGGTGAGCTGCAAATGGCTGTTAAAGATAAAGGAAGGGATTGAAGGTGTTCAAAAGCCTAGGTACAAGGCTAGGTTGGTGGCTCGTGGATTCACACAGAGGGCAGGTATTGACTACAATGAAGTATTTTCTCCGGTAGTTCGACACACATCTATCCGGGTTATACTTGCATTGACTGCGTGTAGAGATTATGAGCTGGAGCAGCTTGATGTAAAGACGGCATTTTTACATGGAAATCTTGAAGAAGTGATCTACATGAGGCAGCCACCAGGATATGAACAAGGTAACAAGGTATGTTTGTTAAAGAAATCCCTTTATGGTTTGAAGCAGTCACCTAGGCAATGGTATAGGAGGTTTGATGAGTACATGTTGAGCAACGAGTTTAAGCGTAGCAGTTACGACAGCTGCGTATATTACAGGAGTTATGCACCAGGTGAGTATATCTGTCTACTGTTATATGTAGACGATATGCTGATTGCTTGTAAAAGCAAGGCTGAGATTGGGTCTATCAAGTCTTTGCTTAATAAGGAGTTTGACATGAAAGAGCTCGGGGAAGCAAAGAAGATTCTTGGTATGGAGATCATCAGGGATCGGAGTCGCAAGATTCTGAGGGTGTCACAATCCGGGTATGTTTCTAAGATTTTAAATAATTATAGAATAGACAATGGGAAATCGGTTCAGATGCCATTGGGTGGGCACTTCAAGCTGTCGTTGAAGGATTGTCCGGTTAGGGATTGTGATGTTGAAAGGATGAGTAAGGTGCCGTATTCAAATGCGGTTGGGAGCTTAATGTACTTGATGGTGTGCACGAGGCCAGACATAGCGTATGCAGTAAGTGTTGTTAGTAGATATTTGGCGAATCCAGGTAAAAAGCATTGGGAAGCAGTGAAGTGGATTTTGAAATATTTGCGGGGTACTGCAAACGTGGGTTTGGTGTTTGGGACAAATCATGGCAACCATGTGGACGTAACAGGTTTTGTTGATTCAGACTATGCTAAGGATCCGGATAAAGGTAGGTCGATCACAGGTTACGCGTTTTTAGTACAGGGATGTGTTGTAAGCTGGAAGGCAACGCTACAACACGTGGTGGCTCTTTCAACTACAGAGGCGGAGTATATGGCCCTTACGGAGGCTGTGAAGGAAGCTATTTGGCTAAGAGGACTCTTGGAAGAGTTGGGCATAGAACTAAACACTGTGGCAGTTAATTGTGATAATCAGGGCGCGATTCACTTATCGCGGAATCATGCTTTTCATGAAAGGACTAAGCACATCAATGTGCGTTATCACTTTATCAGAGATGTCTTGGAAGCAAAGACAGTCGAAGTTCTGAAGGTGGGTACTGAACACAATGCTGCAGATGCCTTGACGAAGGTGGTACCTGGACACAAGTTTCAACACTGCTTGGAGTTGTTGAGCGTTGGTATAGGCTAATATAAAGTCTAAGGTGGAAATTGTTAAGAATTTAGTCTTTATTTTAGCTTAAGTCAAAGTCCAAGTAGGTTATGTGTCATGTTTAGTTATTAGTCAAATAGGAATAGAATAAGGTCGGTTGGTATTTGCTTGAGTCCCAAGCCAAGTCCAACGTTTCTTTCCTTTTCTTTGAATCAACCGACTAGATGTTGGAGTCGGTTTGTCCTCCCCCTCATCTCTATAAAAGGAGGTGAGGGGGGAGGGGTCTTGTACATCATTCTTTCAATACTAATCAATAGTCGATTAGGGATATTACCTTGTGTGTTTTTATCTTCTTTTCTGTCAACAACATATCTGCTGTGCGTGTGTCATCTTCGTGGTCGAGTTATCCGTGCTAGTAATCAGGTTGTAGGTTATCAAATACTACACTATAGTTTGCATTTTTGTTACTGAACTATTATTTTGTTCAATTGGGTCATTGAACTTACAAAAACGACAAGTATTCATAAATTTTAGCGTTAATATGCGAGTGGGAGTTGAGAGGGGGGGGGGTGGTGGTTG